>JARQOC010000004.1:301281175-301352684 GCA_033576535.1 Allobates femoralis | reverse complement strand
AAATCTCCAGGTAGGCCGTGCTATCCATCTTCCCATGGATGCGGACCAGATGGCCAGGCCCCTTGGCTGAGAAACAGCCCCACAGCATGATGCTGCCACCACCATGCTTGACTGTAGGGATGGTATTCTTGGGGTCGTATGCAGTGCCATCCAGTCTCCAAACGTCACGTGTGTGGTAGGCACCAAAGATCTCGATCTTGGTCTCATCAGACCATAGAACCTTGAACCAGTCTGTCTCAGAGTCCTCCAAGTGATCATGGCAAACTGTAGACGAGCCTTGACATGACGCTTTGAAAGTAAAGGTACCTTACGGGCTCGTCTGGAACGGAGACCATTGCGGTGGAGTACTTTAATTATGGTATTGACTGAAACCAATGTCCCCACTGCCATGAGATCTTCCCGGAGCTCCTTCCTTGTTGTCCTTGGGTTAGCCTTGACTCTTCGGACAAGCCTGGCCTCGGCACGGGAGGAAACTTTCAAATGCTGTCCAGGCCGTGGAAGGCTAACAGTAGTTCCATAAGCCTTCCACTTCCGGATGATGCTCCCAACAGTGGAGACAGGTAGGCCCAACTCCTTGGAAAGGGTTTTGTACCCCTTGCCAGCCTTGTGACCCTCCACGATCTTGTCTCTGATGGCCTTGGAATGCTCCTTTGTCTTTCCCATGTTGACCATGTACGAGTGCTGTTCACAAGTTTGGGGAGGGTCTTAAATAGTCAGAAAAGGCTGGCAAAAGAGATAATTAATCCACACATGTGAAGCTCATTGTTCTTTGTGCCTGAACTGCTTCTTAATACTTTAGGGGGACCAAACAGAATTCTGGTGGTTTGAGGGGTTGAATAATAAATGACCCTCTGAATTAACTTTTAACACTTTAAAAAAAATAAATAAAAAAATCTTTTTGGCTGCAATGCATTTCCCACTTCCAGGCTGATCTACAGTCCAAATGTCACAATGCCAACTTAATTCCGCATGTGTCAACCACCTAAATCTGCAGGGGGTTGAAGACTACTTGTAGGCACTGTACGAATGGAAAGTAAATATAGAAAATAATAAAAACATAAAAAGAAATAATAAAGAAATAATAAGAATCCATCAGTCCAGATGTAAAATGAATAAAAAAATAATAATAATAATAATCCACCAATCCAGGTGGAAAATAAATATAAAAATTAATAAAAAAATTAATAAAAAAATAAGAAGAATAATCCACCAATCCGAATGGAAAATACATATAAAAAATAATAAAACAACAAAAAAGAAATAATAATCCACTAACCCAACAATACGAATGGAAAATAAATATAAAATAAATTAGTAAAAAAAGAATAAAAAAGTAATAATAATAATAACAATAACAACAACAGATAGAAGCCCTGGGCCTGCTGGGACTTGTAGCTCTGTAATTGATAGAAGCTCTGGGCCTGCTGGGGCTTGTAGTTCTGTAACAGATAGAAGCCCGTGGCCTGCTGGGGCTTGAAGTTCTGTAACATATAGAAGCCCTGGGACTGCTGGGGCTTGTAGTTCTGTACAGATTGAAGCCCTGGGCTTGCTGGGACTTGTAGTTCTGTAACAGATAGAAGCCCTGGATCTGCTGGGGCTTGTAGTTCTGTACAGATAGAAGCCCTGGGCCTGCTGGGGCTTGTAGTTCTATAACAGATAGAAGCTCTGTGCCTGCTGGGGCTTGTAGTTCCGTAACAGATAGAAGCCCTGGTCATGCTGGGACTTGTAGTTCTGCAACAGAAGCCCTGGGCCTGCTGGGGCTTGTAGTTCTGTAATAGAGAGAAGCTCTGGGCCTGCTGGGGCTTGTAGTTATGTAACAGAGAGAAGCTCTGGGCCTGCTGGGGCTTGTAGTTCTCTAAAGGTACCTTTACACGCGGCAACATTTCTAGGAATTTCACTGGCAACTTACTGGTTGCAGTGAAATCATGGAGACATTGTTCCATTTGTACACAGCAACAAGATAGAACAATGTGTCCATGATTTCACTGCAACCAGTAAGTTGCCAGTGAAATTCCTAGAAAAGTTGCCACGTGTAAAGGTACCCTAACAGATAGAAGCCCTGGGCCCGCTGGGACTTGTAGTTCTGTAACAGATAGAAGCCCTGGGCCTGCTGGGGCTTGTAGTTCTGTAACAGATAGAAGCCCGTGGCCTGCTGGGGCTTGTAGTTCTGTAACAGATAGAAGCCCTGGGCCCGCTGGAACTTGTAGTTCTGTACAGATGCAAGCCCTGGGCCTGCTGGGACTGTAGTTCTGTAACAGATAGAAGCGCTGGGACTTGTAGTTCAGTAACAGAAGTCCTGGCTCGTTGTGACTTGTAGTTCTCAAACAATAATTTGTAGACATGGGCCTGCAGGTACATTTGTAGTCCATCTGAGCTGTAGAGCACTGCTGTATCTGTCGAGCCCACTGGGACGGGGTACTCGGTACCGGACCAGGTTTGCTGCTGGGGGATGTCACGGAAGGCCTGGTCCGGACCGTTTTCCGGGACCTGGCAATAATAAGGGGAGTATGTACAGGGGATATAGTTTGTCGTGATGCCACTCACGGTGTGTGGTCAATATTGGGACCACCGCTGCTGCAGAACTTCCGGGGTGATGTTAGGCAGCTTAGATGGTACTGCTCTCCTTAGGTAGAGGCGAGGTCCCCGGGGCAGTGATTGTTATAGTCTATTGTGGATGTGATAAGAGGTGGATAGTGGAGACAGGTTAAGGAACACACACTCACGTTTCTGTAGTTTCCAAAGCTTTACTGCGATGTTGTTGCAGGTTATAGTCCACGGAGTCTGTACTGGGGCCGGGTTGCTCCCACCCTGTCCGGGTCCTCAGCTTCCTCGTACTGCGCTGTGTGTGTGTGTCCCTGCTGCTGCTTCTAGCTGAGCTGCTGGCACTGTCTCACTCTTTCTCTCTCTCTGCTGGTACCACTTGGCTAGGCAACTTGAGTCTTCTATGTGGTGCTGACCCCGACGGATTCACTGTGCTGTGTGTGTCAGTCAGTGTCAGATCCGGTGTCCGTTCTGTGCGCTTCTCTGGGGCGAGTGGTGATGGCACTCAAGCTCCTAGATGTGTTTCTCTGTCCTTTAGTTCTCTTCTCCTCAGACCCTAACTAGGCCTGGAATCGTGAGCAGACTGTAGAGAAACTTGGCACAGCTTCTTTGACACTACAGCCTCTCTCAGTTCTCTTAGGGACTGAACTCTAGAGCTCTCCTCTAGACTAGACTCGACTAACTACTTCCTGTGGACCTGGAGTCTATAAGGGAGCTGGTTGAGCTCCCCCTCCTGGCCCAGAGGTGCTAGTGTAGGTCAGTGTGTTGTGGGGAGGGAACCCATGTGATGTTACTGTGGCACATTAACTCCTTGGATGCCACATATCCAGCTGGGGGAGGACCCTGCCCTTTGCCATATACAGGACTCCTCTCCACCCACCAAGGAGCACCATCTTACATACATTACACATACACCCAGGTGTACATGTCAAGCCTACTGGGACGGGGTACTCGGTACCGGACCGGGGTTGCTACTGGGGAATGTCACGGAAGTCCTGGTCTGGACCGTGTCCCGGGCCCTGGCAAATAAAAGAGGAATATTTACAGGAGATTAATAGTTTGTCGTGACGCCACCCACGGCTTGTGGTCAATAGTGGGACCACCGCTGCTGCAGAACCTCCGGGGATGATGTTATGGCAGCTGAAGTTAGAATAGTTCTCCGCAGGTAGAACTTGGTTCCCCGGGACAGTGAAGATAAAGTCAATGGTGTAGTGTGCAGACTTGTGAGGAGTGCAGTTCACTTACTGTCCTGATGCTGCAGAATTCTTCCTTCAGGGTTCAGAGCTGACAGGCTGTGGCTCTGCAGGTTGTAGTCCTCAGCAGACCTGTTAGAGGGAATCATGCACAGCAATACAGTTCTGTCTCGATCAGGCAAGGGAGTCAGAGGCAGGGTTCACCGTGTTTACTTCTCAGTTTTCTCAGCATAACAGCTCAGTCACAGTTCAAGTTACAGTTTACAGCACAAGTCTTACACGGGCACTACTCTCCCCTCCGGGTTCCTTTACTCCCTGCAGCCAGGTTGTTCCTCACTGTGACCCCTCACTCTTTCTTTGTCCTTTCCAGGCTTTTACTCTCTCTTTTACTTGGTGTGTGTGTGTCTCCGGACGGTATGGTGGTGGCTCGGACCCCTATGGGCCCTCCAGGTTGCCATTGAGCTGCCTGTCCTTTGGGGTGGGAACTCTAACGTAAAGCTGGAGTTTCCCGTCGATTAATCTGGGGATACCGGGTAGATCGTCGGTCCCCTTCAGAGCCGACACTCTGCCTCTAGCCTAGCCTCCAATAGTCCTGCTGTGCTAGGCTTTATTATTATTATTATTAGGTATTTATATAGCGCTATTAGGATACATAGCGCTGTACAAGTTAGGGGGTAGACAAAGACAAGTGGTCGAAAAACGACGACAAATCGACAAAACAATCGTACGGGTACAATGGGGCCAGGGATCCTGTCCACGAGGGCTCACAGTCTAGAGGGGTGGGGAGGGAGACAGTAGGAGGGGGAGAGAGGTGAGGTGGTGCAGTGGATTGGGACTCAGTGTGTGTTGTAGGCTTGTAGGAAGAGGTGGGTCTTCAGGTATTTCTTGAAGGTTCCCAGGGTAGGGGAGTGTCTGATGTGGTGGGGAGGGAGTTCCAGAGTCTGCTGGAAGCACGAGAGAAGTCTTGTATGCGGTTGTGGGAGGTGAAAATGCGGGGGGTTGAGAGAAGGAGTTCCTGAGAGGAGCGCAAGTTGCGCGAGGGGAGGTAGCGGGAGACTAGGTCGGAGATGTAGGGAGGGGACAGGTTGTGTATGGCCTTGTAGGTCAGGGTTAGGGTTTTGAAGCGAGATCGCTGGGGGATGGGGAGCCAGTGGAGGGCTCGGCAGAGGGGGGAGGCGGGCGAGTAACGGGGAGATAGGTGGATGAGTCGGGCAGCAGAGTTGAGGATGGTGCAGAGAGGTGCGAGGGAGGTGGCAGGGAGGCCGGTGAACAGGAGGTTGCAGTAGTCCAGGCGGGAGATGACGAGGGCGTGGAAAAGTAACTTGGCTGTGTTGTGGTCAAGGAAGGAGCGGGTGCGGACAATGTTTTTTAATTGGAGTCGGCAGGAGGTGGCGAGGGCTTGGATGTGGTGCTTGAAGGAGAGGGAGGAGTCGAGGATTACCCCGAGGCACTTGGTGTGGGGGAGGGGTGAGAGTGTGCAGTCGTTGACGGTGATAGGTCAGGGAGCGGGGCGGGGTTGTTCGGGGGAAAGACGATGAATTCGGTCTTGTCCATGTTGAGTTTTAGGAAGTGGGTAGAAAAGAAGGATGCAATGGCGGATAGGCATGGAGGGATTTTGGATAAAAGGGAGGAGATATCAGGGCCAGACAGATAGAGTTGGGTATCGTCAGCGTAGAGGTGGTATTGGAGTCCATGTGACTCGATGAGATTGCCTAGGCCGAGGGTGTAGATGGAGAACAGTAGTGGTCCCAGGACCGAGCCTTGTGGAACACCTACAGAGAGGGGGTGGGGTGAAGAGGAGGTGTGAGAGTGGGTGACGCTGAAGGTCCTGTCCGTTAGGTAGGAGGAGATCCAGGAGAGGGCGAGGTCAGTAATGCCAAGAGACTCAAGAATTTGGAGTAAGAGGGAGTGGTCAACAGTGTCGAAGGCGGCAGAGAGGTCGAGGAGGATGAGGACGGAGTAGTGTCGTTTGCTCTTGGCGATCAGTAGGTAATTTGTGACTTTGGTTAGGGCTGTTTCTGTGGAGTGGTGAGGTCGGAAGCCGGATTGTAGGCGATCGAAGAGAGCACAGGAAGAGAGATGGGAGGACAGTTCGGAGTAGACGTGTTGTTCAAGAAGTTTAGAGGCAAACGGGAGGAGAGATATGGGGCGATAGTTGGAGACTGTTGTGGGGTCAAGGTATGTTTTTTTTAGGATGGGCGTGATTAGGGCATGTTTGAAGGGTGAGGGGAATGTGCGGGATTTGATTGAAATGTTGAAGAGGTGTGTTTAGAGTAGGGATGAGGACTGAGGTGAGGTTAGGGATGAGGTGGGAGGGGAGCGGATCGAGGGCACAGGTGGTGAGGTGTGATCGTGCTAGAAGGGAGGAGAGGTGGTCCTCTGTCACGGGGGTGAAACTGCGTTTTGGTGAGGTGGGATGGGGCGAGGGGAGTGTGGGTCGAAGCTTTATCAGGCTCCTTCTAACCGTGTACTTTGGGTTCAATAGGAGGGCTACTCCGCCTGCAGTCTGCCATCTCAGCCGTGTTTCTAGGACCCAGTACTACTGGTCCTCTCGTCGCTCACACTCCTGGGGTGCTGGCTCCGGATGGGCTTTCTCTCTGTGGCTCACACTGGCTCTCCAGATTCTGCGCTCCTTCCACCCCACTTTTCCAGGACATGTGCTTCTTGTCTTTTCATCTCAGCCTACACCGGCCTACTGACTCCTTCCTCCTCCCCTTCTCTATATCTACCCTCTGTCACCTGACCTACTTGCTGGCCCACCCACTGTCTCTAAACCCACCACCCCTTGCCCGCCTAGAGTCCCGGGCTCCGGGTTGGGTGCTGACCTCTAGTGGTATGTGGGATGTCTGTGAGGGTGTTGTGGTGCAACTGTCTTTCCTCCTACCTGGCTGCAGTTCCCTATGTGGCCTCCTGGTCACAGGGGCGCCACATACATCACATACATACATGATACATACACCTAGGAGCCTATCACATACAAGACACATACACCCAGGAGCACATGACACACACATCACACTCACACATGATATCTGTGTCACACACACATATATATACTCACTCTCTTCTTCTTCATCATCATCATCATGTACCCAGTGAGGGAGGCCTGTAGTTGGAATCAGCAGAAGATGCATTCCTGTACACACATTCTGGAGGCTCCTGTCAGCCCCCTCCTCCCCCCCCTTCCCTACTCCCGACTGCCGAGATGGTGGTCACATTACAGGAGGAGGGGTGCTCCGCTCCCATGGCTGCTCACTTCACTCCCCTCTCCTCATGCTTGTCTGCCAGCTCCTGTCTCCCCCCCCCAGCTCCGCCCACCCAATTGATTGTGTGCAGGATAGATGATTCCTCGGCCATAGATGGGGCCGAAGAAGGGATCAGAGGAGCAGCTGAGGAGGAGCACCATTATAGCAGTGGAGCCATGGCCTTGTCCCCCGGTAACCAGGCATAGTCTATAGTCCCTCTCCTCCAGCGGCCCCACCTCCTTTCTGTTAAACAGCGAGGTGCTCAGCTCAGTGACGTGCACTTCCTGGTCGGGAAGGGAGTGGGCAGCCAGCAGATCCCCACACACTGGTACTCGGCAGTGGTGGTAGCGCTCACGTAGCTCAGGGGGCCCCCTGGCCGGAGGGGGCGGGCCTCCTTGCTCCAAGTGGCCATGCCCCCTACCAGCTTGCCCCTGTCCAATGGCCACATCCCTGCAGTCAGGCCCTGCACTCCTCACTGCAGTAAGGGCTGTAACCCCCTGATGGCGGCCCTGATTACAATGATGCATCGCCATAGCAGGCACACCGATATAAGGAGGGGGAACCCTAAAGATAACACAGAGTGTGGCCCTGGTCTCTACCTTATTACACCAATATAAACTGCCGGCTAGAGATCAGGAAGTGGGATGATGTGGGAGCCAGGAAATATGAGTAGAATGTTTTTGTTTTTTTAATGCATTAGAGACAGAACAGGGACTACACATACCAGGAAGGGGCCAGGATGGAAGACAATTATACCAGGAAGGACCCTAGATTAGAGATGAGTAAATTTTTCCCGAATATGTTTCAAATACGGAAAGAACATTGATGATTCCATTCATGATCAGAAATCTGAGCAATTTACTAAAAAATGGGGATTGTTCAGGAAAAAAGTTCAAAACTTAAAAGACCCTAAAACTTTCCCTGATTGTTTGGGGTTAAATCACTAGCTGGAAGACCCGCTGACTGGGAACAACACCTAACCATATAGTTAGGAGAGTTCCCAGCCATCGGGTCTACAGTTTTTTTTCAACCTGTAGAATTTTTTTGAGCTTTAAAATAATTTTTTTAAGCTTACACGAGTTTGCAGGTGTTTTCCACACTTGCTGGGTGTAAATTTTAGAAACATTGACAGATATGGCAGCAGCTCTGAAGTCCAGGAATCTTTCAATATCCTTTAACCATCTGTGTAACAGAGCTTAATATACTTTTTTACATTTTTTGGAATTTTTTAATTAATGATTATTATTTATTTTTTAAATTATTATTTTTTTTGGAGACCAAATCCTTGTTATTGTAGAGGGTCAGCAGTGAGACATTTCTTCTACAGTACATTTATGTAAAAGCAATTACCGTATATACTCGTGTATAAGCCGACCCGTGTATAAGCCGACCCCCCTACTTTTGCCCCCAAAACCTGGGAAAATCTATTGACTCGTGTATAAGCCGAGGGTGGACCCCAGCACAGGTATACAGCCCCCAGCAGTGTGGTATACAGCAGCCTCCCCAGTGGTATATACAGGCCCCAGCAGTGTTACAGCAGCAGCCCCAGAGGTATATACAGCAGCAGCCCCAGTGGTAGTATACAGCAGCCCCAGAGGTATATACAGCAGCCCCAGTGGTAGTATACAGCAGCAGCCCCAGTGGTAGTATACACGCAGCCCCAGTAGTATATACAGCCCCAGTGGTAGTATACACGCAGCCCCAGTAGTATATACAGCCCCAGTGGTATATACAGCCCCAGTGGTAATATACACGCAGCCCCAGAGGTATATACAGCAGCCCCAGAGGTATATACAGCCCCAGTGGTAGTATACAGCAGCCCCAGTGGTATATACAGCCCCAGTGGTAGTATACACGCAGCCCCAGCAGTATATACAGCCCCAGTGGTATATACAGCCCCAGTGGTAGTATACAGCAGCCCCAGTGGTATATTCAGCCCCAGTGGTAGTATACAGCAGCCCCAGTGGTATATACAGCCCCAGTGGTAGTATACAGCAGCCCCAGTGGTATATACAGCCCCAGTGGTAGTATACATACAGCCCCAGTAGTATATACAGCCCCAGTAGTATATACAGCCCCAGTGGTAGTATTTAGCAGCCCCAGTAGTATATACAGCCCCAGTGGTAGTATACATACAGCCCCAGTAGTATATACAGCCCTAGTAGTATATACAGCCCCAGTGGTATATGCAGCCCCAGTGGTAGTATACAGGGCCCCAGCAGGGCCCCCCTCATAGTTTGGCGCCCCCACCTCACTTGCTGGCCCCCCCCGCATGCAGCGCTGCGCATATACATTACCTGTCTAGCAGCTGTCACCCTCCGGTGGCGGATCGCGGCTCCTGGGCTCCAGGCTCCATCTTCCTCTCTGTCTTCCTGCTTACAAACAGTTATACGCAAGTACAAACAAGATGTCAATGTCTAACCATCATATCACTCATGAGTAGACGGGTCATATGTCCAGAGATGAACGTGCTGGGTCCGACATGTGCATATCAACCTAAGAACAAAAGCAAAAGACCTTGTGAAGATGATGGCGGAAGCTGATAACAATGTTTTCAATTATTTCTTTATTTTTACAGTAATATGACTTCAGTTTGCTTGTCATACTGGCAAGCAATCACAGATCTCGCCAGAGAGATTGGACGGGGCTAAGTCTGTCTTTAACCAATCAGGGGATGTGGAAGCAATGCTTATGTTTGAAATTCATGAATGGGCACGAAAGCATGATGATAGCAACGCTGAAGTTTGCTATGTAATAATATAGGAAGATAATGTCTGTGCCAAAACAGCAGGGCTCCACTGTAAAATAGTTTGAGCTTTGTTTGGCAACTTTTAGGTTTCTATGAAGGTGGTTTCTAGGCCTTGACTTTGCCTCCCATCAATTTGAATGGGGTTCAGAACTTCAGTCAACTGTTCGCTGATCTATTTGTTAAACATATGCTCTTCAGCGAACAGAACCTGAACTTCAAAAGGTTCACTCAGTGAATAATCAGGAAGTTAATGAGCAACCCCGAAAGTACAAGCGGTAAGTATGAACTGATGTTTAATCACTATTTTGTTTACTTTTACAACTCCTCACCGAACTCAAACCCAAACTGTAACATGTACTTCTCAGGGAAGCCTGCATACGGGGTCTGTGCCCAAACACTAGGTGTTTGGTCCGGACCCCAAACTTAACAATTTGGGTTCATCCATCCCTGTTCAAAACCTCACCACAGTCTGCAATTGTTCTATTGCCACTTCACGTCCAGCAAAGCTTTTCAAATCCCCAACCTTCCATCTTCTTCTCCATTAGGCTGGAGTCACACTGGGCAAGGGACATGAGAGAGACTCGCACAAGTCTCGCATACATCACCTGGCATGGTCTCCGGTTCTCTGGAGGTGAGTGTGCACCTGCATATAATTCTACGTGGATGCATGCTCATGTCCAGAGGGTGGGCTGCTGTGAGAGGTGATGCATACGAAAGCCTCTCGTATGTCCTTCGAGAGCATGCTTCTAGCACAGTGTGACTCCTGGATTACCCTGTAGATTGTAAGATCGTAAAATCCAGTTGCTCTCCCCCTTCTGTACCAAACTGTCACAGTTTGTTCACTAGTGTTGAGAGAACTTTTCTGAATAAGGTTCACCAATTTTAAATTTGGCACAAACCTGGCTGATTCGGATTCAAGATCGAAAAACCGAACACTTTGATAAAAAGTTGTCAAATTCAGCTTTGTTTGATAACTGTTTGAAAACTTAAAATGGCCCTAAGATATTCTTTGAAGGTTTAAGGCCAAAATGGTTGCCAGAAAATCCGATGGCTGAGAACTCTGGTAACCTATATACTACCTGAGTTCACAGCCAGCAGGTCTACCAGTAGCTTTTTACAGGTGAATTTAATGGAGCTTTAAAAGAAAGTTTTCAATCTTCCTCTTGTTTCCAGGTGTTGAGACACCTGAAGACTGTGAACCTTTGGAAAAGTGCCAGATGTGCCAGCAGCTGAAAACACCAGGAACCTGTGGCCTGTAGGCTGCAGCTGTCTGCTTTACCATAGGTGATGATCAAAAATAGGGGGGACCCCATGTGTTTTTTTAAAGTACGATAATTATTTATCTTTTTGCTAATTACAAGAATAAGCACCCTTTAGTGCCACATGAAAGGCATTAAATGGTGCAAGTGTACAATATGTCGGGAAATGGGAAATTATATAGACATTTGACATGTATATTTTTATTATTTTGATTTATATATGTATTTACCAATCTATTTTTTCCATCTATTTATTTCCATATACAGTCATGGCCAAAAGTATTGACACCCCTGCAATTCTGTCAGATAATACTCAGTTTCTTCCTGAAAATGATTGCAATCACAAATTCTTTGGTATTATTATCTTCATTTAATTTCTCATTCAAAGAGTTTTCTGTATTTTCATGACTATGAAAATTGTAGATTCACACTGAAGGCATCAAAACTATGAATTAACACATGTGGAATTATATACTTAACAAAAAAGTGTGAAACAACTGAAAATATGTCTTATATTCTAGGTTTCTTCAAAGTAGCCACCTTTTGCTTTGATTACTGCTTTGCACACTCTTGGCATTCTCTTGATGAGCTTCAAGAGGTATTTAGCGGAATGGTCTTCCAACAGTCTTGAAGGAGTCTTTTTTTTTTTCTGAAAAATCCATAAAACAATATAAATAAAAGGGACTGCATCTTTATTAACCCCTGGACACTGGTCGAGGGGTTAATAAAGATGCAATCCCTTTTTTAGGATTGTTTTATTGATTTTTCAGAAAAAAAATGACGTGGGCTTTGCCGTATTTCTGTAACCAGCCGGATCCAGCAGGCAGCGACGGGCTGCCCCCAACCCCCAGGTGCCTATTTGTACCTGGCCGGACACAAGAATATAGGCGAGCCCCCCTTTTTTATTATTTCATGAATTTCATGAAATAATAAAAAAAAAATGCGTGGGGATCCGCGCAATTTCTATGTCCAGCCATTTACAGCTAAGCAGCTGGGGGCTGGAATCTGCAGCGCAGGGAGGCCCAAGCTTTCTGGGTACCCCCTGCTGCAAATTGCAGCCCGCAGCCGCCCCAGAAGATGGCGCGTTCATTGAAGCGCCATCTGCTCTTCCAGTGGCCCTGGTGCTGGGTGGCTCACTGGGTAATAAAGGGGTTAGGGCCAGCTTTGTATTATCAGCTGGCCCTAAGCCCGAAATTTATGGCGTTCACGCCAATATTAGACATGACCGCCATGAATTTCTAGTAATCAATAATAAAAAACAAACACAGAGAAAAATAATTTTATTAGAAATAAAACAGAGACAATTAGGACCCCATCTTTATTTAAAAAATCCTCTTCCGTCGACGTAGTCCAAAAACGTAATCTAGTTCTGCTACATCCCTGTCATAGACACCGGGATGTAGCAGAGCTGAGAATGACTAAACAGTCAGGGTTCAGCTCGGGTCATTATGACCTGAGCTGAACCCTGCTGTCAGCCTGACTCGCATCTGCTGCCAGGAGATTCCCGAGCGTGACGGAAGTTAATTTATTCACTGCTTCTGTCACCATTCGGGAATCTCCGGAAACAGACGCAGAGAGACTCGGGGAGCGAGTCTCGGCGGCGGTGGTGGAGGCAGGGGTAACAGCCGGCCAGTCGCACACTCATTCACCCCACAAGCCCACCCTGGTCAGGACTCAGTGGGGGAAGCGGCAGTGAGCAAATTTCACCGCCGGCTTCCCGCCTGAGTCCTGAGTCCCTGCACCTGCTCTCCCCACCCGGTCCTAACTTAGGATCAGGTGGGGAGCTGCAGGGGGACGAGGGATGGTGGACTCGTACTGTGCGAGTAATAGCTTGAAGCTCGCGAGTACCGAGTCCTGATTCCACTATTACTCGCTCCCCCACCCGAGAGTAACGAGTCCTAGCGAGTAGATTCGCCCATCCCTAGTGGTGATCATTACTTTAAGAAATTAAGGTCAGTCAGTCCGAAAAATTGGGAACATTTTGAAAGTGTCTCCAAGTGCAGTTGCAAAAGCCATTACGTGCTACAAAGAAACTAGCTCACATGAGGACCGTCCCAGGAAAGGAAGACCAAGAGTCACCTCTGCTGCGGAGGATAAGTTCATCCAAGTCACCAGCCTCAGAAATCGCAGGTTAACAGCAGCTCAGATTAGAGACCAGATCAAAGCCACACAGAGTTCTAGCAGCAGACAAATCTCTACAACACCTTTTAAAAGGAGACTTTGTGCAGCAGGCCTTCATGGTAAAATAGCTGCTAGGAAACCACTGGTAAGGTCAGACAGCAAGCAAAAGAGACTTGTTTGGGCTAAAGAACACAAGGAATGGACATTAGACCAGTGGAAATCTGTGCTTTGGACTGATGAGTCCAAATTTGAGATCTTTGGTTCCAACCACCGTGTGTTTGTGCGATGTAAAAAAGGTGAACGGATAGACTCTATGTGCCTGGTTCCCACCGTGAAGCATGAAGGAGGAGCTGTGATGATGTGCAGGTGCTTTGCTGCTTTGAAGCTCATCAAGAGAATGCCAAGAGTGTGCAAAGCAGTAATCAAAGCAAAAGGTGGCTACTTTGATGAACCTAGAACATAAGACATATTTTCAGTTGTTTCACACTTTTTTGTTAAGTATACAATTCCACGTGTTAATTCACAGTTTTAATGCCTTGAGTGTGAATCTACAATTTTCATAGTCATGAAAATATAGAAAATCCTCGAATGAGAAGGTGTGTCCATACGTTTGGTCTGTACTGTATATATATGAGAAAAAGAATGTTTTAAGGCATTTGTATTACTTTCTGCAAAGTCACAAGTTTACATACACTAATAGTACAATGCCTTTAAATAATTTGGGACAACCCACACGATGATGTCATGTGTTTGGAAACTTCTGATAGGTTTATTGGCAACATCTGAGTTAATTAGAGATGTAGAAATGCACCTGTAGATGTATTTTAATGCACACTTGAAACACACTGCTTCTTTGAGTAGCATCATAGGAAAGTCTAAAGAAATCAGCCAAGATGACAGGAAGGGAATTGTGGACTTAAGATAAGATAAGATAAGATAAATTTTATTGATCCAGGAGGAAATTACAGTATTACAGCAGCAGAACAAAGATCAAGAACATTACACACTTTACAAAATAAGTCTATATGGACAGCAGATGCGGGTAGACTGGTACATGTACCTCCCCTATTCCCCCATACACTTAGAACTTCACTTAGTCTTGGGATGCTTTACACTTATACATTTGTTAAGCATCCCCACAGCTGTCGGAACAAACGATTTTCTGTATCCTTCCTTTTTACACATTAGTTGGATTAGACGCTTGCTGAATGTGCTCTTTTGCTTCGCAAACAGTTCAGAGAGCGGGTGTGTATTGTTGCTCATTATAGCTCTGCATTTCTTATTAATTCTATCCTCTAATACCTCCTCGAAAGTCCTAAGTTGTAGATCCACCACCGCACTAGCCTTCTTCATAAGTTTATTCAGCTTATTAGCGTCAGCTGTGCGCACACTACTACCCCAGCATATTATTGCAGCAAAGATTGCACTCACCACAATAGATTGGTAGAACATTTCAAGCATTTTGCTACACACATTAAACGACCTTAACTTCCTTAGGAAGTAAAGTCTACTCATCCCTTTCTTGCAAACCTTCTCCATATGGCACCTCCAATCAAGCTTGCTGTCCAGGTGAACCCCCAAATATTTGAAATTCTCCACCATCTCCACATCCTGACCATCAATAGTGATAGGTAAGCAATCCTTCATGCACCTTCCATAACTCAACACGAACTCCCTGGTTTTCTTTACGTTGAGTTCTAAATGGTTAGCCTGGCACCAATCAACAAAGTCCAAAACCACCCTTCTGTATTCCTCCTCCCCCCGGCCTCTCTCAATACCTCCGACTATCACTGAGTCATCAGAGTACTTCTGAAGGTGACAAAGGTCTGATTTATACTGAAAATCAGCTGTGTATAACGTAAAAAGGAATTGCGACAGTACCATTCCCTGAGGGGCTCCAACACTGCTCCGAACACTATCCGATACGGCCGCCCCCAACCTTACGAACTGTGGTCTGTCCGACAGGTAATCAATGATCCAATTCACTAGTCTCTCATCAACCGCCATTTCAACCAGCTTTTTACGTAATATTAGTGGCTGTAAGGTGTTGAATGCACTGGAGAAATCGAAGAACATGGCACGCACAGTGGTTCCATCATTGTCCAAAAAGTAATGTACTGTTTGTAGCAGATACGCTACAGCATCGTCCACCCCCAGACTCTGCCGATACGCAAACTGAAGGGGGTCCGTAAAAGCAGACCCCCTCGGACACAAGTAGGCAAGTACAATTCTCTCCAAGGACTTCATCGCATGCGATGTTAAGGCCACCGGTCTACAGTCGTTATGGGAGCTCGGGAAGGTAGTCTTGGGAACCGGCACCAGGCAAGAAGTCTTCCATAGAACTGGTACTCTCTGTGATTGTAAGCTCCAGTTAAACAGGTGCTGGAAGACAGTGCACAACTGATTTGCACACACTCTAAGGACACGTGGGCAGATACCATCAGGCCCTGCTGCTTTGCACAAGTCTGGGTCATCTTTGGTTGCAATTTCTAATTACCCAAGGTTCCTCGTTCAGTTTTACAAACAATTTTAAGCAAGTACAAACTCGATGGGAATGTTCAGCCATCATTCCACTCAGGAAGGAGACAGGTTCTGTATTCCAGACATGAATGTGTTTTGTTCCTTCATGTACTTATCATTCCAAGAACAAAAACAAAAGACCTTGTGAAGATGATATCATAAACTGGTAAAATTGTGTCATTATCCACAATGAAACCAGTACTGTATTAACATGGGCTGAAAGACCCCTCTGCCAGGAAGAAGCCATTACTCCAAAGAAACATAAAAAAGCCAGATTAATTTTTGCAAATGTACACAGGAAGAAAGACCTACATTCTTGGAGACATGTCTCATGGACTGACAAAACTAAAATTAAACTCTGTGGCCATAGTGACCATCGTTACGTTTGGAGGAAAAAGGGAAAAGCTTGGAAACCTAAGAACACCACAACTGTGAAACACAGGTGTGGTAGCATCATGATGTGAGTTTGTTTTGCTGCAATAGGGACTGGGGCACTTCACAATATAGATGGCATCATGAGGAAAGAATATGTGGCAATACTGAAGCAACATCTCAAGACATCAGCAGCCAGGAAGTTACATCTTGAGCGGAAATGGGTCTTCCAAATGGACAATGATCTGAAACATATAGCCAAACTTGTACTGGACGCAGTGTCTCTGGACTTGAAGGAAGTCAGTGATCTCCGAGGGTAAACTCATCCCCCTAAAGGTTGTTTAATATGTCTTTTATTTTTCTTCTTATTGAATTCAATGGGGTTTGAAAGTGATCCTGAACTCACAAACTGACCCCCCCGCATCTTTATACCTGTCCCTGCACCCTCTCTTATCATTTCTAGCCATTCCTTTTGCAGAAAAAAATCGATTTTGTAAAGTAGAGAAAAGTTTATATTTATCTCGTCCTGTGTGAGTTCTCTGTTTCGGAGGAAGCCGCAATAGGCGTGCCTGTCTGCTGCTGCCTTGTAATTATGCACGCCCCTCTCTGCTTGGTAAGAGCCTGGCCGCGTCATGAAAGGGGCGGGGGCTCCGTTATGACGTGATTTTAGTCCCGCCCCTTTCATGACGCAGCCAGGCTCTTAGCAAGCAGAGAGTGGCGTGCATAATTACAAGGGAGCAGCAGACAGGCCTGCCTATTGCGGCTTCCTCAGAACCAGAGAACTCACACAGGACGAGATAAATATAAACTTTTCTCTACTTTACAAAATCGATTTTTTTTCTGCAAAAGGGATGGCTAGAAATGATAAGAGGGGGTGCAGGGACAGGTCTAAAGATGCGGGGGGGTCAGTTTGTGAGTTCAGGATCACTTGAAGGTTCATTGAACTGTTTGCTGAACTATTCAGCGAACGTCTGAAAGTTTGGCAAACCTGACCGAACTTTAAAAGATTCACTTATCTCTATTGTTTACTCTTCTTTTATATGTATTATACCGTGTTTCCCCGAATATAAGACAGTGTCTTATATTAATTTTACCCCCAAAAGTCCCACCCTGTCTTATATTCGGGGTATGACTTATATTAAAAAAAAAAAAATGACAAAAATGAAAAGTCCCAGCCCCATACAGTATGCCACTGCAGCCCCCAGCACAGTACCGTTAAAACCGCAATTCCGCTGCACAGCCGACTTGTGGCACACTTGCGGCAGGTCCCCATACAATGTACGGTACTGTATAGGACACTTACCGCAAGTGTCCCATACAGTACCGTACATTGTATGGGGACCTGCCGCGAGTGTGCCGCAAGTCGGCTCTGCGGCGGAATTGCGGTTTTAATGGGCAAGTCGGCAAGGAAACATCCTTACTTTTTAGGGTAATGGCGGCCTCGGGCTATGGATTCCTCCGCGGTGCAGGGCGTTGTCCAGATGCTTCTTCATGCAGGAGCTTCTGGCCAATCAGCACTCGAGCTGCTGAGCCAATCAGCGCTCGAGATGCTGGGGAGCCGCTGGCCAATCAGAAGCTCCTGCTGGCAGCGGTGACGTCAGGCCGGGGCGACAGGCGCACAAGATTAACCCTATGCCCTCGGGGTTGCCTGCGGCACCTGAAGGCAGAAGGGAGCCCACGGGGGACAGCGGACCTGCGGCTGCACCTGAGGGCAGAGGGGAGCCCACGGAGGACAGCGGGGCCAGTGGGACAGCGGGGACACAGGTAAAACATGCAATGGGCAAAAATGGCACTTTAGCGGTACCCTGTCTTATATTCCCCGAAAATAAGTCACCCTGTCTTATAATCGGGGTATGACTTATATTGGAAAATTCTGCGCCAGCCCTGCCCTGACTTATATTTGGGGGTGACTTATTTTCGGGGAAACAGGGTACATGCATAACCATTTTCACAAGTACAATACTTTGGAGTTAATGGTTCTTTAAAGATAAATAACAATAATAATTGATTTTTAATGTATTGAGATGTTTTGAAAACTTTGTCTCTATTTTTTCATCATTTGTATTTTATTAATATGTCTGATATCCTGTGATTTCCATAATCCCACAACTTTTCCTTCTTGGTGTTGCAGTTTCAATGTTGAGGAGTGTATATACTCATACTTAAGGCCCCGTTACACGCTATGATATCAGTAACGATATTGTTGCAATGTCACCGGTTTGGTGATATTGCAGTGATGTCGAAACGACATAGTTGCGTGTGACATTTACCAACAACGAGGGTGTTCATCGTTGATCATTGGTAAATGACCTGGACCATAAATTTATCGTTGGTTTTCCGCTAGGCGCCCAGAATTGGCGCATGTGACAGCGGGAAACCAATGATGAATTAGCTCCCAGCACCGCACAGCAAGCACTGGGAGCTGGTAATCAGGGTAAACATCGGGTAACTAACACAGCGCTATGCTTAGTTACCCATTGTTTACCCTGGATACCAGCGTCCTCGCTAGTCCTGATTGCTGGTGAGTCTGCCTCTTTGACAGCTCACCAGTGATCTGATAACGATGTCCCAGCGATCCCCATCGTTGGTCAGATCGCTGTGACATCGTTAGATGTAACGGGCCTTTACGCTCAAAATTGTATAACGTGCAGTTTCCACGTTTACTGTGTTGTAAGAAAACTGCTACAAATAAATACAGTACAAACTTTTACATAAGAAGGATGAACCCTTTTTTTTTACATTTATGAGGAATTTAGCAGTAGGATAACAACATCGCCTTGGGAATGGTGTTAAGTGATCTGTTATAAAAGATCAAAGTTCTTTCCTGCTGACTATGATGAGCTGTTAGCAGAAAGCAATTAACAGCTGCACTCAACATGACTCTGCAATACATCGAGGCACTTTTACATTTGACTGAAGCATGTTTTACAGAAATCTATAGGCTTTGAATCACTGCACACATAATTATGCAAAAATAAAATTATAAATTGTACACTTTCTAGCTAATTTTAATTTACTGAAACTCTATTACCAGACCAGTTGTGTACTTTAATGATTTCTTTAAATTTTAGGAGTTACCAATAGTTGCCAATTGTTTCATCTTGGGACTCTTCCCTTCCATTAGTATAGCACTCCAGAGTGGTGAAAGTTTCCAATTCATTAATATTAAACATTTTTAACGTTTATACTAATAAAGAGAAATATATTCTATTTTCATGATACACTGCTAATTATTTATTAATGTCTACAAATGCAGAATGCTACAATGATTTTCTTATGTGGGACAATGTTCCATGAATCTCACATACATCTAATGGAATGATAATGGAATTTGTGCAAAAGAAGGACAGAGTACAAAAACCCTTAACATAAGTCTGTGTACTAGGCATAGCAGAGCTTCATAAACATCAGAGCTGTATGATGCTGTATTAGGGAATGCGCGCATGTTGAATATTAGGTTCCAGAAATTTCTGCACCAGTCAACATCTTTTTTTCATGTGTTATTTCCATGCGTTTTTACCATGCATTTTTCATGCATTCTGGGTAGAAAAAGCTGCAAAAATGCTGAAAAAATTGACATGCCGCAGATTTATTTCTGCATCAAATTTGCAAGGGAACAATAAGCAACATGTGCACAAGACGTCAGGATTCTCATTGACTTTGCTGGCGTAAGGATTTGTTTGCAGATTTATAATAAAAATTCACTCAAATATGCATCACCAATGGCAATAAAAACACACTGAGTGCACAGGGCCTTCACACCACGGTTTTGGAGCTGTCAGGCTGTGTCCAGTGTTTTGCTGAATGCACCGGACACAGCCTGACAACTCCATACAGAACAGAAACGGAGCGCAAACATGCCCTCCGATTCTGTTTTCTCCCGGATTCTGCACTGCGTGGCTGCTGCCGCTGTCCAGGTCCTGAAATTTCAAAACCGCAGCTAGCAGGGAGCTAGCCGCGGTCCTGACATCTCAATGGGGAGCTCTCCAGGTGCTGAAGTTCAGCGCCGGCGCCGGAACCAGACAGTTTTTCTGTCAGGTCCGGCGTGATCCTGTGTCCAGACATCCATGTTATTGGGCGCTGGTTCGATCTGATTGTTTAACTTTTTGCCCCGGACACAAAAATGCTGCAAGCTCCGATTGATTTTGTGTCCAAAAATCAAAAGCAGCCTGATTCTGCCGGACAGGGACAAAACCAGATGGCAAATCACTACCATCTGGCCCTATCCGGCACCATAGGGCTACATTATGTCCTAAATCGGGTCTGAGGCTGTCAGGTTCACACCAGACAGCACGGACCCGAAAAAAAGACTGGTGTGAAAACCGGCGAAGTTGGTCGATAGGATTGCATGTTCCTTTGAAAACTCTATATTGGAGCTTTAGGCTATGTGTGAATATTGAGTATTTCATTGCAGAAATATGTGCACCAACTCTGCATTTCTTGGCAGAAACACGTTTTTGTCATTTTTAGGGTGCATTCACACGCTGTGAATTTGCTGTGTATTTTTATGCGAGTGCTCTTGCCGTTTTTTGCAGCCAATACCAGGAGTGGCTGATTAAAACAAGCAGTGGGTAATTAAATACAGAAGTGGAGCACTTATTTCTAATAGGCTGGAAACACACTGGCGAGTGAAAAAACGGTCCGATTGACGTATCCGAGAGTCGGACAAGTGTCATATGATTTGTGGTCACTTTGGCTTGTGCTGTCCGTGTGCAATCCGTTTTTTTTTGCTCAGCAGCTATTTACTGTATAAGCATTTACATGAACATTTTTTACAGTTGTCTGAGCTACAGAATGCTAATGTATCAGTGAAAAATCGCATCCGACTCAGATGGTCCATGTGCGGTTCGACTGTGTTCTGTGATTTTTGTTGGACCCATAGACTTGCATTGGCGAGTCTCACGCATGAATCGCATACTGTCACAGCATGTTACGACTGACTTGTCATCCGTGAAGGGGATGAGAAAAACATGTCCGACACTCGGAAATGTGCTCTCGGACATTGAGTAACATTGGTCCGACTGCAATGCGATTTTTACTCTCATTGCAGTCGTCCGAGTTTCACGTCAGTGTGTCCATACCCTTAGACCTTTCCTCTGATTGTTCCACTCCTGGTTTTGGCTACAAAAACTGCAACAGGACTCGCGTAAAAATATGCAGCAAATACGCAGCATGTGAATGCTCCCTAAATGTGTTTTTTATGTGCTTTTGCATGCATTCTGTGCTGGAAAAATGATCAAAAAAGTGCACTGTGTGAACAAGATCTTTTTCAGCTACCTACATATGCAGTTTTGCCAACTTTTTTTTGTCTCAAAGATGTATGTGATAAAATGAGCATTTCCATGCATTTTTCTGTCATTTTTCAGAATTTTTAGTGCATTTTTCTTAAAGCACTACTCTAGAGGTAATTATTTTACCACTAGAGTACTATCCCTAATGCATCTTTTATATCCCAAGTAACTTATATACTTGCTGCCATCTTCTGATTTTTCCTGCACCCCTCCAATCTTGCTCCATCATCTTGTGGCCGTTGCTTCTGACTGAAGTGAGAGATAATAGTCACAACTAGTGATGAGCAAGTAGTAAAAATATTTGTAATTGCTAAACGTGTAATGAGTACTTTGTAATACTCACGTACTCGTCCGAATAATGAGCCCAATGTTAGTCAATTAGTGATAGGCTCTGCCCACACACATCCATCCATAAATTGAGCATTTCCACAACCAAGATTACTGTACAACTGGACAATGCTGCCAGATGAAGTCCATGGCAATTTGTTACAGGGAGCAGACGAAGTCCAGAACATGTTAGCGCAAGGTGGACCACCAGCAGTGGCGAGATATCATCATATTCATTTGACTAGCGTGGCCCGCAAGCTTAGAAGAATGACCCCAGTATAAGTCTCACTTCTTGTCTCTTTCATTTACAAGAGTCTTACCAGGGGAAAGCTGCAATATCCTGACCAGAGCCACCATGATCATCTTAGATGGTTCAATGATGTGCTGAAGCTCCTCCTCCAGGTCGTCAGACAGAAAGGATCTGGAGAGCATATCAGTCTTGATATTCTTCTCTGCAGGATGGAAATGAAGAGAGAAATTCAATAAATTGAGCAAAGAATAAGGACCAAAGAGCCTGGTTAGGGATAAGTATTTGAGCAGACTGTAGATATGACAGATTCTTATGATTGGTATAAATGATGACTGGATGGACTGCATCTTCAAGCAGATATCGTCATTCCTCTAGGGATAACTTAATCGCCAATAACTCTCTATTCCCAATGGAGTAGTTACGTTCGCAGGGCGAGAATGCCTTGGAGAACAAACCACAGGTCACCATCTTACCAGTAGGCAGCTTTTGTTTGAGGACTGCTCCAGCTCCAGATGAAGAAGCGTCCACTTCTAGGAAAAACTGCTTGTTGATCATAGGTTTGTGAAGAACTGGAGCGGTTGAGAAGGTTTGTTTGAGAGAGGCAAAAGCTGATTCGGCCTCATGAGTCCAATCCTTTGGTTTGGAACCTTTAAAAGTCATGGCAGTGAGTGGTCTTACCAGAGAGAAGAAGTGGGGGATAAATTGCAGATAGTAGTTGGCGAATACCAGGAACCGCTAAATGACCTTGATAGGGTAGATCCTACCTCGAGGTAGAGTAAATCCAAGAAGTAGATCAATAGGACAATGCCTGTAAGGTCTAATCTTCTTTCTTGTTGAATACAACTGCGAAGGACTAGTAGGCAGAAGGTAACCCGGGTAAGGCTGCAGGAGGCTGCGGGGTAGAACTATGCTGTATTGGTTTGAGGCAGTGATCATGACAAGACTGACCCCACCGAAGGACATCACCGGACAGCCAATCCAGGATAGGTTCATGGAGACACAACCACGGAAACCCTAGCAGAAACGGTGGAGAAAGATTTGGTAACACATAGAAGGTAATTTTATCTTTGTGGAGTGCACCAACTTGAAGCTCTACCTCTTCGGTGATACCCAAAATGAGATCCTTCAGGGGTCTTCTGTCTACAGAGACAATGCACTGGGACCATTGCAGAGGAACAATTGGAATCCCAAATCGCCTGGCCACAGCTTGTTGGATGAAGTTTCCACTAGGCCCAGAGTCCAGATAGGCCATCTCGGTGAACCACACCGTTCCGAAGGTCATCTGTATAGACAGTTAGTGGAGGAGAGGAATCATTCTCACTTAGAGAGGCCTCTCTTACCTGTCCTAGGTGGAATAGTTTTACGGCCTTTCAGTACCACTGTTTTGACTAGAAGCGGAGCGTCCACCATATCGATGATGATTCCTAGTCTCTCCTCTTGCTGATTACTCTTCACAATGATGCTCTTAAGCTCCATGGGTTCGTCTTTAGAGACTGGAGTGAGACAAGGCAAAACCAAAGTTTCGGTGAAGAAGATGCTGGACTGGGAAATTGCTTCTCAAGAATCTTGGCTTGCTTCTCAAGAATCTGGATTGCTCCTGGAGATGCAGGTCAATCCAAATGGCAAGGGATATGAGATCATAAAGAGTCTTGGGTAGGTCCGTATTCACCAATTCATCTGTGATTCTTCCAAATAATTCTCTTTGGAAGGCTCTGAGTAGAAGCTCATTGGTCCACTGGAGCTCCGAAGCCAGGGTGTGGAAACAGATAGCATACAGACCGACAGTGAAAGAACCCTGTTGCAAGTTGAAGAGAGACTCCATGGCAGATGTGGCATGACCAGGCTCATCAAAAATCTTACGTAACGTGTCCATGAATTCCTGCAGATCAGACACGATGGGATCATTCCGCTCCATTAGAGAGTGGAACCAGGTTAAAGCCTCACCCTCCAGGTGAGAGGCTAGGAAAACCACCTTGGCCATGTCGGTCAGATAATGCAGAAGCAATAGATGAAAATGCAGTGAGCTTTGGTTGAGGAATCCTATGCACAACTTGGGGTTACCAACATAATGAGGAGGCTTGCAGAGAAGCAGACAGGGTCCCGTTGTAGGCATGACCATCAGATTCTTTACCAGAGGCTGAAAGGCTTGGGGAGCAGCAACAAGCTGTACTTTAGTTAACCGGTCATCCACGGAGGTCATGTAATCCAACATGCGGGTCTACATCTCACGTTGGCGATTACGTTCCTGATGAAGCTCTGCTAGCTGAGTCATAGTGGTGGGCTTCGCAGCCTGTAGATAAGACAGGCAGTTATCCAAGGTTTGCAAGAAGGAAACTAGCTGATCCTGGCTCTGATGAAGCCCAGCCAACTGTCTCTGGGCTGAGTATCGTGTATCAGTAGAGTCGATGGCATGAGCAAACTGTAACGCCCACAGGGCGTGATGATATGGAGTGGACTCTCTAACCACAGACGGTGCAGTGGCAGCTGTATACACGATAGTCAAGAGACAGGAGAGTGACTTTCGTAAAACCAAGGATATTTATTAAGGAAGGTTTAACAAAAAGGGAAAGATCCCTGAGGGGAGGACCCTCTGGATCATGACACAGTACACTCGTAGTTGAGCAGCAGCAGAGTTAACCCCTGAACATGGATACACCTTTTACAACACCAGGAGGCCTAAATGCCATGAATCCCGGACCAGAGGGGCGACCCGTACAGACCAGAGAGTAGTAACGGAGAGACTGTAGAACACTGGCTCTGTCAGTGGAGAGGATCCTGGGGGCCCTGTGTAATCCCGGAAAGACTGATCCAGCTGGTAGATGTATACAGAGTGTCCAGAGGGATCCAACATAAGGAACTGCCAGCAGAGGCTTCTGTGGAGACAAACGTATTAGCAGAAAGCAAGGCAACAGTCTTCCTATCACAGAGCACTGCAGACTGCGACCTGGGGAGAGGCAACAATCCAAATGATTGAACACATTGCCCAGGCACCTCCAATAGTGGAAAGATGTCTTTTATGCACAGTGCAGTTCAGAGTCCTAATAGGAAACAGGTGTACTGATCCATTAAATATGTGCAGGAAATGGCACGCACATCCTAACAGCAATTCCAGGACACCTGCAAAGAGGATGCAGGTTCCTAGCAGAGAGGGAAGCAGATGGCTGCATGGAACCATGGACATGGTAAGCAGAATTAACGGAGCTCTGTAGTGGGTGCCGATCTCCCTGCTTAGCAGAGACCGGCCCCCTCGGCCGAGGGCATGACACCAATCTTGTAGTAATATGCAGATCCTGCTCACTTCATGTAGTAATGTCCCCATTCTGATCCCCATCTTGTAGTAATGTGCCCCATCTTGTTCCACTTCTTGCAGTAATATGCTCCATACTTTTCCCCATCTTGTAGTAATGCCGCATCTTGGTCCATATCATGTAATAATGTCCCCATCCTGATACCCTCCTTTTAGTAATGTGACTACCCTCCTTTTTTGTAGTAATAATATTGCTCCCCTTTATTGTTGTAATGTGACCTATTGTGCCATTTTTCTGACACACACAAACACACACAAAAATCTTTCTCACCTGTCCTATGTTCCCTCAGCATCATCTTTGTAGCTCGCAGGCACCGTGGATACTTTAACAAACGCCGCCATCCCAGCTTGATATGTATTCCCGGCACCAAGTAGAGACAAAGCTCTGTGGCTCGGCTATACTAATGCAAGCCGCCAGCTAATCAGAGGCCAAAGGGTGACATCATACGTCGACATCAGCTGCTGGTCTCTGTTCGCCAGTGGCTGCCATTGATATAGCTTAGCCAGAGAGCTTGTCTCTGCACAGCCCCCAAAATATATAATATATATATGTAGTGCGGACGGCGCCGTTCCCCTAGTCCGGGCGGCAACCATCAAGTCCCAGGGGCCGTATGTGGCCTGCAGGCCATATGTTTGAGACCTGTGCTTTACATGCTAGCTGTGTCCTGTAAATGGAATGCGAAAGAAGATGCAGAACATTTACATGCACCTGAGTAAACAAACACATTTTTTATTTTACAGTACATCCTATTCAGAGTCTTGCAGATTGTCTATTTTTATGGATTTAGGATGTCATTTTCATCCGAACATGATCCTGATGTGCACTCAATATACTGCTAAAGAAGAATGATGCTGCCTTTCGAAAAATTCAAATTGCTGTCTCATTCATATCTTGACTATTCTAATATGCCTATTTCTGTTAAATATAATGGCCACTTTACACACACCAACTTATCTGTCCAACTTCTGACCAACTTACTGGTTGCAGTGAAATCATGGACACATTGTTCCATTTGTACACAGCCACAAAACGGAGCAATGTGTCCATGATTTCACTGCAACCAGTAAGTTAGTCAGAAGTTGGACAGATAAGTTGGGGTGTGTAAAGTGGCCTTTAGAGTTGTGCAAAACAAGGAGGAAGTGATAAAGGTATTACTTCCTGGCCACAAATGACAATGTTCTTTTTGATGGGACAGATTCTGGATGTTTTCTCTACAAGAGGATCTTCTAATACAAGGCAACAACTATTACCCAGATCTATAACCTATAGTCAATGACAGAAGCAGTCCCAAAATCCAATATATAAACCTAATACTCAGCTGTCATAAATGTAGTGCCCACATGAGATGAAATAAAATACATTAATCTTTTCACATAGTGTACAACAAATTTGTGCAATATAATCTGCTCTTTGCAGTTCAATAGCTCATCATAATTCCCAATTCCTTCTGTTTTGGAGGTAGAAGTCACTCCTAGCCCTTTGGGCCCGTGGGGTTGCAGCAATGATATGCCCTTGGATTCACATAATTTCCTTGATTTAGCCTACCTTATCAGGCTGACTAGGAAATCCTGATATCAATTATTAGGCCATTGAGAAATAATTGTAGGTAGGTAAATTTTAATACTTTGTTAATCTAAAATGCTACAATGACATGTTATCTAAAAAAAAAATAAAGAATTGTTTAGAGATAGTAGATGGAAATCACACAGGTGTTTCCATTTACTTTAGCTCTGGGCTAGGTTAAATCCATTTCTAAATCCATTTCCTAAACTGGTGTTTTACATGTTCAGCTTTTTATCATCATCACAAGTCACATATATGAATAAAGCAGTAGCAAGCATGTGGAATTGCCACTCTCATAGACAAGTGAATGGGGCAGTAGTTATACAATCAACTGTTCCCTTCACATACAGACTGAGTGTTTGAACTCCCAGTAATCATACATTTGTCATCTACTTATATAATCGGGAGTTGGGAATTCGGGCATTGTAGCCGAATCCGAGACTCCTTTGCGCGAGCCACAGCCGCACTACCCTTCAAAAAAAAAAAAAAGTTTATGCTCACCTCTCCCCGAGCCCCCGCCGTCTCCCGCCGTCTTCCTGCAGGCTGCCGGTGGCTCCCGTAGGCTCGCAGTGTCTGCAGAGGTCGTCTACTGCAGTACAGGACCTGTGGTGATGTCACAGTCACGTGACACCAGGTTACTCCATGGTAACTTGCGGTCACGTGATTGTGACATCACCACAGGTCCTGTACTGCAGTAGACGACCTCTGCACACACTGCGAGCTTACGGGAGCCACCGGCAGCCTGCAGGAAGACGGCGGGAGACGGCGGGGGCTCGGGGAGAGGTGAGCATAAACTTTTTTTTTTTTTTTAACCTCTGCCTTCCTGTTTGGAGACGTTTTACTGTACTGAGCATGCTCAGTACAGTAAAAGCCTCATCCAGCCTCACAGCCTCCTCCAGCCTCACAGCCTCCTCTATCCTCACAGCCTCCTCCTACCTCACAGCCTCCCCATCCTCACACCCTCCTCCAGCCTCACAGCCTCCTCCAGCCTCACATCCTCCTCCAGCCTCACAGCCTCCCCATCCTCACAGTCTCCTCCAGCCTCACAGCCTCCTCCAGCCTCACAGCCTCCTCCAGCCTCACAGCCTCCCCATCCTCACACCCTCCTCCAGCCTCACTGCCTCCTCCAGCCTCACAGCCTCCTCCAGCCTCACAGCCTCCTCTATCCTCACAGCCTCCTCCTGCCTCACAGCCTCCTCCAGCATCACAGCCTCCTCCAGCCTCACAGCCTCACACCCTCCTCCTGCCTCACAGCCTCCTCCAGCCTCACAGCCTCCTCTAGCCTCACAGCCTCCTCCAGCCTCACAGCCTCCTCCAGCCTCACAGCCTCCCCATCCTCACAGCCTCCTCCAGCCTCACTGCCTCCTCCAGCCTCACAGCCTCCTCCATCCTCACAGCCTCCTCCATCCTCACAGCCTCCTCCAGCCTCACAGCCTCCTCCAGCCTCACAGCCTCCCCATCCTCACAGCTTCCTCCAGCCTCACTGCCTCCTACAGCCTCACAGCCTCCTCCATCCTCACAGCCTCCTCCATCCTCACAGCCTCCTCCAGCCTCACAGCCTCCTCCAGCCTCACAGCCTCCTCCACCCTCACAGCCTCCTCCATCCTTAAAGCCTCCCCATCCCCTTAGCCTCCTCCATCCTCACAGCCTCCTCCATCCCCACTGCCTCCTCCATCCTCACTGCATCCTCCATCCTCACTGCATCCTCCATCTTCACAGCCTTCTCCGTCCTCACAGCCTTCTCCATCCTCACAGCCTCCTCCGTCCTCACAGCCTCCTCCAGCCTCACAGCCTCCTCCAGCCTCACAGCCTCCTCTATCCTCACAGCCTCCTCCTGCCTCACAGCCTCCTCCTGCCTCACAGCCTCCTCCAGTCTCACAGCCTCCCCATCATCACAGCCTCCTCCAGCCTCACAGCCTCCTCCAGCCTCACAGCCTCCTCCAGCCTCACAGCCTCCCCATCCTCACAGCCTCCTCCATCCTCACTGCCTCCTTCGTCCTCCCAGCCTCCTCCATCCCCTCAGCCTCCTCCATCCCCTCTGCCTCCTCCATCCCCTCTGCCTCCTCCATCCTCACAGCCTCCTCCATCCTCACAGCCTCCTCCATCTTCACAGCCTCCTCCATCTTCACAGCCTCCCCATCCTCACAGCCTCCTCCATCCTCACAGTCGCCTTCATCCTCACAGCTTCCTCCATCCTCACAGCCTCCTCCATCCTCACAGCCTCCTCCATCCTCACAGCCTCTTCCATCTTCACAGCCTCCCTATCTTCACAGCCTCTTCCATGCTCACAGCCTCCTCCATCCCCTCTGCCTCCTCCATCCTCACAGCCTCCTCCATTCTCAGCCGCACTACCTGACACCGCTACCATCCTGCCAACCATCGGCCCCGCTTCATCACCACCGCCCTCGCGCCCTCTGCGAGCTCCATGCTGCCCGGATGCCGCCGGTGCCTTCCGCCCCTTGCCGCTCTCTCACCGCTGGGGCCTCAATGTCGCCATGCTGGTGGAGTAGCGGTCTACGGGCTGTGGCCGGGTGCCGGGACCCAATGACGTCGTCCTCTGGGCGGCAACAGCCAATGGGAGTGAGCAGACTGTGTCAGCCTCCAAAGCCTGACACGCCCCACTCACTCATTTGGCCGCCCCCGCCGCCCCTGCAAGCGGATTGGGCGCTGTGTTGTACACACAAGACGCCCATCGCATTGGCCAGGACTTGGCGTCCTAGACCAATCGGATGGCCGTCCTGTCTTTACCACACACCGCCCAATCCGCTCCTTCCCTCTCTGCATCACCCAACCCGCTGCAGAGGACAATGCCGTGTGACTGGGGCTGCGATCAGCCCCAGCACGCAGCCACGTCCTGCTGCCGAGCAGTGAAGTCGCCGCTCCAGCCGCATCTCTCTTCACCCCTCCAGCCGGACCTCTCCTCACCCCTAAAGCTGAACCTCTCCTCACCCCTTCAGCTGGACCTCTCCTCACCACTTCAGCCTCTGCTCTCCTCACCCCTCTAGCCTCTTCTCTCCTCACCCCTCCAGCCTCTCGCCACATCATACTCTGCTATCCACAGAGCCCCCTCTATAATCTGATACCCACAGAGCCGCCTGTATACTCTGCTACCCACACAGCCGCCTGTATACTCTGCTTCCCACAGAGCTGCCTCTATACTCTGCTACCCACAGACCCGCCTGTATACTGTGCTACCCACGGAGCCGCCTATATACTCTGCTACCCACAGAGCCGCCTGTACAATCTGCTACCCACAGACCCTTCTCTATACTCTGCTACCCACAGAGCCGCCTGTATAATCGGCTACCCACAAACCCGCCTGTATACTCTGCTACCCACAGAGCCCCTGTATGCTTTCCTACCCACAGAGCCACCTGTATACTCTGCTACCCACAGACCCGCCTGCATACTCTGCTACCCACAGAGCCCCATGTATGCTCTGCTAGCCACTCACCCGCCTGTATACACACAATTCATTTCACCGCGCTCCCGATGCAATTGCATCGGGCCTTTTTACTAGTCTATTCTATAAATAGGAGAATATATGTTTATGGCATTGTAGAGCAGTGCGGGGCAGTACTCGTGGGTGAGGAATTGACTCTGGAGTCTGGACGCTACATGAAAACTGTGGTCCTAGCTGGTTATGTGGACTTGTGTAGTGTAGGCCTTGCCTCTTAGCTGGTCGCAAGTTGTCATTGTCTTTGTCAGGCCAGGACCAGATACTGGCTCAGACAGGGATGAAGACCAACAGTTCGCGTTAAATAACAGTTTGTTACTTAACATTTTCCACAGTTCTTCAGTCACAATGTCACATGTGAAATACCAAGAACATAACTTAAGTATAGTTCCAGTTCCACAGTATAACACCAGATGGAGTTCTAGTTCCTACTGGGTTGTTCTTGATCTTTCTGGTGCTATAAGTTTGAGCACAACCCAGACCAACCCAGACCAACACAACAGTATAGTCTGTGATGGTCACCTTCCTTTCCAGCGGGTCCACATCTTTTCTCCTCGAGGGGGCTGACCACTAAGGTGAGGGTAGAACATTGTGCTTCCAGAAACTTCCATGTGAAGGTCTCTTTTTTAGTTGGAGAGGGGTGTAGGGTATTTGCCATAGTGTTTGTGGAGAGAACATTATCACCCAGGAAGGTCAACAACAATCACACACCGGTGACAACCAGGACAACCTTGACAGCTGAAAGTCCTAGCCATTTGTCTGCACACCAGCTTTTATCTCCTCTGGGGAGGACTGACTACTAAGGTGAGAGTAGAACATTTTGCTTCCAGAAACTACCATGTGAAGGTCTCTTTTTTTAGTTGGAGGGGGGTAGGCGATTTGCCATAGTGATTGTGGAGATCATTCTTCCCCCCAGGAAGGTCAAAAACAATCACACACCAGTGACAACCAGGACAACCTTCACAGCTTAAAGGACTTGCCATTTGTCTGCACTCAAGCTCTTTCAGTCTGGGGTCGCTCGTGGGAGGGTCACCCTATAGCACTCTCATTCTACTCTGATAGTTAAACCAACACCTGAGGATCACGCTATTTCACTCTGGTCCCCTTGTTGCAGTTGCCACATGTCACCCTCCACATTCGGTCTTGACGACTTTTCAGACTTGTACATCAATACTAGTCCCTAGCTGAGTCCTATCTGAAATTCTAAAAGGAAACTTTGTCTTACCCTGAGGACTAACTTCTCCTATTGTGGGCTAGTCCTATATAATTGTTACTTGCACTACAGTCTGTTGCTGGGCAGAACTCTCTTACCAAACATCTCATATATCTTACCTATAACACTGTTCTACCTTATAAATTATACCTTACATTATACCTTACACTGTATTACATGGATAAATATTACTATACATTGTGCATATCCCCATTTTACAATTCACATTAAACAATATGTACAAAGACACGTGACACAATTCACATTGTAATACAACAGTGTGATCGTTGTCTTCAATGCAAATTTTGCAGAACATTTTTGCCAAAATTAAATTCGGCACTAATGTGGCTGATTCGGCTCAGGGATTGGGAACCCAAAGGCTTTCTCCAAATATCAGGGAACGCTGCTTTGTCCGTGAAAAAATTCTAAAAGTAAAATGTCCCTAAAATGTTACCCATTTATTTGAGGCCAAAATGCTCACCAGAAGACCCGCTGGCTGGGTACAAAACCTAACCAAAGGTTAGGAGTGTCACCAGCCATCGCGTCTACTAGCTTGTATCAAGGTGTAGAATTTTTTCGAGCTTTGAATAATTTTTTTAAGCTTCTTGGAATTTGCAGATGTTTTCGACACCTGCAGGTTTTAATTTTGAATTCAGATGTGGATGCAGCAGGGAAGTTCATGAAGCTTACAATGTCCTTAAAACATCTGTTTAGAAGAGCTTAATATTTTTTAGAGAATTATATACATTGCAGTACATGTATAGCAGCACTATAGTATATGGCGGTATATTACAGCACATGTATAGCAGCACTATAATTATATGGCGGTACATTACAGTACACGTATAGCAGCACTATCGTATATGGCGGTACATTACAGTACATGTATAGCAGCACTATGGTATATGGCGGTACATTACAGTACATGTATAGCAGCACTATAGTATATGGCGGTACATTACAGTACATATATAGCAGCACTATGGTATATGGCGGTACATTACAGTACATGCATGGCAGCGCTATGGTATATGGCGGTACATTACAGTACATGTATAGCAGCACTATGGTATATGGCGGTACATTACAGTACATGTATGGCAGCGCTCTGGTATATGGCGGTACATTACAGCACATGTATAGCAGCACTATAGTATATGGCGGTACATTATAGTACATGTATAGCAGCGCTATGGTATATAGCGGTACATTGCAGCACATGTATAGCAGCACTATAGTATATGGCTGAACATTACAGTACATGTATAGCAGCACTATGGTATATGGCGGTATATTATAGTACATGTATAGCAGCACTATGGTATATGGTGATACTCCGCTCCCTGCGGCCCCCCCACTCCTCCTGGCCCTGCTCCTCCACAGTAAAAGTAAAAATACTCACCTGTCCGCCGGCTCACTCCACCTCCGGCTTCTAGGTCCTACAGGCCTTTAGGAACTGTCGTTGCCTGGGAGGCCGATCAGCTAATCGGTCACATGACCGCTAACTGCCGGGGGGCAGGATGGAGCAGGGGGGCAGGATGGTGATGGGGGGCAGGATGGAGCGAGGGGGGCCGGATGGAGTGAGCAGGGCAGGATGGACCGAGCGGGGCAGAATGGAGCGAGAGGGCAAGGATGGAGCGAGAGGGCCAGGACAGAACGAGCGGGGCAGGACAGAGCGAGCGGGGCAGGGCGGAGCGAGCGGGGCAGGATGGAGCAAGCGGGGTAGAATGGAGCGAGTGAGGCGGGATGGAGCGAGTGGGGCAGGATGGAGCTGGGGGGGGCAAGATGGAGCCAGGGGGCAGGATGGAGCTGGGGGGCAGACAGGATGAAACTGGGGGGGAGGGGCAGGATGGAGCCAGGGGGGCCGCAGGATAGAGTCGGGGGGCAGGATGAAACTTGGGGGGGAGGGGCAGGATGGAGCCGGGGGGGCCGCAGGATGGAGCGGGGGGGCAGGATGGAGCCGGGGGGCAGGATAAAGCCAGAGGGGGAAGGCAAGATGGAGCGAGCGGGGCAAGATGAAGCAGGGGGGGCGGGATGGAGCAGGGGGGCAGGATGGAGCCGGGGGGGCAGGATGGAGCCGGGGGGGACAGGATGGATGCCAGGGGGCAGGATGGATGTGGGGGGGCAGGATGGCTGCGGGGGTGGGCAGGGTGGCTGCGTGGGGGCAGGATGGTGTCAGTGTGGGAAGGATGGCTGTGGGGGTGGGCAGGATGGCTGCGGGGGTGGGTAGGATGGCTGCAGGGGGGACAGGATGGTGCCGGGGAGCCAGGATCCTCCTTGCCCCCTCTGATCTCACCCGCAGCATCGCACTGTGTGTGTACAATGCACATGTGACAGGGTGGGCTGTGTGACGTCACATCAGCCCACCCTGTCACATGACCACTGTAAGACAGGTGAGAACAGCGGGAGGCGAGGGGGGAGGCGTGGAGGGAGGCGTGGAGGGAGGTGTAAAGGGAGGTGAGGAGGGAGGCGTGGAGGGAAGCGAGGAGGGAGGCGGCAGGTGCCGGAGCCGGTACCAGGGGTCACCGTGGCATATGCATGTAGCATGGCGATAGCGACGCCTATGCGTCACTGTCGCCAGGTCACAGCTACTATATAATCTTCTAATTTTTAATGCGCGCGGCTTTTTGCATATGCGGCACTCATTGGTTGCCACAGCTAGCGACAGCCAATGAGCGCTGGCACGCGATTTCGGCGTCAGACAGACACGATTAGGAGGTTATATAGTGTATATACTATATATATGTATATGTATATATATATATACAGTGTTGGCCAAAAGTATTGACACCCCTGCAATTCTGTCAGATAATGCTCAGTTTCTTCCTGAAAATGATTGCAATCACAAATTCTTTGGTATTATTATCTTCATTTAATTTGTCTTCAATGAAAAAACACAAAAGAGAATGAAGCAAAAAGCAAAACATTGATCATTTCACACAAAACTCCAAAAGTGGGCCGGACAAAAGTATTGGCACCCTCAGCCTAATACTTGGTTGCACAACCTTTAGCCAAAATAACTGCGATCAACCGCTTCCGGTAACCATGAATGAGTTTCTTACAATGCTCTGCTGGAATTTTAGACCATTCTTCTTTGGCAAACTGCTCCAGGTCCCTGATATTTGAAGGGTGCCTTCTCCAAACTTCAATTTTTAGATCTCTCCACAGGTGTTCTATGGGATTCAGGTCTGGACTCATTGCTGGCCATCTTAGAAGTCTCCAGTGCTTTCTCTCAAACCATTTTCTAGTGCTTTTTGAAGTGTGTTTTGGGTCATTGTCCTGCTGGAAGACCCATGACCTCTGAAGGAGACCCAGCTTTCTCACACTGGGCCCTACATTATGCTGCAAATTTTGTTGGTAGTCTTCAGACTTCATAATGCCATGCACACGGTCAAACAGTCCAGTGCCAGAGGCAGCAAAGCAACCCGAAAACATCAGGGAACCTCCACCATGTTTGACTGTAGGGACCGTGTTCTTTTCTTTGAATGCCTCTTTTTTTCTCCTGTAAACTCTATGTTGATGCCTTTGCCCAAAAAGAAAGAACATTCTTCCAAAACATTTTAGGCTTTCTCAGGTAAGTTTTGGCAAACTCCAGCCTGGCTTTTTTATGTCTCGAGGTAAGAAGTGGGGTCTTCCTGGGTCTCCTACCATACAATCCCTTTTCATTCAGACACCGACGGATAGTAGGGGTTGACACTGTTGTACCCTCGGACTGCAGGGCAGCTTGAACTTGTTTGGATGTTAGTCAAGGTTCTTTATCCACCATCCGCACAATCTTGCGTTGAAATCTCTTGTCAATTTTTATTTTCCATCCACATCTAGGGAGATTAGCCATGGGCTTTAAACTTCTTGATGACACTGTACACGGTAGACACATGAACATTCAGGTCTTTGGTGATGGACTTCTAGCCTTCAGATTGCTCATCTTCCTCACAATTTGGTTTCTCAAGTCCTCAGACAGTTCTTTGGTCTTCTTTCTTTTCTCCATGCTCAATGTGGTACACACAAGGACACAGGACAGAGGTTGAGTCAACTTTAATCCATGTTAACTGGCTGCAAGTGTGATTTAGTTATTGCCAACACCTGTTAAGTGCCACAGGTAAGTTACAGGTGCTGTTAATTACACAAATTAGAGAAGCATCACATGATTTTTCTAACAGTGCCAATACTTTTGTCCACCCCCTTTATTAAGTTTGGTGTGGAATTAGATCCAATTTGGCTTTAGGACAATTCTTTTTGTGTTTTTTTCATTGAAAACAAATTAAACGAAGATAATAATACCAAAGAATTTGTGATTGCAATCATTTTCAGGAAGAAACTGAGTATTATCTGACAGAATCGCAGGGGTGTCAATACTTTTGGCCAACACTGTATATATAATTATATACCGTATTGTTCCTTTTATAAGACGCACTTTTTTTCCTCCAAGTTTTGGAGGAAAGTGGGGGTGCGTCTTATAAAAGGAATATAACATTCTAGCATCCTCAGTTGCTGGGGAGAGGGATAGTGTAGAATAACAGAATCGCACACTCCTTCAGTTTCTGTGTTTTGTTGTATTTATTCAAGTGCAAAGCAGTGTACAGGAGCAACCTATAATGGGCAACGTTTCGACCAAAACCTTCGGTCTTTATCAAGCCAGTTGCTATAGAGAAAAAATATAAATAAAAATCATCAGAAAAGTGCTCTAATGTACAGTATAGTGGGATAGGGGTAGGGGGTGGGTGCCCCTAACCCCTAAGTAGAGAGCATATATACATATTTACAAGGCTACTTAGAACAACGTCGGGGGGTAGAAACCCCTGTCATTAGAAAAATGTGTTCAGCAGTAAGAGTCAAGGGGGAGGAGAAGAAGACAGAACCTGTCTAGGAATCATGAAAGAGAGAGAGAGGTATACAGGAATATCCAATATAGGAAAATATTATGGGTACCCCACCTTCCGTTATATATGATCTGGTGTATTCTTAATGGAACAATAAGGGTCGAAAGCCTGCCAGGCAATTGATAGTCTCAGCCTATATGTGAAGAAATGGTATGCAATCACATATCAGTACATAGGAACTACCTATGTATAGCAAAGCGTGTTTAGTCTGTGTTGTTACCTTATATATTTCAATCTTATGCCAAGTTGTATGGACTGGTGAGGAGTCACCTGAGGGAAAAACAAGTAGGCTAAGAATTTGCCCCCAAATATTGACAAGTGCACCTCCATTCTGTGCCCCATCGTGTCTGGTGAGAGAGCAGGTGATTACCTTAAATGTCCTATTTCTCCATATGTGCAGCGGTGTGTGAAGCCTCCATGGCTTCTGTCTTAAATGCCTGCGAACCCGGAAGTCGCGGCAGACGCCCGCGCATGCGCGATGCAGCGGGGCGCCGGCTGCTTCCGCGATTGCGCAATGTGGAGTTGAAGTATCGCGATCACGTGGTGTATCACGTGATCGCACCTTCTATTTATTGCATAGACGTACAGAATCCGTACTACTGTGTAGTTTAGCAGCAAGATAACTTGATATTAAGTATAGAATGGGAAATAGGTTTAGTCCACTCTGTGATCAGGGCTGTTATGTCATGTCAAGAGTATTCCAGATAGTGGGGCTATCTGGTTGGAATATTAACCCCTTAAGGACCGAGTCACTTTGCAGCTTAATGACCAGACCATTTTTTGTAATTCTGACCACTCTCCCTTTATGAGGTAATATCTCTGGAACGCTTCAACGGATCCTAGCGATTCTGAGATTGTTTTTTCGTGACATATTGGGCTTCATGTTAGTATTAAATTTAGGTCGATAATTTTTGCGTTTATTTGTGAAAAAATAAAAAATTTGGCAAAAATTTTGAAAATTTAGCAATTTTCAAATTTTTAATTTTTATTCTGCTAAACCAGAGAGTTATGTGCCACAAAATAGTTAATAAATAACATGTCCCACATGTCTACTTCACATCAGCACAATTTTGGAAGAAAAAAAAAAATTTGTTAGGACGTTATAAGGGTTCAAAGTTCATCAGCAATTATTCATTTTTCCAGCAAAATTTACAAAACCAATTTTTTAGTGACCACATCACATTTGAAGTCCCTTTGAGGGGTGTACATGACAGAAAACACCCAAAAGTGACACCATTCCAAAAACTGCACCCCTCAAGCTACTCAAAACTATATTGAAGAAGATTATTAACCCTTCAGGTGCTTCACAGGAACTAAAATAATGTTGAAGGAAAAAATGGACATTTTAATTTTTGTAACAAAAATGTTCTTTTAGCCTCAATTTTTTCATTTTCACATGGGCAACAGGATAAAATGCATCCTAAAATTTGTTGGGCAATTTCTCCTGAGTACACCGATGCCTCATATGTGGTCATAAACCACTGTTTGGGCGCACGGCAGGGCTCAGAAGGGAAGGAGCGCAATTTGAATTTTAGAGCCAATTTTCCGTTCAAAAAGTGAAATGGCGCTCCTTCACTTCTGAGCCCTGCCGTGCGCCCAAACAGTGGTTTATGACCACATATAAGGTATCGGTGTACTCAGGAGAAATTGCCCAACAAATTTTGGGATGTATTTTATCCCTTTGCCCATGTGAAACTGAAAAAATGTAGGCAAAAAGAATTTTTTTGTGAAAAAAAAAGTGTTTTTTTTAATTTTTATGAATGAATTTGTGAAGCATCTGGGGGTTCAAAGTGCTCACTATGCATCTAGATACCTTCCTTAGGGGGTCTAGTTTCCAAAATGGGGTCATTTGTGGGGGAGCTCCAATGTGGAGACACACAGGGACCCTCCATACGCGACATGGTGTCTGCTAACAATTTGAATGGAAAATGAGCTCAAATTGTTAGCGGACACCATGTCGCGTTTGGAGGGTCCCTGTGTATCTCCACATTGGAGCTCCCCCACAAGTGACCCCATTTTGGAAACTAGACCCCCGAAGGAACGTATCTAGATGCATAGTGAGCACTTTGAACCCCCATATGCTTCAGAAATTCATCCGTAAAAATGAAAAAGCACTTTTTTTTCCACTAAAAAAATTATTTTTTCATTATTACGGATCAATTTGTGAAGCATCTGGGGGTTCAAAGTGCTCACTATGTACCTAGATATGTTCCTTTGGGGGTCTAGTTTCCAAAATAGGGTCACTTGTGGGGGAGCTCCAATGTGGAGACACACAGGGACCCTCCAAACGCGACATGGTGTCCGCTAACAATTTGAGCTCATTTTCCATTCAAATTGTTAGCGGACACCATGTCGCGTTTGGAGGGTCCCCGTGTGTCTCCACATTGGAGCTCCCCCACCAGTGACCCCATTTTGGAAACTACACCCCCAAAGGAACATATCTAGATGCATAGTGAGCACTTTCTACCCCCAGGTGCTTCACAAATTGATCTGTAAAAATGAAAAAAGAAAATTTGTGTGGAAAAAAAAAGTGCTTTTTCATTTTTATTGATGAATTTGTGAAGCATCTGGGGGTTCAAAGTGCTCACTATGCATCTAGATATGTTCCTTAGGGGGTCTAGTTTCCGAAATGGGGTCATATGTGGGGGAGCTCCAATGTGGAGACACACCGGGGCCCTCCAAACGCGACATGGTGTCCGCTAACAATTTGAATGGAAAATGAGCTCAAATTGTTAGCTGACACCATGTCGCGTATGGAGGGTCCCCGTGTGTCTCCGCATTGGAGCTCCCCCACAAGTGACCCCATTTTGGAAACTAGACCCCCAAAGGAACATATCTAGATGCATAGTGAGTACTTTGAACCCCCAGATGCTTCACAAATTGATCCATAATAATGAAAAAATAAATTTTTTGTGGGAAAAAAAAGTGCTTTTTCATTTTTACGGATGAATTTCTGAAGCATATGGGGGTTCAAAGTGCTCACTATGCATCTAGATACGTTCCTTAGGGGGTCTAGTTTCCAAAATGGGGTCACTTATGGGGGAGCTCCAATGTGGAGACACACAGGGGCTCTCCATACGCGACATGGTGTCCGCTAACAATTGGAATTGTTAGCGGACACCTTGTAGGATATGAAGAGCCCCTATGTGCCTAAACATTGGAGCTCCCCACAAGTGACCCCATTTTGGAAACTAGACCCCCAAAGGAACGTATCTAGATGCATAGTGAGCACTTTGAACCCCCAGGTGCTTCAGAAATTCATCTGTAAAAATGAAAAAGCACTTTTTTCCCACAAATAATTTCTTTTTTCATTATTACGGATCAATTTGTGAAGCATCTGGGGGTTCAAAGTGCTCACTATGCATCTAGATATAATCCTTTGGGGGTCTAGTTTCCAAAATGGGGTCACTTGTGGGGGAGCTCCAATGTGGAGACACACAGGGGCTCTCCATACGCGACATGGTGTCCGCTAACAATTGGAATTGTTAGCGGACACCTTGTAGGATATGAAGAGCCCCTATGTGCCTAAACATTGGAGCTCCCCCACAAGTGACCCCATTTTGGAAACTAGACCACCCAAGGAACGTATCTAGATGCATAGTGAGCACTTTGAACCCCCAGGTGCTTCACAAATTGATCCGTAAAAATGAAAAAAGAAACTTTTTGTGGAAAAAAAACGTGCTTTTTCATTTTTATGGATGAATTTGTGAAGCATCTGGGAGTTCAAAGTACTCACTATGCATCTAGATACGTTCCTTCGGGGGTCTAGTTTCCAAAATGGGGTCACTTGTGGGGGAGCTCCAATGTTCAGGCACACAGGGAGGGGCTCTCCATACCCGACATGGTTTCCGCTAACAATTGGAGCTAATTTTCTATTGAAATTGTTAGCGGACACTATGTCGCATATGGAGAACCCGTGTGCCACCAGCACAAGGGCAACTGGTAGAGTTGGGGTACAGCACCAGAAAATGCCGCCTCTAATGAATGCGCTATTTTCTTGGGTGGCTGTGGGTTGAAATTTGCAGCGTGGGGGACCCACAACATTTGAGTCTCTCCACGCTGAGGATTCCAGTCAGCCAGCTACCAAGTTGTACATGGCTGGCTACAAATACAGCGAAGGCTTTATTTTATTTCTAGAACTAATTCTAGAAAAAAAAATGACGTAGGGCTCCGCCATATTTTTGGTCCAGCCAGGTACAACTTGGCAGCTACAGACTGCCAGCAACCCCCAGCTGCCTCGCTGTACCTGGCTGCAACCAAAAATACAGCGAAGCCCATTTTTTTTTATTTCTAGAACTAATTCTAGAAAAAAAAAATGACGTAGGGCTCCGCCATATTTTTGGTCCAGCCAGGTACAACTTGGCAGCTACAGACTGCCAGCAACCCCCAGCTGCCTCGTTGTACCTGGCTGCAACCAAAAATACAGTGAAGCCCATTTTTTTTCATTTCTAGAACTAATTCTAGAAAAAAAAATGACGTAGGGCTCCGCCATATTTTTGGCCCAGCCAGGTACAACTAGGCAGCTGGAGGCTGGAATCCTCAGCATGGAAAGGCCCAAGCGTTCTGGGCCCCCCATGCTGCGAATTGCAGCCCGCAGCCGCTCCAGAAAATGGCGCATTCATTGAAGCGCCATTTTCTGGCGCTGTACCCATGCTCTTCCAGTTGCCCTGGTGCCGGTGGCGAACTGGGTAATAAAGGGGTTAATGCCAGCTTTTTATTGGCAGCTGGCACTAAGCCCGAGATTCATAATATAGGGCCAATGTTAGACCCGCCATTAGGAATCTCTGGTAAATAGTCAGAAAATACACACATAGAAAAATCTTTTTATTTGAAAAAAAAACACAAACAAAATTCGGACTCCATCTTTATTATGAAGATCCGACGTAGTCCACAACGAAGGTCCCACGACGCTCGATTGCCTCCGACGTAGTCCACAACGAAGGTCCCACGACGCTCGATCGCCTCTGCTCAATCCAGAGACTGCAGCAAGGGATCAAGTGTCCTCTTCCTACAGTCTCAGGGGTCAGAGTTATGGTGCACTGTATGACAATGATCAGTTATACAGTGCACCATGACTATGATCCCAGAGACTATAACAAGAGGACACTTGATCCCTTGTTGCACCCATCCATCCACCTATGCACCCATCATCCACGCACGCACATCCACGTATGCACATCCACGCATGCACACAACCACGCACGCACATCCACGCATGCACACATCCACGCACGCATGCTGACATCCACGTACATCCACACACACATCCACGTACATCCACATCCACGTACGCACACTTCCACGCACGCACATTCACACACGCACATCCACGTATGCACATCCACGCACGCACATCCACGTACGCACATCCACGTACGCACATCCACGTACGCACATCCACGTATGCACATCCACGCATGCACACAACCACGCACACACATCCACACATGCATATCCACGTACGCACATCCACGTACGCACATCCACGTATGCACATCCACGTGCTGACATCCACGCATGCACACAACCACGCACACACATCCACACAAGCACATCCACGCACGCACACATCCATCCATCCATCCACCCATCCATCCATCCATCCACCCACCCATCCATCCATCCATCCATCCACCCACCCATCCATCCATCCATCCATCCATCCACCCATCCATCCATCCATTCATTCATTCTTTCATTCTTTCATTCATTCTTTCATTCATTCATACTTACCCAGCGATGAGGAGGAGGAGCCCCTGAGAAGAGGAGGAGCCACACTGCAGAGGAGGCCCGACGGTGCGGGCGGGTGCACCGAGCGTGCAGCCCGCCGGGATAGGTGAGTGGGGCTGGGGACCGGGGACCGGGGGCTGGGGACCGAGACCAGCAGGGAGGAGGAGGAGGAGGAGGGGGCCCTGCAGCTTCGTCGGCGGGCGCACAAGCCCGCCGGCAGCCAAACAATGCAGGGTGGAGGGCGGGGATGGACGGGAGACAGGGGGGCTGCACAGGGGACGGGGACAGGACACAGGGGGCTCAGGGCACGAGGGGGGGCTACAGGACACGGGGAGCTGGACACAGGGGGCGGGGACCGCACACAGGAGGGGCTGCACAGGGGACGGGGACCGCACACAGGAGGGGCTGCACAGGGGACGGGGACAGGACACAGGAGGGGCTGCACAGGGGACGGGGACAGGACACAGGGGGCTCAGGACACAGGGGGGGGGCTACAGGACACAGGGGGAGCTGGACACAGGGGGCGGGGACAGGACACAGGGGGAGCTGGAGCATCAGCTCATGGCCGGCGGCTGCGGTGCAACCCGCCCGCAGATAAGAGTGATTGCGGTGGGGGAGGGGGGTGAAGGGGTTAACAGGGGTGCCCACACCTCTGCCCCTAATTCTTGGCTGTCACTGACAGCTTTTAGATTTGAGCTGTCACTGTTCGTTTAGGAGCAGTGACAGTTCAAAGCCATGACGAGTATACTCGTCATGATGCGGGAACTGACATCTTTTCATGACGAGTATACTCGTCATTAGTCGTAAAGGGGTTAAGGAGAAGAAAAGGAAAAGATATACTGTTTTACAATATCACAACAATGAAACATACACTTATTTCAGGCATAGAAAAAAAAATTCAATGGTATGTTGTATATACAGTATTTTCAAAATTGGGGGATTCACAGATTTCTCCTTTTCTTTATCCCCCATGGGGATGAGTACAGCTTCTTTTCACCTGATTGACACCTGTAAGGGAGGAATTCAAAACAAGGGGAGAACACAGAGGGTCCCAATCTTACAGCCACTAAACATAAAGGGGAAGGTGGGGGAAAAAAAGGGGAAACAAAGGCTCTATGAGACACTATGGGAGGTGCTCTTACCAATCTGGGTGTGCCACGATATAGAAGGTGACTAGGGATGGAGGGATCAAGTTCCATAGTACATCTGGGATGGAAACAAACAGAGATTAGTGGAAAGAAAGATCAGATCAACCAGTCAATTTCCCTATTCATGCCCCTAGGACTCAATGTTTGTAATGTGTAAATCCAAAAACTCTCTCTATCCTTTAATACCGTATATACTCGCGTATAAGCCGAGTTTTTCAGCCCAAAAATTGGGCTGAAAAGTCTCCCCTCGGCTTATACGCGAGTATATACGGGACCCCCTCACTGTTTGGCGCCCCCACCTCAGGATGCCCCCCCCCCCGCACGCAGCGCTGCGCTCATACATTACCAGCCTGTCAGCTGTCATCCTCTTGTGGCGGATCGCGGCTCCCGGCTCCGGCTTCCATCTTCATCTGTGTCTTCCTGCATGTCACATGACCGGCCGGCGTCGCGATGACGTCATCGCGATGAGCCCCGGTCACAAAGCAGGAAGACACAGATGAAGATGGAAGCCGGAGCCGGGAGCCGCGATCCGCCACCGGAGGATGACAGCTGACAGGCTGGTAATGTATGAGTGCAGCACTGCGTGCAGGGGGAACCATCCTGAGGTGGGGGCGCCAAACAGTGAGGGGGGCCTGGGGCTGCTGTGTACTACCCCTGGGGCTGCTGTATATACCCCTGGGGCTGCTGTGTACTACCCCTGGGGCTGCTGTGTACACCCCTGGGGCTGCTGTGTACTACCCCTGGGGCTGCTGTGTACTACCCCTGGGGCTGCTGTGTATACCCCTGGGGCTGCTGTGTATACCCCTGGGGCTGCTGTGTACACCCCTGGGGCTGCTGTGTACTACCCCTGGGGCTGCTGTGTATACCCCTGGGGCTGCTGTGTATACCCCTGGGGCTGCTGTATATACCCCTGAGGCTGCTGTGTACACCCCTGGGGCTGCTGTGTACACCCCTGGGGCTGCTGTGTATACCACTGGGGCTGCTGTGTATACCCCTGGGGCTGCTGTGTATACCCCTGGGGCTGCTGTGTACACCCCTGGGGCTGCTGTATACCACTGGGGCTGCTGTATATACTGCTGGGGCCTGCATACCACTGGGGAGGCTGCTGTATACTACCACTGGGGGGGCCTATATACCACACTGCTGGGGGCTGTATACCTGTGCTGGGGTCCACCCTCGGCTTATACACGAGTCAATAGGTTTTCCCAGGTTTTGGGGGCAAAAGTAGGGGGGTCGGCTTATACACGGGTCGGCTTATACACGAGTATATACGTTAGTTTGATACGGTCTCCCCCTCGTCTAGATGCATTGACCTGCTCTATGACCTGAAAACATAATTGAGAGACTGAGTGTTAAGCCTCTATAAAGTGTTTTGGAACAGGTAACCATGTTTTCTCACAGCGTATGGTAGATTTATGATGTGATATGCGATCCTTAACGTGTTGTGTGGTCTCCCCCACATATAGGAGGCCACAGGGGCATTTCAACAGGTATACCACAAAATTTGTTTCGCATGTGTAAAAGCCCTTCACTGGATATGATTTTCCTGTTTGGGGGTGACTGAAGTGTTCGCCCTTGATAACATTTGAGCATGCTGGACAGTTGAGACATGGGAAAGTTCCCTTCCTTTGGGTATTAAGAAAGCTTTGTTTAGGTATCTTGGAGGTGCTTCCGATATCAGCTCTTACTATCTTATCTTTGATACTGGGCGGTCTTTTTTTGCACATTATGGGTGGTAGTTCAAATGCCTTGATTGTGGGATACGCTCGCTGTAGAAGTGGCCAGTGTTTCCTAATGATGTTGTATATTTTTGGCATAGTGGGATGGTGTTCATGTACAAAGGGGACCCTATCACGCTTGGCGACACAAATGGGTGCTTCTGGGGGGTTGGTTATACGTTCTGTCTCCTCTGCTATGAGCTTTCGAGGATAGTGCCTGTCTAAGAATTTTTGACCCATTTCGTGGAGCCTGAGCGGGAGGGTGTCTTCCTCAGACACGATTCGAGCCACCCTGTTTAGATGTGACCTGGGTAGACTATTTTTGGTGGAGAGGGGATGACAGCTGTCATACAAGAGGAGTCCATTTCTGTCTGTTGGTTTATAGAAAATGTCAGAGCCTAATGAGTGATCGGATTTTACAAAAATGTTGGTGTCAAGAAAATTAATTTGTTCCTTGCTCCACTCCATCGTAAACTGTAGTTCTTCTCTGATGGAATTTAAGTGTTTAAAGAAGTCGTTGAGGGATGTGTGGTCACCTCTCCAGATACAGAAGACATCGTCTATATATCTGAGCCAAATGAGTGAATTGTTCTGGAATAGGTTGTTAGGATAGATGTATTGTCTCTCAAAATCATCCATATAGAGATTAGCATAAGCTGGGGCTAAATTCGACCCCATTGCGGTCCCCCGTTTCTGTATATAGTAATCGTCACCAAAGAGGAAATAGTTCTCCCTGAGAACTAACCCCAAAAGATCCAAGCAGAAGTCAGAGGAGGTACGAGGAAGGTCAGTATTTTGGAGAATAGTCTGAATAGCCTGCATCCCTTTGTTATGGTCAATGGATGTGTACAAGCTGTTAACATCTAGGGTTACCAAGAGGCTATCTTGCGGGATGGGCCCTAGTGTTCTAATGTGTTTGAGAAAATCGCCTGTATCTAGGATAAATGATCGTGTTTTCCATGCCAGTGGGGTGAAGATTTTTTCTAGATATTTAGACAAAGGTGAAAGTACCGAGTCCGTTGATGCCACAATGGGTCTTCCAGGAGGATTAGACAAGTTTTTGTGGATTTTCGGCAGTGTGTAAAATACTGGCATTATAGGGTTATTCTTCGTCAGGTACTCCCTGGTTTTTTTGTCTATTATATTGTCTTTGTGGTATCTGGACAATGTGTTATTGATCTTAGTTTGGATTGACCCCCCGACGTTGTTCTAAGTAGCCTTGTAAATATGTATATATGCTCTCTACTTAGGGGTTAGGGGCATCCACCCCCTACCCCTATCCCACTATACTGTACATTAGAGCACTTTTCTGATGATTCTTATTTATATTTTTTCTCTATAGGAACTGGCTTGATAAAGACCGAAGGTTTTGGTCGAAACGTTGCCCATTATAGGTTGCTCCTGTACACTGCTTTGCACTTGAATAAATACAACAAAACACAGAAACTGAAGGAGTGTGCGATTCTGTTATTCTACACTATTGACTGTGGGATCCTGGTATCTTGTTTATCGGCACCTCCGTTGTGAAATAAGGCTGTGTGCACGCCATTTTTTCATTGAAATTGCTGGGGAGGGGGAGACAGCAGTGAAGTGGGGTCAGAAGGGCAGGGAATGGTCCCTGCTGAAGAATCCGGGCGGCAGGAGCACCACGTGTCCCCGGCTTATTAACTACTTAGATATTCACTTCACTTGCTCCCAGTCTCCACCCACCTCTCTGTACTGAAGACAGCATGAGAGGTGAGAGCACGGGGAGCAGGAGAAGCTGCTTAGCCTGCACACATAGTCTGTCTCTCCCCAGCTTCTTGCAGTGGCTGGGGAGATTGTGTGCTGGAGAAAGTGAGAATGCAGGTGCCGGGGGTGCAGCTGCAGCAAGTGAAGGAGCACTGAGCTTTGTGCTTTGTGCTGCGATGGAGACAGGGGTAGAGCAGATCGGCACCTTATCACAGGCACCTTATCACAGGTACCTTGTCACAGGTACCTTGTCACAGTGTCCTGGCCTCACTCCCTCTGCTCTCTGTAATGTCCTCTCATGCTCTCCTGCTGAGCCCTGCCCTGTGCAGAAATCCAGGAAGGTCGGTCAGGTCTGCAGTTCAGGAGCTTCAGTCTATTAGAGCAGGGCTGGAGCCTGCATAACACCAGTGTACAGCTCCTGTGTCTACATCCTGCATCTATAGGTCAAGCTCTGTAGTGGTGACTTGTAATTAGGAGACAGAGGCTGGAGCATCGTATTTCAGCACAGTGTTCAGACCCCCTCCCTGGCCCTTCCTCTTTACAGTACATCACATCAGAACTTTATATGCAGACTGGCCACAAAGCAGGACACATTAAAGTGAGTGCACATGGATGTGTAACATAACCACTAATAAAGTAAAGTTAACACTACCAATACTGTGCTTAACTAGAACTCCAAGCAAGCTATAGGATCTACAGTACATGCTGGGAGTTATAGTTCTTAAAGGGATTGCTACTACATGAACAAATCCCTTCTCATTCACCTTGTTGGCCCTTGTAAAAGTAATAAGGACCATACTAAGGCTGTGTGCTCATGGTCGGGAGAAGCTGCGTGTTAGATGCGGCTCCTCCGGACCTGAGTGAAGCCACGGGTGGCCGCAGGGAGACCGCAGCCGTCCTGTACTCACCATGTGCAGCGGGTGCAGGGCGGCTTCTCCCTGCAGTCACCCGATGGAAGCCGCTTCCGACTCCGCAGCATGAAATAAACATGCGGAGGGGGAACCGGCAACCCGCACCGCAGCTGTCAGATCACTGCGGGCGGGTTAAGCATAGTGAGGATGGGATTTCTACATATCCCATCCACTATGCTTGTACTGTACTACGCAGCATTTTGGACACAGCAGCAAGACGCTGCGTCCAAAACGCTGCGTATACTGATCGTGTGCACGCACCCTTCCCCCCATGCTGCAGCAGTTCCAACATTGTCAGAAGTTGCATATTCATGTCCCATTAATATGAGACTCAGCCCTCCGACAAATCAGTGCTGGCGTCTGTCTCTCCGCCATCAGACACTGGAGCAGAAGTCATTGGTGTTGCTCACATGCTGCACCTGCATCCTAAGGAAACAGACACCAGCGCTGACTGGTCGCAGGGCCTGAGTGTCATATCAAAGTCCTTTTTTGCTACAAATATTTTTTTCCCTATTTTCCACCTCTAAAATCTGAGTGCGTCTTATAATCCGGAGCGTCTTATAAAGCGTAAAATATGGTATATATATATGGGCCTTTTTATCACTGGGGTTTTTTGAAAAATGCGGCAGTTGCGATAAAAAAAAACGTGTCTGCCGCATTTACCGCCTAATGCCGCAATTTGCGGCAAGCCCTATGTATTGTCTATGGGGCTTGTGGTAAGTCTGCGGCAGGTACAGCGAGTGCAGTTCTAGCAGTTGCGGCAGTTGCGCCCGCGAAAAAAAACGCCGCTGACTGTGTTTTTTTTCGCGGCTGCAACTGCCGGAACTGTACTTGCCGCACCAGCTGCACACTTACCGCAAGTCCCATAGACAAAGCATGGGGCTAGACGCAAGTGTGCCGCAAGTGCGGCCGTTAGGTGGAAAATGCGGCAGATGTGTTTTTTTTACCGCGACTGTCACATTTTTCAAAAAACCCCAGTGTGGAAAGGCCCTAATTTACATTTTTTTTAAAAAATTTTTTGAAAACCAAACCTTTATTATTGCAGAGGGTCAGCAGCATGCAAGGCCATCCGTTCTACACTTTTATGTGATAACAATTAATATAAAAATAATATATAGCTATTTATATGCTTTATATCCATGATCTTATAGCTCTGTGTATACTGATGAAACGCCATAGTATGGATATTGCTTCTTGTAAATGTGCAATCACTATTTCATGTCATAATATTAATACCAATAATAATAATAATATTTATTCATTTATTTATCACTATTAATTCAATAGCAACACTGTCTCCATTGGGGCTCACATTTCATGCTATACATTTACAATACAGACTTTTGGCAAGTGCATGACTGTTTTATTTGAATAATTCATATTAACGTTGACGTTGTCCTTGCATTCCTGCAGTGTCCAGTTCCCACCAGCCTTATTCAGCATTCCAGATAAATTGATGGTGAATGGTGACCTGAATAAACGTATTTGTTTTCATCTTCATTATGTCTTCTACAAAGTTGTCATATTTCAATAATGACTGCACCTAACTGCAATTCAGTTGTTATACCTTGTGGCCTGGGGAATTTATTTGTGACAGCGACGTTAGTTCTGCAGAGCATCACATAGAGGGGTTAATTAGGCATTAGACAAGAGTGTGCAAACATTCATCTCCGGTACAGATTGCTCAGGTTTGAATCCTGTCACTCAATGGAAGAGGCGTGCCTCTAAGGCCGGCTTCAGACTGCGTGTCTGATCCGATCCGTAGCTGTCCGCTTGAGGCAGACAGCCGCGGACCGGATCAGCACACAGGACTGGGGGCTATTATGCCCTCCGATCCTGTGTGCAGCCGCACGCAGCTGAACCAGCTGACAGGTCAGGACCGCGGCGCCCGCGGTCCTCACCTATTAGCAGCAGGAACTGCGTGCGGCTGCACACAGGATCGGAGGGCATAATAGCCCCCAGTCCTGTGTGCTGATCCGGTCCGCGGCTGTCTGCCTCAAGCGGACAGCTACGGATCGGATCAGACACGCAGTCTGAAGCCGGCCTAAGGCATACCAAACACACAAACCTGTGGAACTCAGTCAGCATCTTCACGCCATCTTACCTGTATAGTTACAGTGCCATGCATGCAGGAACACTGTCTGCTACTACAGTTTAACTTGGTACCGTGACGACATTACACAGTACATTGGAGATGGACCCCCTTCAAGGCATGGCTGACCTTGACTCAGAGGATGTCATCTTCCTAACCACCCCAGGGGTCAGAAGGTGGGTCAGAAAAACCAGACCCAGAGTGGTATCATGCAGAGGAGGTGGACACATATGTGAGCTGGAGCTCAAACGCACTACCCACTTTGGGCCTCATCTTTAATGAGGTGCGGATCCAATCTGGGGCACCAATGCCAGACGCTGAACACGGGTGAGTGAGTTAGAGCAGTCATGTGACACTTTCCATGTGTCATCCAGGACCAGGAGCACCTCATGTCAGACTGCACACGATCTTGCAGCATGTCTGGCTAGATTTTGCCTCTAGCAAGTGTCACAGCTACTGGATCCCCTTCCCCAATAACACCGGAACCTTTATGAGGAGGACCTAGAAGGCACTGTTTCCCAGCCATGCAGATCACCCTCACCACCTCCACAGGCATTCAACTTTCACAATGCCATGTGGGGACCCCTACCCCTTCAAACAACTATTCCAGCAAGGCATCAAACACCCCATCCTCCTGTAGCCTTTGTTGAGGAGATTCCACATGAAGATGCCATAGCTTAGGACTGCTTGCATGGGCCTAAGGCTAATGACTTCTTCAACCAATGCACCCAAGGAAAGTTGGTGGTATTCCAGCAGGAATGGGCTCATAGTGGAACATGACACTATGCATCGGTGTTACATCAACTACTTCACCCTGCTAAGTGACAATCTTCGACAAAGATTATGTACCATCTTTATTGGGGAGGAGGTTACTTTCATGAAGTTGTGGGGCAGCAAGGGGTGGTTTGTGGTAGGCATATATCAGGTTGCCACCGACAACCAATTTGAGAAGTGGCAAGAGGAGGCTGACCTGGAGAGAAGCTGGTGTGGGGTGCAGCTCAATTGTCTTTGGTTGGCCAGCTAGATGCACCCAAACCCAGAGGGCCTGTTGGTGTTCCCCAAGCTGTTCCCGTCTGTCCTATAGGGTGTAGTCATACCCTAGTTCCTCCATCGTCCTCTCCAGTGTTGGCCATGATGGAGTGTGCTGAAGAGCAGGTGATGGAAAAGAATGCCTTTAGACCAGTAGCCCCTATGGCCCCCCCAAGACCTTCTGGAAGCATAGTACCAAGAACAACTGCGACAACCATCCAGGGCATAGCTATAAATGGCGAGTAACAATGTCAGTGGACCTTCTTAAACACATGTTGGTGGGTCTGTAAGATAGTGAACAATCCCTTAGTTGCCAGTTTGGCTAGAGAAGGATTTGTTGGAGTTGTTTTTTTTCAGTTCTTCCTTGACCAAAGCATGTGTTTTTATTAGTTATATTTTCCCTTCCAACATTTTGCACCATTTGCACTTCCTCCTACTGGCCATGCATGCAGATGATGGGGGCCAACTGAAAGACCTTAATGGACTCTGCCCTTCATGGCCTTTCCACCACTTTAACAGTCTGTACTGCCAGGACCTTGCAATCTGGCCAATCAGGTGGCCGCTAACAATCACGTGGTTGTGACGTGTCACCATCTGATTGGCCAGATCGCTACCGGCCATCTGATTGGCTGGAAGTCACAGGTCCTTGTCCGATGATCGCAGGTCTTCTGGGATGGTCCTGGTGCAGGCGTCGGACAGGTGAGTATGTAATTTTATTATTTTTAACAACTTTTATTCACTTTTAGGGGACTTTCACAGTGTATCTATAGATACACTGCGAAATTATTCGGACTCGCTATACTCGCAACGAGTACCGAGTATCGAGACCTACTCGTTGCGAGTATAGAGAGTCCGAATAGTGCGGTACTCGCTCATCCCTATTTGTGAGCAAAAACCAAAACAGGGAGAGATCCAGTTTTTGTCCATAGATGTAGAATGGCGTGCGGCCACATCCGGTTACATCCTGTTTCTGCCGGATGTGGCCAAACACGGTTTTTTAGCGACTTTCAAAGACTCAGCATGATTTATAATGTATGTCAATGTATTCTGGATCTGGTTTTTGTCGTGTCATGTTGGATCTGATGTAAAAATGAGGGAAAACCAGGAAAACCACTCCCCCAGCAGAGATTTATGGAAAGTATATATGAATAACTTGCTCCTTGTGCATCAATTGCTTCTGAACTCCGACTTTCTGCTGAAGACTTTCTGCCTGCTGAAGTCCATCCATCTGCCTGCCGTGGAGCATCCACCAAACTGGAACGTAAGTAATCTTCAAACCCAGGCAGTAACTTACTGCCTCCCTATGTCTATAATCAATCTGTATCCCTAATCAGTTGTTTTAAAGTTCAAGCAAGCTGGGGTCTGTCTACTGTGGTCCATCTATTTGCTGTTGTCCGTCCATCCACCGTAGTCTGTCCATCTGCTGTCGTCTGTCCATCCACCGTGGTATGTCCATCTGCTGTGGTCCATCCATTTGCCTGCTTTGGTCCGTTTGCCAAACTTGAATGTAAGTATATCCTTAAACCCAGGCAGTAACTTACTGCCTCTCTATGTCTATAATCAATCGGTATCCCTAATCATTGTTTTTTCTTCACAGTTCAAGTTAGCTGTGGTCTGCCTGCCATGATTCATCCATCCACCATGGTACATCCATCCGCTGTGGTCCATTCCATTCACCAAACTTAAATGTAAGTATATATCCAAGCCCAGGCAGAAATGTACTGCCTCTCTATCTCTAATCAATCTGTATCCCTAATCATTGTTTTTGCTTTACAGTTCAAGTCAGCTATGGTCTGCCTGCCGTGGTCCATCCATCCGTCATGGTCTGCCCATCTGCTGTGGTCCATCCAACTGCTGTGGTTCATTCATCTGCCTGCTGTGGTCCGTCGACCAAACTTAAATGTAAGTATATCCCCAAACCCAGGCAGTAACTTACTGCCTCTCTCTGTTTATAATCTATCTTTTAATTTTTTTTTTTTCCAGAATGTCATCCAGTGCTATGCCTAAGGCCTGAGTCAGAGGTCCTCTTGATATGTCTGTGCCAGATAACCCTGCACTGCATTAACCCGTGATGACCTCCTGCTATGCCATCACCTGACATCTGCCTACCTGTGATGTTATCCTTAGCAGATGTGCGGATCTGGGTACCTTGCATTTATGCTTACCTTTCCCTGTTGCATTGTACTCTCTAACTTTGTTGGTAAACTTTATGTTCTTTATACCTGAAGTTATGTGGGGTCTACTAGCCCGTACTTTAACCACCTTGCCCACTTGCTCAGGTGCCACAGACCTTGGTCGCTGCCCTTCCCTAGTCTAGATAGGTCGTGGCCTGGCAGTGTGGGAGAGTAAGCAAGCATTCGTGACAGTGTTCACATGTGGGGGTCAGCCGATCCTGATGTGATACATATTTCATTCCTACTTCGTTCAAGTAAAAAGAAGATAACTTTAGACTGGAATGTTTAAGTATTTCTGTTGTTTCTACCTTTTTATTTTATAACTGTTCTGCACATTTGTGTGTCATTTTTATCTTTATCTCTTATACCTTCTTATTGTAAGAACTGATTTTTCATATTAAAGCATAAAACTTTAATAAGTTTGATCTTTGTATGATCTAAAGAATCCATAGCCTTATATAGAATGTATGAACGTGTTGATTTTAGTAAGACAGTAGTATATTTCAGGGAGACCCATTGTTTGATGAGTGGTGTCAGCATGTGTTGTGTAGCTGGGGAAAGTGGACTGTGTTAGGGTATGATTTATGCACACTTTATAGTCTAAAAAGAGGCTGAGTGCTGGATTGAGTGAGGAGATAAATTAACCCTTGCAGGTGCACGCCTTGTCATGTGCTGAGAAGGGTCTACGTGACACAGCCTATCTGTAATGGCATTATTTTGCTTATTTATCATGCTATTGGCCACTGAATTTGGAGTGAGTTTTGGTCACATGACAAGTCTCCCCAAACCCTCAGTATTTTTGTTTTAATTGCATGATTGTATCTTAGTTGGCTTAGTTAGGACTCATAAGCATAAGGCTGGAGCTTGACAGCGATTTTTGAAGGCTGCCAATATTTGTTAGGTGTTGCTTCTTTAATGCTGTGCAATAAAAGTATATGGGGTCACATTGAGACCGTGAGAGTAATATGACTGACCAGCAAGTAGCAAGAAGTTCAACAGCATCAGATTAATTGTTTACTTGCATATCTCAGTCACAATAATCACAGTGCAACAACATAATCCTATTTACTTGTATGCAATGTAGCAATTGCAATGTTAGGATAAACAATGTGCATATCAGACACGATCGGGGATTTCACTTAAAGGAGATATCCGGTATAACTCAAAAACAAAATTGTGCCTAAGCACTAACAGGCAGGTAGCTGGGACCTTCCTGCCTTTTCTTCTCGGCACCGTTCACCTCCACACCACTCTGGTCGTCAATTTTGGCACTTCCAATGACGTCACGACTACCTAGGTGAGGATTCCCTTCCCTCGGTAGACAGATGCATATCCGACGTTATGGTGATTGACAGCCGGCTCCCCAATCAGGTGAATTGCTGTGAATCAGTGTGACGTTAGCTTTGCGCCCACTTCTGGAAAAGCCACTCTGCTCTGTGTTTACACCGCCATGCTGGCCCTGGCAGGAGCGATCTGTAACCACTATGTGCTGGGGGTGAATAGCGAGTACTGGTGCCAGCCACCTGCCTGTTGGTGTTAAGGCACATTTTTTTAAAGTAGATATCCCGGATAACCCCTTTGAGGCTGCCCATTTTAAAAGTGAGCAAAGAGCTACAGGCAGTACACTGACCAAGTCAGGCCATAACCACTGCTCCAGAAGCTGATAGTACCTTAGTTCTAGATAGCAGTATATGATTACATGGAAGTTAATTAACCTGTTTATGCCTTTGTTTAAAGCTAACACTTTCCCACAATTTAGATGTATGAGTAGTCCTACAGTGGGTAGGCAGAATATGTATTATAAGAACATCTCAGATTTCGGTCCTGTTTATCAAATGACTCATTACTTATCACCCACAAAGATTTGTTGAAAAGTGAGAGTGCAGAAAAAATGACTAATTAGAGCACTAATAGCATTATGAATGTTCAGAGATACATCAGACTCTTGATGCAGCTCATGTGTCATCAGGATTACAAGAATAAGGTCTCACTCATTCAAAGGTTACTGTAGATCAGAAAAGAAAAGGGATGACTGACTATATGATGAACACAATACTGAAAACATTGTTCTCTGTGATACATTAGCAAACTCTGAAGTTCAGATAAAAAGTTTACTAAATGTTACTACAAAAAGTTATGTCAACGAAACTTGTAAAATAACAAAATTATGTCTTAAAGGCTAAAGGTTTTTGCTTTCTAATTTCACATAGAAAAATGAAATAAAATAATATATTACTAGTCAAATGTGACCAGTGGTTTCCAGATTTAGGCTACGTTCACACATTGCGTATTTTGCTGCGCTTTTTTACGCGCGCTTTTCAAAATACGCAATGTGCCTTTTGTCTGCCAGCAAAGTGAATGTGAAATTCACTTTGCAGTGCAGACATTGCGTAAAAATACGCACTGCGTTTTCCGGGAGAAAGCGCAGCTCTGTAAACAATTGATATGTCAATTGTTTACGCAGCTACTTTTGCGTATTCTCCCAGAGGGGAGGAAGAATCCTGCTTCCTCCTCCCCTCTGTGACAGCTGTGGCCGCCCATTAGATATCGCAGTGTATTAATATACACTGTGAAATCTAAATTAAACAGAGGCAAATGTATGTAAAATAAAAAAGAATCAATACTTCACCTCTCCGACGCCTTTTCCGGTGTTCGGTCTCCGATTCTAAGTGAGAGGTGTACTGACAGAACCTGTGGTGATGTCAGAGGGGCGTTCCCGGGCACTCGCGGTCATGTGATACATATCACATGACCCCGAACAGCCAATCAGTGCTGGGAACGCCCCGGGAACGCCCCCCTTCTGACGTCACCACAGGTCTTCTCAGTACACCTCTCACTTGGAACTGCAGGAGGCACCAGACAGCTGGAGAAGGCACCGGACAGGTGAAGTATTCATTCTTTTTTATTTTACATACATTTGCCTCTGTTTAATTTAGATTTCACAGTGTATATTAATACACTGTGAAATCTAATGGGGCTGTCACAGAGGGGAGGAGGAAGCAGGATTCTTCCTCCTCTCTGTGACATCACTGCGCTTTCTGGAGTAAAGAAAGCGCAGTGTGTGAAAGCCCCTGTGTATTTTGTTGCGTTTTTTTGCGTGGCCGAAAAACGTGGCAAAAAGCGCGCGCAAAAAAGCGCTGCAAAATACGCAAATGTGTGAACGTAGCCTTACAGACTGACCCTATTAGGCTCATATCTGCAAATATAAAATCACTTAGATTCCCAGCCAGAAACGTTGGTGGGTGGAAGTCATGCATATTTAAGAATAGTAAGGAGGTGGATCAAGGCAACTACCGTAAGTCTCACACAGTGGTGTGCAAAGTTTTTGAGGGCATTTTAAGAGATGACATGGAAAAATATATTGCAGAGAATCTACTTATATAATCGGGAGTTTGGAATTCGGGCACTGTAGCCGAATCCCAAGCTCCTTTGCGGCACTGCGAGTGATGACGCGTAGTGTCATCGTGAGCCGCAGCCGCACTGCACCTCCAGGAGAACAACCCTCCACAGACAGACACAGGAGACCCGGGTAGAGAGAGAGAGGGAGACGAGCCCCGCACCCTGCACCTCCGGTAAAACAACCCCCATACACAGCAACTGAGGGAGAGAGGAGCCCTGCACCCTGCACCTCCGGGAGACCAACCCCCAGGCACAGCAGCTGAGAAGGAGAGAGGAGACCCGGCCCCGCACCCTGCACCTCCGGTAAAAAAAAACCCACACACACCTGAGAGAGAGGGAGAGAGGAGACCCGGCCCTGCACCCTGCACCTCCGGTAAAACAACCCCCAGGCACTGCACCTCAGAGTGAGAGAGAGAGGAGACCCGGGAACAGAGACAACACAGGGGACAAAAAGCCCCGGAGACACAGGAGGACGGAGGAGGACTACATACACATATACATACATACACTGTAGACACATATACATATACACTATATAAACACAGACACATATAGTTATATAGAACATATACACTTATATAAATAGATGTAAATATACTGTATATACACATAGATATACACTATATACACATACCGTATATACTTGTGTATAAGCCGAGTTTTTCAGCCCAAAAATTGGGCTGAAAAGTCTCCCCCTCGGCTTATACACGGGTCAATATGGTAGTGGGGGCTGTGTCCGGGGCTAGGGAGGCTGGAGGAGGCGGGCGGAGGCTGCTGAATGAGCGCCCCATCATGTGGGGCCGCTCATTATATATGCACTGCTTCCCCCTGTCAATCAGTGGCAGGGGGAAGCAGTGCATATCTATATATATATCCCCCAAATGCTTGCACTTGCCCCCCTGCTTGTAAGGACCCCCCCGGGTGCTTATCTTACCATCCCTAGTATTTTAAATCGCGCGCGCAGGTCCCTCCGTGCTCCCGTCCTCCGTAGCATCCGGGGTCATTTGACCGGCCAGTCGCATGACGTCATCGCTACGCGACGGCCGGGGACCCCGGATGCAGCTGAGGACGGGAGCACAGAGGGACCTGCGCGCGCGATTTAAAATACCAGGGATGGTAAGTTAAGCAGCCGGGGGGGGCCTTACAAGCAGGGGGGCAAGTGCCAGCATTTGGGGCTGCCTGTATACACCTCTGGGTCTGCCAGTATATACCACCTCTGGGGCTGCCAGTATATACCACCACTGGGGCTGCCTGTATACACCACTGGGGCTGCCTGTATACACCACCACTGGGGCTGCCTGTATACACCACCTCTGGGGCTGCCTGTATATACCACCACTGGGGCTGCCTGTATATACCACCACTGGGGCTGCCTGTATACACCACTGGGGCTGCCTGTATACACCTCTGGGGCTGCCTGTATATACCACCACTGGGGCTGCCTGTATACACCTTTGGGGCTGCCTGTATATACCACCACTGGGGCTGCCTGTATATACCACCACTGGAGCTGCCTGTATATACCACCACTGGGACTGCCTGTATATACCACCACTGGGGCTGCCTGTATACACCTCTGGGGCTGCCTGTATATACCACCACTGGGGCTGCCTGTATACACCTCTGGGGCTGCCGGTATATACCACCACTGGGGCTGCCTGTATACACCTCTGGGGCTGCCTGTATATACCACCACTGGGGCTGCCTGTATACACCTCTGGGGCTGCCTGTATATACAACCACTGGGGCTGCCTGTATACACCATTGGGGCTGCCTGTATATACCACCACTGGGTCTGCCTGTATATACCACCACTGGGGCTGCCTGTATACACCTCTGGGGCTGCCTGTATATACCACCACTAGGGCTGCTGTATACACCACTGGGGAGGCTGCTGTATACACCACTGGGGAGGCTGCTGTATACACCACTGGGGAGGCTGCTGTATACACTGCTGGGGCCTGTATACACCACTGGGGAGGCTGCTGTATACACTTCTGGGGCCTGTATACACTACTGGGGAGGCTGCTGTATACACCACTGGGGAGGCTGCTGTATACAACGCTGGGGCCTGTATACACCACTGGGGAGGCTGCTGTATACACCGCTGGGGCCTGTATACACCACTGGGGAGGCTGCTGTATACTACCACTGGGGAGGCTGCTGTATACTACCACTGGGGAGGCTGCTGTATACTACGACTAGGGAGGCCTGTATACCTGTGCTGGGGTCCACCCTCGGCTTATACACGAGGCAATAGGTTTTCCCAGGTTTTGGGGGCAAAAGTAGGGGGGTTGGCTTATACACGGGTTGGCTTATACACGAGTATATACGGTATATATACATATACACTCTATACACATATATACATAGATATACACTATATACACATATATAGTATATACACATATATCCATAGATATACAGTATATACACATATCTACATCGATAGACAGTATATACACATATATATATATATATATACTCTATATACACATATAGATCTACAGTATATACACATATCAATATACAGTATATACACATATATACATAGATATACACTATATACACATATATAGATAGATATACACTATATACACATATATACATACATATCGCTATACAGTATATACACACACACTATATACACATCGATATAGATATACAGTATATACACACAGATTCATATACAGTATATACACATATTGATATAAAGTATATACACATATATGGATAGATATAGATATACAGTATATACACTCTGATCCATATACAGTATATACACACAGATATACTATATATACACATATCTCGATATACACTATATACACACACATAGATATACAGTATATACACATAGACATAGATATACAGTAGATACACACACATAGATATAGATATACAGTAAAACACATAAATAGATAGATATAGATATACAGTATATACACATACACATAGATATACAGTATATACACACAGATAAATATACAGTATATACACATATATACATTCATATCCATATACACTATATAGATAGACAGTATATACACACAGATAAATATACATATACAGCATATACACATACATACATGTAGATATACACTATATACACCCATATACATAGATATATCGTATGTACACATATATACACATACATACATGTTGATATACTCTATATACACACATATAGTATATACACATATATACATAGATATAGATATACAGTATATACACACAGATACATATACACTATATACACATATATAGATGTAAATATACAGTATATACACACATATAGATAGATATACAGTATATACACATATATACATACATATACAGTATATACACATATATCAATATACTCTATATACACACATATAGATAGATACAGTATATACACATATACATACACATATAGTATATACCCACATATAGATATAGATATACAGTATATACACATATATAGTATATACACAGACATAGATATACAGTATATACACATAAATATACAGTATATACACACATAGATATACAGTATATACACATATATATTATATATATACACATATAGATATACAGTATATACACATATATACATAAGTGTAGATATACAGTATATACACATATATAGATAGATGTAGATATACAGTTTATACACATATCTACTTATATCATCGTAAGTTTGGGATTCGGCCACTCTAGCCGAATCCCAAAATCCATTGCCGTGCTGCCAGCGATGACGCCATAGCGTCATCGCGAGCCGCAGCCGCACTAGCTCACACCCCCCGCCATCCTGCCAACCGCCGTCGGCCCCGCCGCCAGCACCTCATCCCCAGCGCCCTCCGCGAGGTCTACGCTGCCCGAATGACGGCGGTGGCTTCCGCCCCTCGCCGCTCTCTCACCGCTGCGGCTTCGGTGTCGCCATGCTGCTGAAGTAGCGGTGTATGGGCTGTCGCTGGGTGCCGGGAGCCTGTGACGTCGTCCTGTCGGCGGCGGCGCCGCCGGCCAATGGCAGTGAGTGGCCCGTGTCAGGCTGCAAAGCCTAACACGCCCCACTCACTCCCATTGCCCGCCGCCCCTGCAAGCGGATTGGGCGCTCTGTTCTAAACACAGGACGCTCATCCCATTGCCCAGGACTCGGCGTCCTACACCAATTGGATGTCCGTCCTCAGTTTAACACAGGACGCCCAATCCGCTCCTTCCCCTCAGGTCACATGTCTAACCTGAGGGAAAGGACTGATCCCTCTCTGCAGCCCCCACCCCGCCGCAATGGACTATGCCGTGTAACTGGGGCTGCGATCACCCCCAAAACGCAGCCACCTCCTGCCGCCGAGCGGTGATGTCGCCGCTCCTGCCGCATCTCTCCTCACCCCTCCAGCCACATCTCTCCTCACCCCTCCAGCCGGACCTCTCCTCACCCCTCCAGCCGGACCTCTCCTCACCCCTCCAGCCGGACCTCTCCTCACACCTCCAGCCGGACCTCTCCTCACCCCTCCAGCCAGACCTCTCCTCACCCCTCCAGCCTGACCTCTCCTCACCCCTCCAGCCGGACCTGTCCTCACCCCTCCAGCCGGACCTCTCCTCACCCCTCCAGCCAGGCCTCTCCTCACCCCTCTAGCCGGACCTCTCCTCACCCCTCCAGCCGGACCTCTCCTCACCCCTCCATCCTCTGCTCTCCTCACCCCTCCAGCCGGACCTCTCCTCACCCCTCCAGCCGGACCCTTCCTCACCCCTCCAGCCTCCCGCTACATCATACTTTGCTACCCACACAGCCGCCTGTATACTCTGCAACCCACAGAACCGCCTGTATACTCTGCTACCCACACAGCCACCTGTATACTCTGCTACCCACAAAGCTGCCTGTATACTCTGCTACCCACAGAGCCACCTTTATACTCTGCTACCCACAAAGCCACCTGTATACTCTGCTACCCACAGACCCGCCTGTATACTCTGCTACCCACAGAGCCCCCTGTATAATCTGCTACCCACAGAGCCGCCTGTATACTCTGCTACCCGCAGAGCCGCCTGTATACTCTGCTACCTACAAAGCCGCCTGAATACTCTGCTACCCACAGAACCACCTGTATACTCTGCTACGCACAGAGCCGCCTGTATACTCTGCTACCCACAGAGCCGCCTGTATACTCTGCTAACCCACAGAGCCGCCTGTATACTCTGCTACCCTCAGAGTCGTCTGTATACTCTGCAACCCACAGACCCGCCTGTATACTCTGCTACCCACAGAGCCGCCTGTATACTCTGCTACCCAGAGAGCCGCCTGTATACTCTGCTACCCACAGAGCCGCCTGTATACTCTGCTACCCACAGAGCCGCCTGTATACTCTGCTACCCACAGAGCCGCCTGTATACTCTGCTACCCACAGAGCCGCCTGTATCATCTGCTACCCTCAGAGCCGTCTGTATACTCTGCAACCCACAGACCCGCCTGTATACTCTGCTACCCACAGACCCGCCTGTATACTCTGCTACCCACAGAGCCGCCTGTATACTCTGCTACCCACAGAGCGGCCTGTATACTCTGCTACCCACAGACCCGCCTGTAGACTCTGCTACCCACAGAGCCCCCTGTATACTCTGCTACCCACTGACCCGCCTGTATACATAAAATTCATTTCACCGCTCTCCCGATGCAATTGCATCGGGCCTTTTTCTAGTACTATAATAACTGACAGTCAGTATGGATTCATAACAGATACCGTAAGTCATATCTAACCAATATGTTGGGTTCCTATGAGGAAGTAACTGCTGATCTGGATGTTTGTAATGTAATTTATGTGATTTATCTGGACTTTGCAAAACCATTTAATACTGTATCATATAACAGCCATATATTGAAGCTCCAAAAGCAAGATCTAGGGGAAACTATTTGCAGGTGGGTAAGGAATTGGCTAAGAGATAGGAAGCAAAGAGACATTGGAAATTGAGCATTCTCTAAATGGGCTATAGCCAACAGTGTGGTACCACATGAATCTGTGCTAGGACCGGTTCTTTTTAATCTCTTTATTATTGAACTTTTGGATGGAATTAAAAAGTAATGTGTCAGTCTTTGCTGATGACACCAAATTGTGTAAGATATTAAAAACTGACTTTGACAGTACAATATTGCAAAGTGATCTGGATCAGATGTCTGAATGAGCAAATGAGGTTCAATGTTGAGAAATGTAGAGTAATTCACCTAGGATGGAGTAATCCTATTGCTGCATATACTGTACATTAAATGGAAGTAAACTCGGAATTACAGAACAGAAGGACTTTGGTAATCTTGTTACAAGTAAACTAAGCAATAGTACTCAATGTCAAGCAGCAGCTTGTCAAGCAGATAATACTCAGTTTCTTCCTGAAAATGATTGCAATCACAAATTCTTTGGTATTATTATCTTCATTTAATTTGTCTTCAATGAAAAAAACACAAAAAGAAATGTCCTAAAGCCAAATTGGATATAATTCCACACCAAACATAAAAAAAGGGGGTGGACAAAAGTATTGGCACTGTTAGAAAAATCATGTGATGCTTCTCTAATTTGTGTAATTAACAGCACCTGTAACTTACCTGTGGCACCTAACAGGCGTTGGCAATAACTAAATCACACTTGCAGCCAATTGACATGGATTAAAGTTGACTCAACCTCTGTCCTGTGTCCTTGTGTGTACCACATTGAGCATGGAGAAAAGAAAGAAGACCAAAGAACTGTCTGAGGACTTGAGAAACCAAATTGTGAGGAAGCATGAGCAATCTCAAGGCTACAAGTCCATCTGCAAAGACCTGAATGTTCCTGTGTCTACTGTGCGCAGTGTCATCAAGAAGTTTAAATCCCATGGCACTGTGGCTAACGTCCCTAGATGTGGACGGAAAAGAAAAATTGACAAGAGATTTCAACGCAAGATTGTGCGGATGGTGGATAAAGAACCTCCAACATCCAAACAAGTTCAAGCTGCCCTGCAGTCTGAGGGTACAACAGTGTCAACCCCTACTATCCGTTGGCGTCTGAATGAAAAGGGACTGTATGGTAGGATACCCAGGAAGACCCCACTTCTTACACCGAGACATAAAAAAGCCAGGCTGGAGTTTGCCAAAACTTACCTGAGAAAGCCTAAAACGTTTTTGAAGAATATTCTCTCTTTTGGGCAAAGGCATCAACATAGAATTTACAGGAGAAAAAAAGAGGCATTCAAAGAAAAGAACACGGTCCCTACAGTCAAACATGGCGGAGGTTCCCTGATGTTTTGGGGTTGCTTTGCTACCTCTGGCACTGGACTGCTTGACCGTGTGCATGGCATTATGAAGTCTGAAGACTACCAACAAATTTTGCAGCATAATGTAGGGCCCAGTGTGAGAAAGCTGGGTCTCCCTCAGAGGTCATGGGTCTTCCAGCAGGACAATGACCCAAAACACTCTTCAAAAAGCATTAGAAAATGGTTTGAGAGAAAGCACTGGAGACTTCTAAGGTGGCCAGCAATGAGTCCAGACCTGAATCCCATAGAACACCTGTGGAGAGATGTAAAAATGGCAGTTTGGAGAAGGCACCCTTCAAATATCAGGGACCTGGAGCAGTTTGCCAAAGAAGAATGGTCTAAAATTCCAACAGAGCATTGTAAGAAACTCATTGATGGTTACCGGAAGCGGTTGATTGCAGTTATTTTGGCTAAAGGTTGTGCAACCAAGTATTAGGCTTAGGGTGCCAATACTTTTGTCTGGTCCATTTTTGGAGTTTTGTGTGAAATGATCAATGTTTTGCTTTTTGCTTCATTCTCTTTTGTGTTTTTTTCATTGAAGACAAACTAAATGAAGATAATAATACTAAAGAATTTGTGATTGCAATCATTTTCAGGAAGAAACTGAGCATTATCTGACAGAATTGCAAGGGTGTCAATACTTTTGGCCAACACTGTACATGTCTGACTGTAAGACAAATCGCTCCACCGTTGGTATTGGAAAATCTACCATTTCAAGAATAATTCACACACACAATGAAACTGGATCGTTTTCTCCAAAACGAAAAGGGAAATGTGGAAGAAAAAGGAAAATGACACCAAGAACTGATAAAACACTTATCAGAAATAGTAAAACTAATGCAAGAAAAACAAGTAAATACTTGCTTTGTCCCAATTAATTTGAACAGCACTGTATCACCACTGGAATCACTGTTGTCTTCACCTTCCACATTTTCTGCAGTTCTTTTTTGAGGCCCTGGTACTTCTTTAGCTTCTCATCTTCTTTCTTTCTGATGTTGCTGTCATTTGGCACTGCCATATCTATTATCATTGCTGTCTTCTGATCCTTGTTTACTATCATGATATATGGTTGTTTGGACAATACCATCTGATCCGTTTGGATCTTGATGTCCCACAGAATTTTAGACAATTTCATTATCCACCACTTTTTCTGGGGTCTCCCACTTGCACTTTGGGCAACTTAGCCCATATGCCATAGAGACGTTCCTGTACAGATTCCTGCTACTTTGTTGTGGTCTGTATGCTGTTCCTGCTTGCATTTTGCATCCTGACACTATGTGTTGGACTGTATTTGAGGTTTCTTTACATAGTCTGCACCTTGGGTCTTGTCTTGTGTGGTATATCCCTGCTTCTATGGAACTGGTACTTAGTGCCTGCTCTTGTGCTGCTATGATTAGTGCCTTTGTGCTGTCTGGGAGTCCAGCTTTCTCCAGCAATTGGTAGGATTTTTCCATGCCAGCCATCTCCATTATCTGTTGATAGTATATCCCATGTGGTGGCTTGTCTTGCCATGGCAAGTCATATTCCTGTTCTTCCTTTCAGGACAGTTGTTGTTGCTGTCTTGGGCTCTCTCTCAGAATCTCATCTTTTGGTGCCATTTTTCTGATGTATTCCTGGATACTTTTTGTTTCATCCATGTTGGTGTCTTGGATGCCTATCAAGCCTCGATTACTCTCCTTTCTGTTGGTAAACAATTTTTGGGTGTTTGACTTGAGGTGGAGACCTCCATGCATTGTAAGGAACTTCCAGGCTTCACATCTACAGCTTCCATCCCTTTTTTTGGCCAGCACCCTTTGTCAGCAGGGTATCTGATAACTGGCAGGGAATTTGTATTGATGACGTTGATCTTATTATTTCCATTGAGCTAGCTCTTCACGACCTGTATTATCCTTTGATGGCATTTGGATGTTGCTGTTTTTCTTGCTTCATGCTTACCATATCACTGTAGGATGCTGAGGTACTTGTAGCAGATCTGTACATCTGCTATGTGCCCTGCCCATAGTTCTACTTAATAGTTCTACTTAATCAGTATTTATTACCTTGCCTCTTTTTATTGCCGAACTGCTACACTTCTCCAGTCCGAAGGGGAGCTGAAGTACAGGGAAAAAAGACAGTTTTCCTGTTAGTGTTGTGATTAGAGAGGACCTGTCATTCCCCTGGTGCTTTTGTCGAGACCCAGGCCCTGGGGTACTCGGGTATCAGGCTCGGTGGGTGCTCTCATTGGGATGTCACGGGTGGCAGAGCCTGAGCCCGTGGCCTGGGTGGCACTTCAATAAGGGGTTATGAACAGGGGAACACAGTTTGGTGTCATGTGACGCCACCTGTAGTACCTGGTGATGGTTCACCAGCGCCATCACAGTCCTACGAAGGGCGATGGTAATGCGGCCGAGATGGCAAAGCTCCCTACAGGTGGAGCTGGTCCTCCGTGGCAGCGTTCCTGTAAGCAAACAGGTTGATGAAGTTAACCACACAAAGGCAAAGTCACTTTCTCCCGGGTACTTTACTGTAAACGTTCAGTAGCAAAATATAGGGTCCACAGTTCAGCAAAATGGTATTCAAACAGTTAGCTCTACGGGTGGCTGCAAGTGGATGCCAGGTGGTATGGTGGAACCCGTGGTAAACCTTAGTTGACAAACCTGTATCCTTCCTTCCCCGCCTAGGATGAGTCTATACCCAATGGCTCCATGTAGGTAGTATTGGGGCTCCCCTCCCTTGTGGTGAGGAAGCAGGTAGACCGCTCCATCTGGCAGGGTGTTGTGGCGATAGACAGACCACAGCAGCCGGTTGCCCACTGCTAAGATAGACCTTGGCCGGATCCTTGGGCCCAGCGTTCCCGTGGTGGACTGGAGAATCCCCTGGAGTATAGTCGCTCCACGCTGAGGTTCTCCCTTTCTCTCTTGTCGGGTGCCCTCTTTCAGGATCCCCTCAGGATCCTCTTTCTCCTTCACTCCGGATCAGAGTGGAACCGTCCGGGTAAACCTACCGATTCGTTCCACACTCCTTCTCCTCCTCCTCCGACTACTACTCCGCTCTCAGACGTCCATTGTCTGACTATTCTTTCCTCTGTCTCACTGTCTGACCTCCTTTGCTCCCCCTAGAGATGAATATATCTGCCTCCCGGGTAACCTCCCACTCCTATTCTAATGAGGGAGTGCTGGAATTGGTCCCACCCACCAACCTAGAGTCCACTTGCAGCTGGGGAAATCACACCTCTTTTACGGGTGCAATACTTCACTGTGACACCTGACTACGTGGGGCGCCACACTTTCCAAACTGAAAGCACCACTGAATGCAGCATGTCTGCCTCCTACGTCTCTGTGTCGCCTCCTGCCTCTCTGTTCCGCCTCCTGCCTGTGATGTCAGTGCTGGAGCCCACCCTGCTGTATGCATACAGCATAATCTGTAGCAGGAGTGGTTTGCCGGTGGCTGAAATGCCTCCTGACTGTGACGTCAGCTCTGAAGCCCGCCCTGCTGTAGGCATACAGCATAATCTTTAGCAGGGTGGGTTCCAGCACTGACGTCACAGGCAGAAGGCGGTGCAGAGAGGCAGGGGGCGGCACAGAGACGCTGGAGGTGGGGAGGACCCCCGTGAGCAGTGAGGACTTCATAATCAGACTTCTTATCTCTAAACTTTGTGAAGTGTTTTTTACTGCTTACAGGGCGTGTACAGGAGGGACTGACCCCTAGAGAGGATGCTCAGCAGTGTGGACCTTAGTAGCTAAAGGCTCAAGAAGTGACGGGTAGGGATGAGTGAGTAGTGAAATATTCGAACTCCAATGCAAAAAAGCAGTAAAAAGTGCTGGCGCAGCTCGCAGGCCTCTCTCCGTGGTGACTCACCATGACAGCGGCCATCCTGTGGGCAGTGGAACTGGAGCTGACGGCACTGTGTACGGCACTGTGCTCATTGCTCTGCCTGGCGGTGTACCTACAGCTCAGCTACTGTCAGCCCTAGCTCCATTGCCCACGAGATGGCTGCCGTCATGGTGAGTCACCATCGAGAGAGCCCTGCAAGCCGTGCTAGTGTCGAGCCCCAGGCCCTGGGGTACTTGGGTATCAGGCTCGGTGGGTGCTTCTCACGGGGATGTCACGAGTGGCAGTGCCTGAGTTCAAAAAGGGGTTAATTACAGGGATAAGAGTTTGTCATGTGACGCCACCTGTAGTACCTGGTGATGGGTCACCACAGTCCATCGGAGGTAGACGGTAGTGCAGCTGAGATGGCAAAGCTCCCTACAGGTAGTGCTGGTCCTCCGGGGCAGCGTTCCTGAAAACAAGCAGGTTTATGGAGAAAACCACACACAGGCAAAGTCACTTTCTCCCGGGTACTTTACTGTAAACCTTTAGCAGCAACATACAAAGTCCACAGTTCAGCATCTGATGTTAGAATAACAGGTAGCGCAATAAGTGGCTGCAAGTGGATCCCAGGTGGTATGGTGAGACACGTGGTGTACCTTAGTTGACAAACCCGTGTCCTTTCTTCCCCGCCTAAGATAAGTCTATACCCAATAGCTCCGTGTAGGTAGTATTGGGGGTCCTATCCCTTGTGGTGAGGAAGCAGGCAGACGGCTCCATCTGGAAGGGTGCTGCAGCTGATAGACTAGCCACAATAGCTGGTTGCCGACTGCAAAGATAGACTTTGGCCGGATCCTTGGGCCCGGCATTCCCTTGGTGGACTGGAGAATCCCCTGGAGTATGGTTGCTCCATTCTGGGGTTCTCCCTTGCTCTCTAGGGCCCGGACTCCTCGCGTTGGGCACCCTCTTTCAGGATCTCCTCAAGACCCTCTTTCTCCTTTCCTCCGGATCAGCGTAGAGCTGTCCGGGTAACCGAGTAACCCTTCCGCCTCGTTCCACACTCTTTTCTAACTATCCCGACTCCTCTCCTCCTCCAAGTGGCCCTCTCTCCCTTTCTCCTCCTGTGTGGTCCACGGGTTCCCCTCTCTGATCACTGCGGTAGTACACTGCGGTGTCTTGCTCCCTCTCTTTGAGTACGCAGGGGATCAGGTGACTGAAGTCTCCACGGTGTGACAGGGTTTTCTTTAGTCCTGAAGTATCCTTCAGGTGTGGGTCCCTGAAGTCTGTTATGGCTCTGGGCGAACTTCCACTAGTTCCTCACTCCCTGTGGGCTCTACTCCTTGCCTTCTGTCCCCACTCCTAGGCTTGCGGGACGTTAGAAGGGCCACTCCGGGTCACTGACTTGGGCCTAACCACGGCACCGACCACCAGGACGTCTTCACAGCAGGTCGCCACACTAGCACTTTTTACTGCTGGCTATTTCAAACGACCAGCTGATGCATCAGCTGATCATTTGAAATAGCCGGCGGTCTTTTTGTAAAAGCCGGCGGGCTCGCTTCCAGCAGGCAAAGGAGAGGTGAGAACAGGGCAGGAAGCATAGGACTGGGCGGGGAATGGAGGATTGGACGGGGAACAGGCAGGGAGCAAAGCACCGAGCGGGGAGCGAAGCACTGGACGGGGAGCGTGCATCAGCTGATTGTTTAAAAAAGCCGGTGGCTTTTTGCCGCCGCCTTTTAAACAATCATGCATCCATTTCAGTATTTTCCTCAAGCCTCCAGACCGCTTTGTAGGGTCCAGCAGCTTAGTTCTCGCATTTTCTATTGACTTGCATTGCACTCGCTACTCGTAATGAGGAAACTCGATAAGTAATGAGTAGTCTGAATACCGTACTATTCCGCGAATACCGAATAGTAACGAGTGTACTGGCTCATCACTAGTGACAAGCTTAGATGTGACAGTGCAATTGATGAGAAAAGTGTCCCAGCAGGAGTTTGGCAGGTGTCACTAGGCTATGAGCTTAGTTCAGCCACATTGGCATTATCCCTAAAGGACTGTATCTAAAGGACTGTGATGTCCAGTTCGGCTGGGTGGTGGTGAATTCTTCAAGCCTACCTGAAAAAATAAGAACTGGTGAGATGGAACATATTGAAGCAATATACCTGGAGTTACTTTGCAATGTATTTGAAAAATCCAAGAAGATATATGCTCACTATTATGCGTCTATAGTTGACATGAGCCATCTGTTCAGTAAAGACTTTGTGTTTTTAATGTGGTCTCCTTCCGTTAAGTGGTTAACATTTGGTCCTGGCCAGCCGGGATCAATGGCACCATGCGGCCTGCAAGGATGCATTGCCTCACTGGTAAAAGTCTGCACACCCAGCCAGGACTACATCTTTCATGTAGCGTACTAAGGCATCTGGAGTCCATTCCTCACCCACGACTGACTGCCACTCTTGGCACTTTTACCTTGACATGCAAAGTATAAAAGCTGTATGTAAAGCAATGCCTTTCTAATATTAGGCTAGTTCTAGAAAGTATAGTGTTCTATCCTCTCTTTGTTTTGGATGTGGTAATTGTAAACATTCAGCATCTGTAATGGTCATGTGCTAGTTACATAGCCATTGCTCCAGCCACTATAAATAGAAGAATCAGATGTCTTACAGCCAGAGTGACTAGAGCTGTTTAAATATTTGATGATGACTCCAAGAGATCAGCTGCCAGTAAAAGTGTCTGTCGCTGAGTACATTTGGTAGATGTGCTAAATTCATCCCACTGACTCTCAATTTTGCCAGCATAATGAGTGGGTGTCTGGCTTAATATTCAGAATCATTATACTAAACAGTGTATAAGAAGCATAGGAGAATCTATGTTTTCAATTTTTCATTGAAGAGCAAGCAACATCATGTTACATTCAGTTCAAGCACTTTGTACAAATACTTCCAGCAAAAACAGAACTGCAATGTCTAATTCAGACATGCGTTTCTTGTATATCAGTACTGTGCGTTCTTCACGGGCTGCACTTCTACCTACCATAGTGGATGGGTTCATTCACATGTCTGTGATTTTCCAAGGACAGCAAGATCCATGAAAATCACGGAAATATGTTCAATTTTTAATCCGAGTGTTGGATCAAAATCGGCAAAGCAAGTTCATAGGTCTGTGAGTACAGTTCAATTTTTTAGATGCTAGATAGGGAAAGAATAGAGAATTTTTTTTCCACATACGAGAAAAACTGATGACACTCAAATGAAACTCCGACTGAAAAAAATCAATCCTTTTTTCATGTGCGTGAAAAAAATGGACCTCTGCATAAGGCCTAAAACTGTACTAAATATGCAGTGAAATTTCTATCTGAAATTTTCTTTTGCCAGAAAATCTGCTCACAGTTGCAGCAAAGAAAATATTCAATTACATCTTGCTGGTACCTTTTGAGTAGGAAAGTAGAACTGCTGTGCAGGTTTTATTATCTGCTGAATGGCAATTTATGTTGTGGCAAAAAAATTGGTTTTAGGCTAGGGTCACACATGCGGCAGGATTTAAAAATCCTGATCCGGTTTTGAGCTTTCAAAAAGCTCAAGACCGGATCAGGAACCGCTCTTCATAGGAACCCATTATGGTAACCGGATTGCTTTACATTCAATCCGGTTACCGTTCCGGATCTGCATCCTGCGTTAAAAATCATGCAGGCTGCATTTTTCGGAGCAGTTCTGTCAACCGCAATGCGGTAACCGGATTGCTCAGGATGTGTAATCCTGAACAATGTGGTTACCGTATACTTTGATCATCCCTGCTGCTGCAGGAATGAACAAAGTGTTAAATGTGTATAAAAACATTAATTATTAATATTAGCTGTGAGCAACATGTCTCTAGGGGGTGCCCACCCCCCCTAGAGACATGCTGTCCACTCCTCTCAGCATGTTAGTGATTAATAAGCCATTTACAGTAAGTCGGCTATTGTCGGCTTTGTACTAATTTATGAATGAAGCCGCGGTTCCCCTGACAGTAGAGCAGATACTGTACGTAATGTACGTATAGTATCTGCCGCTGGCCAGGGTCCTGTAACCATTAACATTAGATCTATGGCTGTGCGCTGCCCATAGATCTAATGGAAATGCCTACAGGACCTCGGACAGCGGCAGATACTATGGCACACTATATAGGTATAAAGACATGAGGAATCTCAAATAAGTTCACAAAAAAGAAAGTTTATTCTTTGCCTTGGAATACAGAACAGAGAATCTT
>JARQOC010000004.1:301093023-301281075 GCA_033576535.1 Allobates femoralis | reverse complement strand
CCTTATAGGTTTTACCCTCTCCAATCAACTTGTTAATGAAAGTATGTACTTCTTAATTCTTAACTTGTGCTGGCTTCACCCTTAAATAAGGGCCACCTGATTCACACCTGTTTCTTTACAGAATGATCAACCTCACTAATTGAACTCCACACTGCTATTAATTTGAACACACTCCCTTTGACAAACGAAAATAAAAACATGCAGATCATGAATGATGAATCTGTTGTTTTTTTAAGAATCTACTGTAACAATTGTTGAATTGTTTGACATATCATAATATAATGTATATAAAAAAAACTGTGAATAATCTGGTTAGTAATATTGGACTGCTATTATTTTGAACACTACTGTTTGTACTTGGTCTGACCAGGGCAAACATCCTGTCAGGTCAGTTTTACCATATAGTCTCAGGTGGACACCCCACAGAGTGGTGGTGGGGGCAGGGCCGGCTCCAGGTTTCTGTGGGCCCCGGGCGAAAAGGTCTCAGTGGGCCCCCTTTAAGTACATATCACGGACTATATATATATATATATATATATATATATATATATATATATTGCCGCACACTTACCGCAAGCCCCATAGACAATGCATGGGGCTTGCTGCAAACGTGCAGCAAGTGCAGCTGCTAGACGGAAAATGCGGCAGATGCAGGTTTTTTTTTACCGCAACTGCCACATTTAAAAAAAAACTCCTATGTGAAGGCAGCCTTACAGGAACAGTGACTGCCGAATCCAGCAAGAGCTGTTTCTGACAGTGAGTATATTACACGTTGTTAGGAGCGGGCTAAAATGCGATTGCATTCCCTTGCGCCTTTTAAAAATACCCTTCAAATGCAAAATGTTGCATTTTTGTGCGTCTGAGGATGCTTGGTATATACACAAGTGTCCTGGAGCGCACAAATAATGCAAGCAGCTCAATGGAGCCGCACTGCCATATGGGTGGCACCGCAGCCAAGCGGAGTGTCTGGGCGTCCGGATCTCTCTTTCTCCTCACCTTTCTTCTTTCCGCTCCGGTCTCCTCCGGTCGCTCTGCACATATCAGCACAGTGATGACATCGTGCCCCTCCATGCTGAGCTGCAGAATGCAGACAGCGGCAGAAGAGACTATGGAGAAGAATGCTGCTGGCAAAGGTGGCTGAGACTATAGGAGCGGAATCCGCGGGGGGCTACCACTGGTACACATACCTCGTACACACGCGGCTCTGCTACGTACACCTCATACACACGCGGCTCTGCTCCATACACCTCGTACGCACGCGGCTCTGCTCCGTACACCTCGTACGCACGCGGCTCTGCTCCGTACACCTTGTACACACTCGGCTCTGCTCCGTACACCTCGTACACACTCGGCTCTGCTCCGTACACCTCGTACACACATGGCTCAGCTCTGTACACCTCGTACACACGTGGCTCAGCTCTGTACACCTCGTACACACACGGCTCTGCTCAGTACACCTCGTACACACACGGCTCTGCTCCGTACACCTCGTACACACATGGCTCAGCTCTGTACACCTTGTACACACACGGCTCTTCTCCGTACACCTCATTCACACACGGCTCTGCTCCGTACACCTCGTACACACACGGCTCTGATCCGTACACCTCGTACACACACGGCTCTGCTCCGTACACCTCATACACACTCGGCTCTGATCCGTACACCTTGTACACACACGGCTCTGCTCCGTACACCTTGTACACACACGACTCTGCTCCGTACACCTCGTACACACACGGCTCTGCTCCATACACCTAGTACACACTCGCCTCTGCTACATTCACACTGTAAATCCCTCCTGACCCCACACATAACCTTCACCTAATTGCCATACACCTAGTACACACTCACCTCTGCTACATTCACACTGTAAATGCCTCCTGACCACACACAAACTTCACCTTATTTGAGCATCATTGATGGCCAGTACAGTCCTGGATACACTGAGGAGCTGATCATGAGACCCCTGACTCCTCCCCATCCATTGACATCATCACAGGTCCTGTAAGCACACTAGCACAGAGAGTGCAGCTCTGTCGGCTCACGTGGAGGGGGGAGGAGGGAGACCTCTGGTGCTGCAGCCTGCAGGAGCCTGAAAATGACCCCCCAGCTGCCCCCTGGATATGGCTCTGGCTGTGGGGGCAGTGCTCAGGGGCCCCTGAGGCTAGGGTCACACTTGCATTGTGACCCTAGCCTTATGCAAGTATTGTATGTTGCAACGCTGCTATGCGCTGGAGGCAGCCCATAGAAACCCGACGTTTACCTTGACAACCACTGGTTGTCAATGTAAACTGCGGGTTTCTATGGGCTCAGTTGCTGGCAGCGCATAGCGTTAAACGCTCTGCGCTGCAGCAGACAATACTTGCGTCAGGCTAGGGTCACAACACAAGTGTGACCCTAGCCCTCAGGGGCCCGGTGGGCCCCCTCCAAGCCGTCGGGCCCCGGCACTTGCCCGGGTACGCCGGGTGCTGACGCCGGCCCTGGGTGGGGGCCTGACATGACGAGGGGAGGAGTGACCGTGGGGGAAGATAGGGGGACAGTAGGGAGTGGGATGAAAGGTGATCCAAAGGCTGAAGGTAGGGAGGAAATGACATAGATATAGGTGGGGGGAAGCATAAATAGAGATGACCAAGGTTGAAGGTCCTCTTTGTCCTTGGATCAATGGACAGAAAATTGGTGAGTCCTCGAAGTTGGTTATAAAGTCGGGATTGGGGATTCATTAAATACGGGGATCCCCTTTATTGGATGGTTATTTGAGAATGGTCTGGTGAGATTTGGGTGATACCCGGTGATGGAACGTTGGGTTCATCTTGGTGAAATTTTGGGTGATACCCAGCGATGGAACGTTCATCCTAACGGTATTGGAGGACAACCTCTTCCCTCAGTTTCACGGTGCTCCTGAGCCAGTGAACACGGCTAGGAGTAAGGGAGGGAGTGGCAATGTCATGGGAAAATCACCAGATTTTTTGTACCTTCGAGGACCTCACCAATGGTTGTATTTATATGTTTTTCTTATAAATAAATTGGCTGCTGTGGCCATTTTTATCCAAGAAAATTGAATTGTTGTCTGAGCTTTTATTCTTGGGGGAAGGTTGGGTGGAACGACCATAAAGAGGTAAGATCAATGTTAGTGGTTAGGTCACAAGAATCGACCTTCCCAGCGTCAAGTGAACATGGTAAATACAAAAACCCCAAACAATTATGGAATTTCCCTTTTCTTTGCAATTTCACCGCACTTAGAATATTTTCCCTGTTTTACAGTACACTATATGGTAAAATAAAGAGTAATTCAAAAGGACAACTCGTCTTGCAAAAAACAAGCTCTAATATGGCCATATTGACAAAAAAATTAAAATGTTATGCATCTAAGAAGGAGGGGAGAAAAAAATGAAAGTATAAAAGCGGAAAATCGCTCAGGGATGAAAGAGCTAACACCTAAAGTTCATATTGGACATAAATTTAGTCCTGACCATTATAAAACACGGTCATTATGTAGCAACATTCGGGTCTCAGAAGCCTATTTACCCAATTCAGTCGGAAAGGAACACAGAAAAGTTCTGTCCAGACAGAGCATGCAGTGATTAATTTTCAACTCACTTGTCTGTCAACAAATGTCACCGTTCATGTGGTTTAATTTCCCTAAATCAGAAGTATTCATGACGTATTATACTTTAACAGTGGCTCCAAAAGAAAAGCTCTGGAGCGAAACCTCTTATCGTGGAACTCCAGTACATGGCTTTCTTGTGAATCAGAGCAAGTTTCAACTGGTTCCCAGCAAAGACAAACATTATCTCAGGTTCACTATTAACTTTCAGGGCTTAAGATTATGTCTGCGGTTATCGAGTAAGCCATAAGCATGCTGGAGTTGATGTCACCCACCATCAAAACCAATGCAATGAGCATGACCCGCTCAAGTCAGCTTTCTCTGAGAGAAATTACCTTTGGCCTTGAATCAGACATCTGACTTGATAACTTGATAGATTTTGCTATTGTCTTAAAGGGATCCTGTCTTGTAAAAAAAATGTTATAACCCTGCATATATGGTATTTATATTCAGGTTAAAAGCGTTCAAAAGCTGTCTAGCCAAGGTACTGAAAGCCAACTTGAGGCTTTTAGTCATAGAGGTCCTGACAGACAAATTTCAGTGACTGTTCAGTGTACAGTGAGCAGCCCTGCACCAGTCGGGCCTTTATGGCAGAGTGGCTCGACAGAAGCCTCTCCTCTGTGCAAGACATATGAAAGCCCGCATAGAGTGTGCTAAAAAAACACATAAAGGACTCCCAGATTATGAGAAATAAGATTCCCTGATCTGATGAGATGAAGACAAAACTTTTTGGTGATATTTCTAAGCAGTATGTGTGGAGAAAACCAGCTACTGCTCATCACTACCTAATACAATCCCAACAGTGAAACATGGTGGTGGCAGTATCATGCTATGGGGGTGTTTTGCAGCTGCAGGGACAGGGCAACTGGTTGCAATTGAAGTAAACATGAATGTGGCCAAGTACAAAGATATCCTGGATAAAAACCTCTTTCCGAATGCTGTGGACCTCAAACGTGGCTGAAGGTTCACCTTCCAATAAGACGGTTGTGGAGCCCACTGGGACGGGGTACTCGGTGCCGGACCGGGGTACTGCTGGGGGATGTCACGGCGGTCCTGGTCCGGGGAGTTATTTACAGGATATTTGTCACTCATGACGCCACCCACTATAAGGCAATAACTCTTTCTTTGCCTCCTTGCATCTGTGATAATACTGCTCCCAGTCCAACGTTGCTGGCATCCGTGTATAGAATGAAGGGTTGATGGTAATCAGGGTATGCCAGGATCTCTTCTCCCGTCAGTGCACTTTTCAGCTTATTGAAGGAATCTTCTCTTTCCTCATCCCACCGTGTCAGGAAATTACAGGATGAAGTCTTCTTTGATCGTCCTACTAGAATGTCTTGCAGAGGAGCTGCTAGCTTCGTGAATCCTCTGATAAATCTTCTATAATAGCCTACCAGGCCCAGGAATTGCCTCACTTCTTTCACATTCGTAGGTCTTGCCCAATCCCTTATCACTGTGACTTTATCAGGATCCGGTGCTACCCCCTCTGAACTCACGACATGTCCCAAGTACTGTACCTTTGGTTTGACAAGGTGACACTTGGATGGCTTGATCTTCATGCCATATTTGGACAAAGCTTCGAACACTTCTGCCAGGTCTTGTAGATGTTGTTCATACGTCTTGGAATAGACTATGACGTCATCTAAGTACAGAAGAACAGTTTCAAAGTTCTTGTGTCCTAAGCAGCTCTCCATCAGACGTTGGAAGGTCCTGGGTGCGTTGCAGAGTCCGAACAGCATACAATTAAACTCACAGAGGCCCATCGGCGTAGTAAACGCTGTCTTCTCCTTGTCGGCCTCGGCCACAGGAACCTGCCAGTACCCACTAGTCAGATCAAGGGTGGAAAAGTAGTTAGCAGATTTTAGTGCAGCTAATGACTCCTCAATCCTAGGTAATGGGTATGCGTCCTTATGTGTGATGCGATTAATCTGCCGGTAATCTACGCACATTCTCATGGTCCCGTCCTTCTTTTTAACTAACACTAGAGGTGCTGCCCAGGGGCTACAACTGTCTCTTATTACCCCTGCAGATTTCATTTCTCTGAGCATGTCTTTGGTAGTTTGGTAGTGAGCTGGTGGTAAAGGTCTATACCTCTCTTTTATAGGCTGATGGTTACCTGTGGGTATAGTGTGCTCTACCTCTTTAATCTGCCCAAAGTCTAACGGGTGTTTACTGAATATTTGTTCATATTCCTTCACTACCCGGTATACTCCATGCTTGTGACGGGGAGGTGTAGAACTGGTACCTACATGCAACTTTTGGCACCAATCCTCCAGCTTCTCCTCTGAGCCATTGTCATCCGCCTGACATGATGGGTTCAAGGGCTCGGCGGCTCTGATGTCAATGTTATCAACCGTGTACAACTTAGCCATGGTAGCATACTTAGGTAATGTGACCTCATCTTCTCCGCAGTTTAATAGGCGTAATGGCACTCTTCCCCTGTGTACGTCAACTACTCCTCTCGCTGTGAGTATGGTGGGTCTGCTATCTGAGTACACAGGTTCTACCAGGGCTTGATAGTCTTGCCCCTTGATGCCTATTGCGACTCTACACCACACCAACATTTCAGTTTTGGGAGGTATTACAATGGGTATTGGATCACTTACTCGTACACTGCCGATCTCACCTCCGGAGATTTCTACCTGTTGCTTCAACATCAGAGCTTTGATCTCTTTGTGCAGAAGCCTCTGTTGTCCAGTTCCAGCAGTCTCGGCGATTTGCTGCAAAACACTTAACACTTCGGAAAAACATTTCTCAATTACATTCATTCCTATCAGCATCACGGATTCACGTTCTCGCCGGTTAACATCGATGATTATAACACCCTGGTTCTGCAATTCTACCTTCCCAACCTGAATATTCATCTCTCTAAACCCAACCTTTGGTATTAACTGTCCATTACTAGCCCATACCTCAAAGTTAAAGCCATCTGGAGCATTAGTAATGTCTGAATCAGCCCAGTACCTTTTATAAAGAACATGTGGGATGGATGTTATCTGGGACTCGGTATCCAGCAAGGCACTAAAGGGAATGCCATCCAACACAATAGGGATCACCGGTTTTCCTCTCACGAATCTGTCATACCAGGCTGAGGGGCCTTGAGTGTTCATTCCTGGGGAGCGGCCCGCCTGCCCAGGGAATCGTCGTTTAAAGGACACTCACGAGCAAGATGGCCTGGTTTCTGGCAACGACGGCAAATGGGCTGTCCATCTGGTTGGTAGCGATCGCTGAGTCGTCCTCTTGCTGCTGGGTATCTTCTGGACCTCATCCACGGGACATCCTCTCTGCTGGTCGCCAACTCGATCTTGGGTGCAGGCTTTGACTCTCGCAGTTCCTTGATGACCTTGGCCATAGAGATCACGGTGTCTGTCAGGGCATCTAGCTTTTAATTGATTGCGGCATTAGAAATTAGTTCTCCAGTCTCAGCAGCAGTTGCTGACATGGCAGATGTTGCTGGTGCTGCCGGCTGCTGAGGTGCTGCTACAGTGTCAAGGACACTTCCAGCTGCTGCACGCTTCGCACGCTCTGCAATGGCGGATTCTGAATTTTACTGTATCTGTGGCGCAGTTACAATGAAGCTTGCCGCGCGCCCAGCAATGGCGGCAGATTTAAAACAGTCACTAATCACGGCACACAATGTCTGGTACCGGGCACGGTAGATCCTGTTCGTGACGCCAGGTTGTGGAGCCCACTGGGACGGGGTACCCGGTGCCAGACCGGGGTACTGCTGGGGGATGTCACGGCGGTCCTGGTCCGGACCGTGTCCCGGGCCCGCACAATAAAATGGGGGGTTATTTACAGGGGATTTGTCACTCGTGACGCCACCCACTATATGCGGCCAGTAATGGGGCCGCCGCTGCTGCAGGACTTCCGGGGATGATGGGATAGCAGCTTGGATAGAATAGTTCCTGTGGGCAGAACTGGGTTCCCCGGGGCAGTGGTAGAAGTAGTTAAAGTCTGTGAGGATAGTTATTGATGCTGCAGGAGAGTAGGGGTAGCAGTAGAGATGATGAGAGTAGAGGTAATTGCAGTATATGAGGGCAAGTGGGGCTTCAGTATAAGGATCACACACACTCACGGTTTCTGTTGTTCTCCAAGTCTTTACTTGCAGATGGTATTACACAATATTGTCCACGGAGTCTGTACCAGGTTGCTCCCACCCTGATCGGGTCCTTGGCTTCCTACTTAAGCGCTGTGTGTGGCCCTGCTGCTGCTTGTAGCTATACTGCTGGCCCTGTCTCTGCTCACGGGTACCAATATGCTGGGCAACTTGAGTCCTCTGTGTCACTGACCCCTCCGTGTTGCTTTGCTATGGTGCTGTGAAGATGGTGGACCTTCACTATGCCGGTGTTTACTGTCCTGTCTGTCTCAGGCACAGCCTCGGATCCGGTATCCATCTTAAGCGCCTCCCCGGGGTCAAGTGTTTGGGGTAACTCTTTATCCCGGGTATGTTCCTCTGTTCCTCTGTCTCCTCTCCTCAGACCTCTCAGGACCTCCACTTTTACTTGGCTCTGCTCCTGCTCCAGACTCAAACTGAACTAACTGTCACTCTTGCTCTGTGGTAAACAACTTAGCTCCTCCCACTAGTGCAGGTGCCACCTAAACTCCTCCCACTTTCTATTGTAGTGTTGTGTGGGGATTAAACCTGTGTTGATGTTTCTGTGGCACTTTAACCCTTGGGGTGCCACATTATGACCCTAAACGCACAGCTATAATAACAAAAGAGAGGCTTCAGAACAAATCTGTGACCAGAGCCCTGACCTGAACAAAACTGAGCATCTGTGGAGAGACCTGAAAATGGCTTTCCACCAACGTTCACCATCCAACCTGACAAAACTGGAGAAGATCTACAAGGAAGAATGGCAGAAGATCCCTAAATCCAGGTGTGAAAAACGTGTTGAATCATTCTCAAGAAGACTCATAGCTAGTGATGGGCGAGTCCTAAATTACTCGGAATCGCTTGACTCTAGCGAGTCCGAGCCCGGGACTCGCTACTCGTTGCGAGTCCAATGTTAATGAATGGGGAAGCGAGTAATAGCGAGTAATGTGCGATTTACAAATCGCAGATGTGTCTCGGAAGCTTCAGGCTCTATCTGCTACAATAGCTAAATCATGTTTAATAGGCTCCCGCTGTCACAGCACAGTTAACTCTCTGCTTACCGGCGCTGCAACAAGAAGAAGAAGGAAGACAGAAGACAGAAGAGAGAAGAAAGAAGAGAGAAGACCTGGGTCTTTGGAGGTATTTGTGGTGGTAATAAAGTTGGAGTCCCTAATTGTGTCTGTGTCTTTATTTTTAATAAATAATTTTTCTCTGTGTGGTGTTTTTTTTAACCCTTTATTGGAGATTCTTAGTGGCCGGGTCAAACCTGGCCTGATATTAAGAATCTCGGGCTTAATACCAGCTTGAATAACAAAGCTGGTATTAACCCCTTTATTACCCAGTGTGCCACTGCCACCAGGGCCGCTGGAAGAGCGTAGTTCAGCGCCAGAGGATGGCGCTTCAATGAATGCGCCATCTACTGGGGCGGCTGTGGGCTGCAATTTGCAGCGGGGGGTGCCCAGAAAGCTTGGGCCTCCCTGCGCTGCGGATTCCAGCCCCCAGCTGCTTAGCTGTACCTGGCTAGACATAGGAATTGTGCGGAGCCCCACGCATTTTTTTTTTATTATTTCATGAAATTCATGAAATAATAAACAAAAGGGCTCCCCTATATTCTTGTGTCCGGCCAGGTACAAATAGGCACCTGGGGGTTGGGGGCAGCCCGTCGCTGCCTGCTGGATCCGGCTGGTTCCAGAAATACGGCAAAGCCCACGTCATTTTTTTCTGAAAAATCAATAAAATAATCCTAAAAAGGGACTGCATCTTTATTAACCCCTCGCCCATGGTCCAGGGGTTAATAAAGATGCAGTCCCTTTTATTTACATTGTTTTATGGATTTGTCAGAAAAAAATTTGACGTGGGCTTCGCTGTATTTCTGGAACCAGCCAGATCTAGCAGGCAGCGACGGGCTGCCCCCAACCCCCAGGTACCTTTTTGTACCTGGCCGGACACAAGAATATAGGGGAGCCCTTTTTTTTAATTATTTCATGAATTTCATGAAATAATAAAAAAAATGCGTGGGGCTCCGTGCAATTTCTATGTCTAGCCAGGTACAGCTAAGCAGCTGGGGGCTGGAATCCACAGCGCAGGGAGGCCCAAGCTTTCTGGGCACCCCCCACTGCAAATTGCAGCCCGCAGCCGCCCCAGAAGATGGCGCGTTCATTGAAGCGCCATCCTCTGGCGCTGAACCCCACTCTTCCAGCGGCCCTGGTGGCGGTGGCACGCTGGGTAATAAAGGGGTTAATACCAGCTTTGTTATACAAGCTGGTATTAAGCCCGAGATTCTTAATGTCAGGCCACGTTTGACCCGGCCATTAAGAATCTCCAATAAAGGGTTAAAAAAAACACAACACAGAGAAAAGTTTTTATTAGAAATAAAAAAAAAGCCATTAGGGACTCCATCTTTATTTAAAAAAATCCTCTTCCGTCCGACGTAGTCCAAAACGCGATGTCCTCTCTGCTACATCCCTGTGCATAGATATAGATGTCTATGCACAGGGAATGAGCAGACTGAGAACAATCTCAGCTCTGCTACATCATCTCTGTGCACAGACATTCATGTCTGTACACAGGGAAATCAGGCGGGCTCTAGGACCCTGGAGCTGCGGCAGCCTGCAGGACCCGAGCCCGGCACAGAGCAGACAGCCGGACTCGTTACTGTGCGAGTTTCCCTGCGATTACTTGCACAGTAACGAGTCCAATGCAAGTCAATGGCAATCGAAGTTTTGTCAGAGTCTCTGACAAAACTAGGATTGCCATTGATTTGCATTGGACTCGTTACTGTGCGAGTAATCGCTGGGAAACTCGCAGAGTACCGAGTCCTGCGAGTCCCTTACTACTCGCAGAGTAACGAGTCCTAGCGAATAGACTCGCCCATCCCTACTCATAGCTGTACAAGCTCATAATGGTGCTTCTACTCATAACTGAGGAAAGGGTCTGAATACTTATGACCATGTGATATTTCAGTTTTTCTTTTTTAATAAATTTGCTAATTTTTCTACATTTCAGTTCTTTTCCATCAAGATGGGGTTCAGAGTCTACATTAATGAGAAAAAAAATGAACTTTTTTGAATTTACCAAATGACTGCAATGAAACAAAGAGTGAAAAATTTAAAGGGGTCTGAATACTTTCTGTAGCCACTGTATTGCCATGTTTCAGGGCGTTTCTGGGAGCCATGAAACACGTTGACTAATAAATCAATATTATATTCACCCTTTGATGTCTCATGGAATACGGCAGCACTGTTTTTAACCCTTCATCCTCCCTACTTTAATTTTCTGAAATATTGACCTTTGGATTTTCATTGGCTGTAGGTCATGATCATCAACATTAACGGAAACAAACACTTGAAATAGATCACTCTGTTTGTAATGACTCTATATAATATATGTGTTTCACTTTTTGTATTGAATTACTGTAATAAATTAACCTTTTGATGATATTTTAATTCATTGAGATGCACTAGTATATGCAATAGGTATTTCATAGGGCCCTGATGAAGTGGCCTGTTCGCCACGAAACGCGTAGGCTGAATAAACAGAGTGTGTGTGTTACTCTGTTTCTCTTATTGTGGTCAGCGCGGCTTCTATCCATCTGGTTCTAATTTCTCCAAGTGGATCCTTAATTCTCGCTGGGAGCCTGCTGCGACCATACGTGCTTGTCCAAGGGAGTTGTGACCATTCACAACCAGACCAGGTGAGTCTGTATTGTGGGAGTCTGTGTGACCATCAAACGCAAAGGTATTACTCTATGTGCGCTTCTTTTCCTTCTTATTTGTAGAGATCACCAAAGTCAGGCTTTCGGTGTGGTGGCTGGACAGTTTTAGAATGCTATCAACCTGCAGATTAACCCCATATCTGCAGGTTAATAGCGCTTTTTTTTTACATGCCAATTTTTGGTTAACGGTATCTCACAACCACAAATTGAATGAGTCCTTATAGATCAAGCTCTCAGCCTTGGAGTGCTCAGTTAAGCAGGTCTTTCTTACTTTCTCCCCCTCGCAAGTAGTGATGGGCGAACCCGCCGATGTTCGGGTTCGGCGTACTCACCCGGACTTTTTTTTAAAGTTCGGGGCCAAAAGTGGCTCGAACTTGAGTCCGAACCCCGAACTCAGACTGTAAAGTTATAGGATGGGGGCTAGGAGGCTGTAAAAGAAAGAAGATAGTTATTAAACAGCATTATACTTTTTGGCGTCAACCCATTCGTACTTCTGGGTCTGCTCAATAACTTACCAGATATTCACTGCAGAGGGACCCAACAGCCAATCACAGATGCTGTCACAGAGAATAGGCGCATCAAAACCATGATGTGGTTTTTGCCATGGATTTCATGCTGTTTTGATGTACTTTTGGCACAGAACTGCATGCTTTCTGTACAATGTGTTCATCTGCATCTTCTGGCCAAAAAAAGCACCAAAACCCCTATATGGTTTTTGCTTCGGATTTCATGATTTTTTTTGGTGCATTGTGTTCAATGTGTTCATCTGAATCTCCTGGTTCTCCTGAACGTGCAAAACACAGTTGAGCCTTTTTTATAAAATTATTCCTTGAAAATGTAAAAAAAAAATGACATGGGGTTTTGCCATATTTTTGTATGCTAGCCAAGTACAGCAGGTAAGTACAGACTGCCCCCTACCACTAGCTGCCTATTTTTACCTGTCTGGAAACCAAAAATATAGTTTTGCCCTTTTTTTTATTTCATGAATTTCATGAAATAATTTAAAAAAATGACAGGGAGCTTCAGCATATTTTTGGTTTCAAGACAAGTACATTTAGGCAACTGGGGGCTTGAATCTTCAGCACAATGTGGCCAAAGCGTTCTGCCCCCTCCTGTGAATTGCAGCCTGAATCTGCCCCAGAAAATGGCAAATTCATAGAATTGCCATTTTCTGGTGCTGTACCCCAACTTTTCCTGTGGCTCTGGTGGTGGTGGCACACTGGGTGACAAAAGGGTTAATGCCAGTTTTGTATTGCCAGCTGGCACTGAGCCTGAAATTCATAGTGTGAGGCCATAGTGTCAGGCCAATATTAGACCCACCCCGTATGAATTTATAGTAATCGGTAAAAAATAATTTAGAAATATAACACAAGACAACCCTGTTTCTCATCTTTAACAAAAAAACTCTCCCTTTGACATAATCCATAGGGAACATTTTCAGCTCTGCTGCATATCTCTGTGAGCAGATACCCATTCTCTGTGACAATGTCTGTGATTGGCTGTTGGGCCCCTCTGCAGTGAATATCTAAGAAGTTAATGAGCAGCACCAGAAGTAGATGCAGCGGGGCGGTGGAACGCGATAAGTATAATGCTGTTTAATAACTATTTTCTTTATTTTTACAGCTTTCCTGCACCCGAAACCAAACCCGAACTGTAATACGGTGTCACGCGTTTAGATGGGGCTGACATTGCTGGATGCTGCTGTGTGTGTTTGTCTTTAAGAGCTGCATGGTTGATAGTTGTAAAGGTCCTTGGCCTCCTGTGTTGTGCTCCAGAACTGCATTCACTATGAGGTTCGGCTGCTGGTTGAGGGGTTAATGTGTGACTCACCTGGGCTCCCCTCACCCTGGCCTTTAAGTAGCCTTATCTTCCACCAGGTGGTGCTGCTGATAGTTTCACTCTATGTCTGGAAGCCGTGCTGTGCTGACTTGTGTTTTTGTGTTGCTGAAGTCCTTTCTTTTGGAGTTGTTGTATCCCAGTTCTGTGGAGGGAGATGAGGGGGGAATAGCGCAGGACTGGTGGAGGAGTTTTAGGGAGAGGCTGGAGCCACAAACCTTCTCACCTTCAGAGATACCTTCGGGATCAGGACCATTCAGGGTTCCTAGACTAGGGTCAGAATAGTCTTCCCTGGTCACCCTGCCCATAACGGCCATTCCCTCATCAGCATTCTCACTACACCGTGACACACGGACTTCCCAGTAAAGTCTGTGTTCAGAATCTTTACAGTTCGGGTTGGCCCATCACTACTCGTAAGAGATACATTTTGCTTAAAGAAGCACTACTAATTATTGATTTAACCCCTAAGGCCTCAATTTTGCAATTCCGACCAGTGTCACTTTATGAGGTTATACTTCTGGAACGCTTCAACATATCCTAGTGATTCCAAGACTGATTTTTCATGACATATTGGACTTCATGTTAGTAGCAAATTTAGGATGATATTTTTTGCATTTCTTTGACCAAAATGAGTGTCTATATGCAGTGACAGTAAAAAAGCCATGACAGGTATAGCCGTCATTGGTCATTAAGGGGTTAATGTGTGTATATATGCATGGTGTGCAATGTGAGTGTATTAATCCCTTTACGATCTAGGATTTACCAGTATATGCTAGGTCACCTCCCTCCCTTTGATGCGAGCTCAAGCGCTGACCTTGCATCATTGCACACATTTGGCCTAATCTGATCAGCGAACATATGCAGCTAACTCTGGCCGTGTGATCTAACATGCGGCAGCAAGGATTGCGCTATTTCTCTTCACTATCAGCGACTCCATGACACAATAACAATAAATACATATTTGGTATTGCCGTATTTAGAAATGCTCACTCTATCAACATTTAAGGTAAATTAATCTGATTGGTAAACTGCATAATGGAAAAAAGCTAAAAAGGCTAAAATTACGCTTTTTTGGTTGCTGCAACATTGCAATAAAATGCAATAACAGGCAATCAAACACATCGCATCTAGTCAAACATGCTATAATTAAAAATGTCAGTCAAAGACGCAAAAAATAAGCTATCACACAGCCACAGATCCTGAAAAATGAGAACACTACTGGGCTCGGAAAATGGCGACAAAAGCACAATTCTTATTTCTTGATAAACTTCTGAATTTTTTTCACCACTTAGATAAAAATAAAAGTATCTGGGTCATTTTGTACTCTGCATGACCAGGAACTGACTTTTAGTGTTCACTCACATCAAAAATGTTATTTTTTTTATTTTCATGGGGTTCTTGGTACACACATTGGCCAATGCCTGTTTGCTCATTAGCCGTGACAAGGAGACCCCAGATCTGATTGTCCTAACGCTGACATGCCTGTCCTCCTTTTCCTTCCTATCCCACTCTTAAGTGGGTGGACACCATCTCAACCTAAGACCACCTGTGGGCTAAAGCGCTCAAAGACAGTGAATTACTAGGCACATTGCCCCCTGGGAAATATGAATATGCAAATAGAGTCTGTGGAGCCTCTGTTAGGAGTCTCAAACACAGAACTAGCCATATATCCCTCGAGGAAAGTATCCATCCACAATGATGAGGGGCAACACCCCGAAACAGCTGTATGTGGATGGATACTTGGCCTTGGTATTCCCTTGTTATATCTGTAAACTTGTAAAAGAGTTGGATATTGACTTAAAGGGCCACTTCATATGGTGGTTATGGTGTTCTCCGCAAGGAGCCACCCCTTGGCTGGGTCCTTCCCTGGAGGGATATATGGCTAGTTCTGTGTTTAAGACTCCTAACAGAGGTTCCACAGACTCTATTTGCAAATTCATATTTCCCAGGGGGCAATGTGCCAAGGAATTCACTGTGTTTGAGCGCTTTAGCCAGCTGCCCGCAGTGTTTTCTTGGACTGGTCTCCCTGAGATCAGTGAATACTTTGCAATCTTGGTCTACTAGGCCTTGCTCCCACCTAGCCAGAATCCTACTCCACATTGATGGGGGGCAACACGCCGAAACAGCTGTATGTGGATGGATACTTGGCCTTGGTATTCCCTTGTTATATCTGTAAACTTGTAAAAGAGTTGGATATTGACTTAAAGGGCCACTTCATATGGTGGTTATGGTGTTCTCCGCAAGGGGCCACCCCTTGGCTGGGTCCTTCCCTGGAGGGATATATAGCTAGTTCTGTGTTTGAGACTCCTAACAGAGGCTCCACAGACTCTATTTGCATGTTCATATTTCCCAGGGGGCAATGTGCCAAGGAATTCACTGTGTTTGAGCGCTTTAGCCAGCTGCCCGCAGTGTTTTCTTGGACTGGTCTCCCTGAGATCAGTGAATACTTTGCAATCTTGGTCTACTAGGCCTTGCTCCCACCTAGCCAGAATCCTACTCCACACTGATGAGGGGCAACACCCCAAAACAGCTGTATGTGGATGGATACTTGGCCTTGGTATTCCCTTGTTATATCTGTAAACTTGTAAAAGAGTTGGATATTGACTTAAAGGGCCACTTCATATGGTGGTTATGGTGTTCTCCGCAAGGAGCCACTCCTTGGCTGGGTCCTTCCCTGGAGGGATATATGGCTAGTTCTGTGTTTGAGACTCCTAACAGAGGTTCCACAGACTCTATTTGCATATTCATATTTCCCAGGGGGCAATGTGCCTAGGAATTCACTGTGTTTGAGCGCTTTAGCCAGCTGCCCGCAGTGTTTTCTTGGACTGGTCTCCCTGAGATCAGTGAATACTTTGCAATCTTGGTCTACTAGGCCTTGCTCCCACCTAGCCAGAATCCTACTCCACACTGATGAGGGGCAACACCCCAAAACAGCTGTATGTGGATGGATACTTGGCCTTGGTATTCCCTTGTTATATCTGTAAACTTGTAAAAGAGTTGGATATTGACTTAAAGGGCCACTTCATATGGTGGTTATGGTGTTCTCCGCAAGGAGCCACCCCTTGGCTGGGTCCTTCCCTGGAGGGATATATGGCTAGTTCTGTGTTTGAGACTCCTAACAGAGGCTCCACAGACTCTATTTGCATTTCATATTTCCCAGGGGGCAATGTACCTAGGAATTCACTGTGTTTGAGCGCTTTAGCCAGCTGCCCGCAGTGTTTTCTTGGACTGGTCTCCCTGAGATCAGTGAATACTTTGCAATCTTGGTCTACTAGGACTTGCTCCCACCTAGCCAGAATCCTACTCCACATTGATGAGGGGCAACACCCCGAGACAGCTGTATGTGGATGGATACTTGGCTTTGGTATTCCTTGTATATCTGTAACTGTAAAAGAGTTGGATATTGACTTAAAGGGCCACTTCATATGGTGGTTATGGTGTTCTCCGCAAGGAGCCACCCCTTGGCTGGGTCCTTCCCTGGAGGGATATATGGCTAGTTCTGTGTTTGAGACTCCTTACAGAGGCTCCACAGACTCTATTTGCATGTTCATATTTCCCAGGGGGCAATGTGCCAAGGAATTCACTGTGTTTGAGCGCTTTAGCCAGCTGCCCGCAGTGTTTTCTTGGACTGGTCTCCTGAGATCAGTGAATACTTTGCAATCTTGGTCTACTAGGCTTGCTCCCACCTAGCCAGAATCCTACTCCAACTGATGAGGGGCAACACCCCAAAACAGCTGTATGTGGATGGATACTTGGTCTTGGTATTCCCTTGTTATATCTGTAAACTTGTAAAAGAGTTGGATATTGACTTAAAGGGCCACTTCATATGGTGGTTATGGTGTTCTCCGCAAGGAGCCACCCCTTGCCTGGGTCTTTCCCTGGAGGGATATATGGCTAGTTCTGTGTTTGAGACTCCTAGCAGAGGCTCCACAGACTCTATTTGCATGTTCATATTTCCCAGGGGGCAATGTGCCAAGGAATTCACTGTGTTTGAGCGCTTTAGCCAGCTGCCTGCAGTGTTTTCTTGGACTGGTCTCCCTGACATCAGTGAATACTTTGCAATCTTGGTCTACTAGGCCTTGCTCCCACCTAGCCAGAATCCTACTCCACACTGATGAGGGGCAACACCCCAAAACAGCTGTATGTGGATGGATACTTGGCCTTGGTATTCCCTTGTTATATCTGTAAACTTGTAAAAGAGTTGGATATTGACTTAAAGGGCCACTTCATATGGTGGTTATGGTGTTCTCCGCAAGGAGCCACCCTTGGCTGGGTCCTTCCCTGGAGGGATATATGGCTAGTTCTGTGTTTAAGACTCCTAACAGAGGTTCCACAGACTCTATTTGCATATTCATATTTCCCAGGGGGCAATGTGCCTAGGAATTCACTGTGTTTGAGCGCTTTAGCCAGCTGCCGCAGTGTTTTCTTGGACTGGTCTCCCTAAGATCAGTGAATACTTTGCAATCTTGGTCTACTAGGCCTTGCTCCCACCTAGCCAGAATCCTACTCCACACTGATGAGGGGCAACAACCCTGAAACAGCTGTATGTGGATGGATGCTTGGCCTTGGTATTCCCTTGTTATATCTGTAAACTTGTAAAAGAGTTGGATATTGACTTAAAGGCCACTTATATGGTGGTTATGGTGTTCTCCGCAAGGAGCCACCCCTTGGCTGGGTCCTTCCCTGGAGGGATATATGGCTAGTTCTGTGTTTGAGACTCCTAACAGAGGCTCCACAGACTCTATTTGCATTTCATATTTCCCAGGGGGCAATGTGCCTAGGAATTCACTGTGTTTGAGCGCTTTAGCCAGCTGCCCGCAGTGTTTTCTTGGACTGATCTTCCTGAGATCAGTGAATACATTGCAATCTTGGTCTACTAGGACTTGCTCCCTCCTAGCCAGAATCCTACTCCATACTGGTGAGGGGCAACAACCCAAAACAGCTGTATGTGGATGGATACTTGGCCTTGGTATTCCCTTGTTATATCTGTAAACTTGTAAAAGAGTTGGATATTGACTTAAAGGGCCACTTCATATGGTGGTTATGGTGTTCTCCGCAAGGAGCCACCCCTTGGCTGGGTCCTTCCCTGGAGGGATATATGGCTAGTTCTGTGTTTGAGACTCCTTACAGAGGCTCCACAGACTCTATTTGCATGTTCATATTTCCCAGGGGCAATGTGCCAAGGAATTCACTGTGTTTGAGCGCTTTAGCCAGCTGCCCGCAGTGTTTTCTTGGACTGGTCTCCCTGAGATCAGTGAATACTTTGCAATCTTGGTCTACTAGGCCTTGCTCCCACCTAGCCAGAATCCTACTCCACACTGATGAGGGGCAACACCCCAAAACAGCTGTATGTGGATGGATACTTGGTCTTGGTATTCCCTTGTTATATCTGTAAACTTGTAAAAGAGTTGGATATTGACTTAAAGGGCCACTTCATATGGTGGTTATGGTGTTCTCCGCAAGGAGCCACCCCTTGCCTGGGTCCTTCCCTGGAGGGATATATGGCTAGTTCTGTGTTTGAGACTCCTAGCAGAGGCTCCACAGACTCTATTTGCATATTCATATTTCCCAGGGGGCAATGTGCCAAGGAATTCACTGTGTTTGAGCGCTTTAGCCAGCTGCCTGCAGTGTTTTCTTGGACTGGTCTCCTGACATCAGTGAATACTTTGCAATCTTGGTCTACTAGGCTTCGCTCCCACCTAGCCAGAATCCTACTCCACACTGATGAGGGGCAACACCCCAAAACAGCTGTATGTGGATGGATACTTGGCTTGGTATTCCTTGTTATATCTGTAACTTGTAAAAGAGTTGGATATTGACTTAAAGGGCCACTTCATATGGTGGTTATGGTGTTCTCCGCAAGGAGCCACCCCTTGGCTGGGTCCTTCCCTGGAGGGATATATGGCTAGTTCTGTGTTTGAGACTCCTAACAGAGGCTCCACAGACTCTATTTGCATATTCATATTTCCCAGGGGGCAATGTGCCTAGGAATTCACTGTGTTTGAGCGCTTTAGCCAGCTGCCCGCAGTGTTTTCTTGGACTGTCTCCTGAGATCAGTGAATACTTGCAATCTTGGTCTACTAGGACTTGCTCCCTCCTAGCCAGAATCCTACTCCATACTGATGAGGGGCAACAACCCAAAACAGCTGTATGTGGATGGATACTTGGCCTTGGTATTCCCTTGTTATATCTGTAAACTTGTAAAAGAGTTGGATATTGACTTAAAGGGCCACTTCATATGGTGGTTATGGTGTTCTCCGCAAGGAGCCACCCCTTGGCTGGGTCCTTCCCTGGAGGGATATATGGCTAGTTCTGTGTTTGAGACTCCTACAGAGGCTCCACAGACTCTATTTGCATTTCATATTTCCCAGGGGGCAATGTGCCAAGGAATTCACTGTGTTTGAGCGCTTTAGCCAGCTGCCCGCAGTGTTTTCTTGGACTGGTCTCCCTGAGATCAGTGAATACTTTGCAATCTTGGTCTACTAGGCCTTGCTCCCACCTAGCCAGAATCCTACTCCACACTGATGAGGGGCAACACCCCAAAACAGCTGTATGTGGATGGATACTTGGCCTTGGTATTCCCTTGTTATATCTGTAAACTTGTAAAAGAGTTGGATATTGACTTAAAGGGCCACTTCATATGGTGGTTATGGTGTTCTCCGCAAGGAGCCACCCCTTGCTGGGTCCTTCCCTGGAGGGATATATGGCTAGTTCTGTGTTTGAGACTCCTAACAGAGGCTCCACAGACTCTATTTGCATATTCATATTTCCCAGGGGGCAATGTGCCTAGGAATTCACTGTGTTTGAGCGCTTTAGCCAGCTGCCGCAGTGTTTTCTTGGACTGGTCTCCCTGACATCAGTGAATACTTTGCAATCTTGGTCTACTAGGCCTTGCTCCCACCTAGCCAGAATCCTACTCCACACTGATGAGGGGCAACACCCAAAACAGCTGTATGTGGATGGATACTTGGCCTTGGTATTCCCTTGTTATATCTGTAAACTTGTAAAAGAGTTGGATATTGACTTAAAGGGCCACTTCATATGGTGGTTATGGTGTTCTCCGCAAGGAGCCACCCCTTGGCTGGGTCCTTCCCTGGAGGGATATATGGCTAGTTCTGTGTTTGAGACTCCTAACAGAGGCTCCACAGACTCTATTTGCATATTCATATTTCCCAGGGGGCAATGTGCCAGGAATTCACTGTGTTTGAGCGCTTTAGCCAGCTGCCGCAGTGTTTTCTTGGACTATCTCCCTGAGATCAGTGAATACTTTGCAATCTTGGTCTACTAGGCTTGCTCCCCCTAGCAGAATCCTACTCCAACTGATGAGGGGCAACACCCCAAAACAGCTGTATGTGGATGGATACTTGGCCTTGGTATTCCCTTGTTATATCTGTAAACTTGTAAAAGAGTTGGATATTGACTTAAAGGGCCACTTCATATGGTGGTTATGGTGTTCTCCGCAAGGAGCCACCCCTTGGCTGGGTCCTTCCCTGGAGGGATATATGGCTAGTTCTGTGTTTGAGACTCCTAACAGAGTTCCACAGACTCTATTTGCATATTCATATTTCCCAGGGGCAATGTGCCTAGGAATTCACTGTGTTTGAGCGCTTTAGGCAGCTGCCCGCATGTTTTTTGGACTGGTCTCCCTGAGATCAGTGAATACTTTGCAATCTTGGTCTACTAGGCCTTGCTCCCACCTAGCCAGAATCCTACTCCACACTGATGAGGGGCAACACCCCGAAACAGCTGTATGTGGATGGATACTTGGCCTTGGTATTCCCTTGTTATATCTGTAAACTTGTAAAAGAGTTGGATATTGACTTAAAGGGCCACTTCATATGGTGGTTATGGTGTTCTCCGCAAGGAGCCACCCCTTGGCTGGGTCCTTCCCTGGAGGGATATATGGCTAGTTCTGTGTTTGAGACTCCTAACAGAGGCTCCACAGACTCTATTTGCATATTCATATTTCCCAGGGGGCAATGTCCAAGGAATTCACTGTGTTTGAGCGCTTTAGCCAGCTGCCCGCAGTGTTTTCTTGGATGGTCTCCCTGAGATCAGTGAATACTTTGCAATCTTGGTCTACTAGGACTTGCTCCCACCTAGCCAGAATCCTACTCCACACTGATGAGGGGCAACACCCCAAAACAGCTGTATGTGGATGGATACTTGGCCTTGGTATTCCCTTGTTATATCTGTAAACTTGTAAAAGAGTTGGATATTGACTAAAAGGGCCACTTCATATGGTGGTCATGGTGTTCTCCGCAAGGAGCCACCCCTTGCCTGGGTCCTTCCCTGGAGGGATATATGGCTAGTTCTGTGTTTGAGACTCCTAGCAGAGGCTCCACAGACTCTATTTGCATATTCATATTTCCAGGGGGCAATGTGCCAAGGAATTCACTGTGTTTGAGCGCTTTAGCCAGCTGCCTGCAGTGTTTTCTTGACTATTCTCCCTGAGATCAGTGAATACTTTGCAATCTTGGTCTACTAGGCCTTGCTCCCACCTAGCCAGAATCCTACTCCACACTGATGAGGGGCAACACCCCGAAACAGCTGTATGTGGATGGATACTTGGCCTTGGTATTCCCTTGTTATATCTGTAAACTTGTAAAAGAGTTGGATATTGACTTAAAGGGACACTTCATATGGTGATTATGGTGTTCTCCGCAAGGAGCCACCCCTTGGCTGGGTCCTTCCCTGGAGGGATATATGGCTAGTTCTGTGTTTGAGACTCCTAACAGAGGCTCCACAGACTCTATTTGCATATTCATATTTCCCAGGGGGCAATGTGCCTAGGAATTCACTGTGTTTGAGCGCTTTAGCCAGCTGCCCGCAGTGTTTTCTTGGACTGGTCTCCCTGAGATCAGTGAATATTTTGCAATCTTAGATGTGTGGCTAGGGGCATGGCCAAAATTTGCCGTGGCATGCATGGCAAACGAAAAGTTGGGAGGTATGATGATGAATTTTTAATCTAACTTTTTGCATTTTTTCTAATTTGCTTCATTAGAGAAACACGGGAATATTTTGTGACTAATCATTCGGAGTGAAGAGACCAATCATCTTGCAAACAACAGAATTAAATAATGATAAACCATGAATACATTTTGCTAATCAAAAGAACAGACCTTTAATTTGACCAGGATGAAGCTTTCTGAAGATCCTGAATTTGGGATTCTATTAACAAGGCATATCATTGCTCCATATATACCGTATATACTCGTGTATAAGCCGACCCGTGTATAAGCCGACCCCCCTACTTTTGCCCCAAAAATCTGGAAAAACCTATTGACTCGTGTATAAGCCGAGGGTGGACCCCAGCACAGGTATACAGCCCCCAGCAGTGTGGTATACAGGTCCCCCCCCAGTGGTATACAGGCCTCCCCAGTGGTAGTATACAGCAGCCCTAGTGGTAGTATACAGCAGCCCCAATGGTAGTATATAGCATCCCCAGCAGCCCCAGTGGTAGTATACAGCAGCCGCAGTGGTAGTATATAGCAGCCCCAGCAGCCCCAGTGGTAGTATATAGCAGCCCCAGCAGTAGTATACAGCAGCCCCAGTGGTAGTATATAGCAGCCCCAGTGGTAGTATATAGCAGCCCCAGCAGCCCCAGTGGTAGTATACAGCAGCCCCAGCAGTAGTATACAGCAGCCCCAGTGGTAGTATATAGCAGCCCCAGTGGTAGTATATAGCAGCCCCAGTGGTAGTATACAGCAGCCCCAGTGGTAGTATATAGCAGCCCCAGCAGCCCCAGTGGTAGTATACAGCAGCCCCAGTGGTAGTATATAGCAGCCCCAGTGGTAGTATATAGCAGCCCCAGCAGCCCCAGTGGTAGTATATAGCAGCCCCAGTGGTAGTATATAGCAGCCCCAGTGGTAGTATACAGCAGCCCCAGTGGTAGTATACAGGAGCCCCAGCAGCCCCAGTGGTAGTATACAGGAGCCCCAGCAGCCCCAGTGGTATATACAGCAGCCCCAGTGGTATATACAGCAGCCCCAGTGGTATACAGGCCTCAGCAGTATATACAGCAGCCCCCAGGGGTTATACAGCACCCCCCAGGGGTTATACAGCACCCCCCAGGGGTTATACAGCGGCCCCCTGGGGGTACCCAGCAGCCCCCAGGGGGTACCCAGCAGCCCCCTGGGGGTACCAACAGCCTCCAGGGGGTACCCAGCAGCCCCCTAGGGGTACCAACAGCCCCCTGGGGGTACCAACAGCCCCCAGGGGGTACCCAGCAGCCCCCTGGGGGTACCAACATCCCCCTGGGGGTACCAACAGCCCCCAGGGGGTACCCAGCAGCCCCCAGGGGGTACAAACAGCCCCCAGGGGGTACCCAGCAGCCCCCTGGGGGTACCAACATCCCCCTGGGGGTACCAACAGCCCCCAGGGGGTACCCAGCAGCCCCCAGGGGGTACCCAGCAGCCCCCTGGTGCTGCGTCTTCATCCTCCCGCGCTGGCTGCATCCGGGTTCTCCAGCGGTCGCGCGATGACGTCACATCGCTGCGACAGCCGGAGATCACGGATGGAGCCAGCGCGGGAGGATGAAGAAGCACCGAGGAGCGGCGCCGATCAGAACACCGGGATGGTAATGTATAAGCACCGGGGGGGGGCCCTTACAAGGGGGGACAGTGCCAGCTTTTGGGGGGGCCATATGCACTGCTTCCCCCTGCCGCTGATTGACAGGGGGATGCAGTGCATATTTAATGAGCGGCCCCACGTGACGGGGCCGCTCATACAGCAGCCCCCCCCCCGCCTCCTCCAGCCTCCACAGCCCCCGGGACACAGCCCCCCCGTATATGACTCGTGTATAAGCCGAGGGGGGACTTTTCAGCCCAAATTTTGGGCTGAAAAACTCGGCTTATACACGAGTATATACGGTATGTCTAATAGTGAAATGTTGATAATGATACTGTATGGAAGAACCATATCAGAGCCAGTAGAGTGCCTATAGCTTTGTAGTATTGAGCGCTAAAGAGTCAGTGTGTAGCTGTACAGGCTCCATGCTTGGAGTCTTAGTTTATGTTTATAATATAGCCTTGATTAATTAAGACTTGCGTTGCATATGTCAGTCATAATGAAGAAGTGTGAAAGAGTAAGAGGCTCCTGATTCATAGAGAGGCTCTCAATACTTAAAATATCAGGCACATCTTAGGGCCGCTTCACACTGCGGCAAGAATCGGTCCGGGTCTGTCCGGGAGGACCCAGACAGCTGCGGACTGGATCAGCACACAGTACTGGGGGGCTAATATGCCCTCCGGTCCGGTGACAGGCACCGCTGACAGGTCAGGACCGCAGCGCCCACAGTCCTGACTTATCAGCAGCGGGAACTGCGTGCGCTCCACACAGGACCGGAGGGCATAATAGCCCCCCAGTCCTGTGTGCTGATCCGGTCCGCAGCTGTCTGGGTCCTTCCGGACAGAACCGGACCGGATCATGCCGCAGTGTGAAGCTGCCCTAACAAGTGAAATACGCCTTTGTCCGTCTAACCAGAAAACCTTCTCCAATCAGTGAATGGAGCAAGATTTCTGGAATAAGGTAGGTCACAACTGATCATTTACTAGACAGGCTGGCATTGCCATGGCCGATTGCTCCGCAGTTATGCTCAATTTGGCGGAGCTGGACAAAATTGGTTTAACTTGTGTGTTAGTCATATTGCTATGACTAGATAGAACCCCTTCACGACTTGGTGATTTTCCAAGTTTGCACTTTTGTTTCCTCCCCATCTATCTTCTTTCAAGGCCCAAAATGCTTTATTTTTTTTGTCGCTATAGCTGGATATGAGAGGTTATTTTTTGTGGGACAAGTTTTACTTTTGAATAACACCTTCCTTTTTATTATGTGATGTATTAGAAAATGGGGAAAATTTCCAAGTGTAGGAAAACTGCAAAAAAAGCTTAATCCCACAATTGTGTTTGAGTTTTGTTTCTACCCCATTCATTTTTAAGGTAAAATAGTCTGGCAATATAATTTTCCATGTCAGCACGATTATGGTGATACCATGCAGAGTATGGAAACATATTGCTTGTGTCGCTATTTTTTGAGACACATCACATATTGTTTTCAATCAATGGTGCTTTGTGAGAGCTTTTTTTCTACTGGGTAGATTGAAAACCTACATTTTGGCATTTTGATTTTATTTTCTCTCATGACAGAGTTTATCAATCTGGAATTTATTTTGATGGATTGAACTTTTTTCGGACTGGAAATACCACGTATGTTTTTTTTTTTTGTTTTTAATGAGGAAAAGGTGGGGTGATCACACATCATATGCCATATATTGTACAATGTGTGGATGCAATACAATATACTTTATATACACAGGATTTAAGCTTGTCATATTGCTATATATGTATATGTGTTCCTGCATTTGTTTTTGTAGAGATGTATACAGTGCCATAATTTGAAGCTCATGGGCCCGGATACAAAAGCTCCAGCGGGGTTCCTGAATATAGCAAATCTTTATTAGGCGGCCGTCACACGCTACAATATCGTGAGCGATATCGTTAGCGATCACGTGCACGCGCGATCGCTAACGATATCGCTCACATCGCTGGTGAGCTGTCACACAGGCAGACTCACCAGCGATGTGGGCCAGCGAAATCGCTGGTAACTATGGTACACATCGGGTTACTAGGCGCCGCATAGGCTCTGCCGCTGGGAGATCGTTCATCGGGGTGTCACACACCACGATGAAGCAGATTGAACAAGCGATTATCGGTTGATATGAGCTCCGGCTCACAAATCTGCGATGTCACGATCAAGCGATTTTACACAAACGATATCGCTTAAGCGATCAAAAAGCAGATCGCTTAAACGATATCGTTCGCAATATTGAACCGTGTGACGGCTGCCTTAGCAATAGTCTTTTCTATAGGCTATAGGACAATTGGGGTCCCCTACGCTCTAGGGCTTGGGTGTGATTGCAACCCCTGCACCTATTGTAGTTATGCCGCTGGGGCTGCTATATACTACCACTGGGGCTGCTATATACTACCACTGGGGCTGTATATACCACTGGGGCTGTATATACTACTGGGGCTGCCTGTATACTACCACTGGGGCTGTATATACTACTGGGGCTGCCTGTATACTACCACTGAGGCTGTATATACTACAGGCGGCTGCCTGTATACTACCACTGGGGCTGTATATACTACTGGGGCTGCCTGTATACTACCACTGGGGCTGTATATACTACTGGGGCTGCCTGTATACTACCACTGGGGCTGTATATACTACTGGGGCTGCCTGTATACTACCACTGGGGCTGCATATACTACTGGGGCTGCCTGTATACTACCACTGGGGCTGTATATACTACTGGGGCTGCCTGTATACTACCACTGGGGCTGTATATACTACTGGGGCTGCCTGTATACTACCACTGGGGCTGTATATACTACTGGGGCTGCCTGTATACTACCACTGGGGCTGTATATACTACTGGGGCTGCTGGATACTACCACTGGGGCTGTATATACCACTGGGGCTGTATATACTACTGGGGCTGCGTGTATACTACCACTGGGGCTGTATATACTACTGGGGCTGTATATACTACTGGGGCTGCGTGTATACTACCACTGGGGCTGTATATACTACTGGGGCTGTATATACTACTGGGGCTACGTGTATACTACCACTGGGGCTGTATATACTACTAGGGCTGTATATACTACTGGGGCTGCGTGTATACTACCACTGGGGCTGTATATACCACTGGGGCTGCTGCTGTATATACCACTGGGGCTGCTGCTGTATACTACCATTGGGGCTGCTGTATATACCTCTGGGGCTGCTGTATACCACACTGCTGGGGGCTGTATACCTGTGCTGGGGTCCACCCTCGGCTTATACACAAGTCAATAGATTTTCCCAGGTTTTGGGGCAAAAGTAGGGGGGTCGGCTTATACACGGGTCGGCTTATACACGAATATATACGGTACCTCATACATAAAGTAAGAGTATAAACTTTGTAGAAATAATCTACCACAAAAAGGCAAAATGATGGAGCATATCTATCTATCTATCTATTTACGTATAAAAAGTTCCACTGCAGCACTCTTTTGGTGAAGATTAGTAGTTTATTTCAGGCTTCTGTTACACATCAGCAGGAGATGGCTACGTATCGGGCTCACACGCCCTTTGTCAAGCAATCACATGTCAGCTTTCTCAGCCTTATATACAGTCTACTAAATTGACACATAGAATTAATCTTTCATCTAAATCAATCAAAAATTAGTGCATTACAGTGTTTCTTTAGTTTTTCTATGATCCACTTTGTGCCTGTGTGTATTAAATATACCATACTATTTTCTCCCATCTAAGGTCTCATACTGTTTAAACTCTCAAAGCATTTCATTTCAGTGCATCCCCTTAATTATTTTCTTAATTAAGTAAAGTGCTTCTTATTAAGCCATTTATGTTTACTTACAGTGCAGCGCCATTACTATTACCGCTCGTGCCTCGTCTCGGCGTTGCGGAAGTGTCTATTGATCATGCGCCTCTCTTCGTTTACTGTCGCCATAGCTACGAACTCGTAGCGTCATCTCGCGATGACTGGGTAATCTCGCGCATGCGCGATTACTTTTCTCCTTGTTTACACCGTTCTCGCATATCTCTGTTAGTCTATATTAGCGAGCGGCGGTTCTCTGTCTTACTAATGTGACTATTTAATAATCAGATACATATGCCTACTTTAAAGGTAGGATATCAAAGGGGGGTGTAATTAAGTGACTATCCAATACGTAATCTTAGTCTAAATCGACTTAGTCTTATGTGCTCTCCGCCACACACTTTTTTAACCCCTCACATGTCTTTTGCCCTGGTGAAAAGGGCTCCAGCACTGTGAGACCCCCTTTGGAGATCTCTGGATTAGGACCAGGTTTCTCCACTATAGGGGTCATTTAAGGGTTACCTCAATCATACTGCGGAACACAAATGACAAGAACTTATATTTACTGCTCATTCTTTTTTTATTTTTTAACCAATTTTTGACATATTTTTAACAAGCACCTCTAGTGGTGTAAATTAGGTAAACACTATGGCTTTGCACTGAAGGAAACTCATGGCTTTCAAAACATGATAAATAATAAAAGAATATATCAAAAAAATACCACTGGGGCTGCTGCTGTATATACTACTGGGGCTGCTGTATACTACCATTGGGGCTGCTGTATATACCTCTGGGGCTGCTGTATACCACACTGCTGGGGGCTGTATACCTGTGCTGGGGTTCACCCTCGGCTTATACACGAGTCAATAGATTTTCCCAGGTTTTGGGGCAAAAGTAGGGGGGTCGGCTTATACACGGGTCGGCTTATACACGAGTATATACGGTACCTCATACATAAAGTAAGAGTATAAACTTTGTAGAAATAATCTACCACAAAAAGGCAAAATGATGGAGCATATCTATCTATCTATCTATTTATCTATCTGTAGATTTTATAATCATAATGGGTAAACCCACTTTCTATCAGGTGGGTAGCTGTTTCTGTCAAATCATTAAGAAAAACTGGTGGCGTGATGTATATGTTTCTCTGGTGACATTAAAATGAAATATGTGCAGGATGAAGGTTTTGTAATGATTAAACTTTAACCTTTCAAGCCTTCGAGCCTTCACCTTTACTTAAGTAGATGAGTCATACCACATATAGTTCCAGCTTCTATTCCTGAGCGTCTGACTCACAGCTGTGGGAATCCCTCGTTTTAAAAAGATTTCCATAGATCACGTTATGTTAATATCATGAGGCATGTCTTGCTACATCACAGGGATATTGCGCTGACTCATGATGAAAACTGTAGCTGAATCATAACTGACGCAATGCAAATGTCATAAGATAATGATTAGTTCCGACTCTTTGAGCAGCAGTCCAAGTATTTCACAAAAACATTTCTTGGAATTTTTTGAGTTGAGCTTGTTCCAGAATGACTATGGGTGTATAGCTAAAATGTATCATAAAAAAGCCTACATAAAAAACTTACATTTACCCTAAGACTACTGTATCTTGTATTGTGCTCTAAATTCATAATGGAAAACATGGTGTATTTACTGTATATTATCGCAATATTATAATCATTTGTGCTTTTGTAATCTACAGAGCATTATTATTCCACTCTAGTGTTGTAGTATGATTGTTGTTTTATATTAAATAAAATAGTTGTGATGTTATTAATGGTTTTCATTGTACTGTATATTATCTAATACTGCTAGCTAGGCTCCACCATTTAACAATACCGCGATGAACAACTTAGCTGATTCAAGTTGTAAACTGTTTAGAACAATAAAAATGTTTAAAAAAATAAAAAACTATATATACAATACTAAAAGATGTATATATATATATATATATATATATATATATATATATATATATATATATATATATAAATATACAAAATATGTGGTCAGGTGGGAAAAAACTGCTGCAAAATAAAAATGCGTTAAAAATGGAAATGTTAATAAATTAATGTTAATAAATGTCAGCAAATTGAAAAGTGGATGGAAAAAAACAAGACATCGACATCAAATCAATATTTGTGTGGTCCACTCTTTCCCTGAGATGTCACAAACAGAGAAAAGGATTTGCTCAAGCCTACATACACAGAAGATTTGTGATTCGTTGTCCAAGATGTTTGGAACAACCTACTTACTGAGTTTACAAGTGTAAGGTCTCAGACACACGGGCATTGAAATCAGATGAGTGCAATACGAGAAAATCTCGCATTGCATTCTGACCAATGTTAATAAATGAGTGAAAGCAGATAAACGTTTGTCTTCAGCTTTATTCTCCTCCAGATTCCGGATGAGAAAAAGAAAGAAACGTGCTGCCACTGGATGTGAGACTCGCCAATGAAAATCAATAGGTGCGATAAAAAATCACACAGCACACTGACACCACACTGACAGCACACTGACAGCATTTTTAGCATGGTCTTTCCCATGCTGGAAAAGGTTAGAATAGACAGATAAATAGAATAGAAAGATAGCTGATAGGAGTAGCTGGAACATCTTTCCAGTCTCCCGCTGCTGCTTTTGTGGCCACCCTTTAAAGAGGACCTGGTGCATGGCAAACTAAATGCAGCACTGAATGCAGCATGTCTGCAGCATTTAGGGAAGGGGTCCCCCATGGCTCTAGCCCCCCTGTAATCTTTAAAAAAGACTTTAGAAACCTTACAGTTGAGAGGTCACCTGGGTGGGATCTTATTAACAGGGCCTGGCTGCTGGCACAGTCCTCTCTGCCTCCTCCTTGTGTGTTCCTCCCCCTCTATGTGTCTGCAGCCACCAAATCTTCTTCTGGGTCTGCCCTCCTCTTCTGCTCCTGATGTCACACAGAGCAGGAGCAGAAGAAGAGGGCAGACCCAGAAGAAGAGGAGGTGGCTGCAGACATATAGAGGGGGAAGAAGACACAAGGAGGCGGCAGGGAGGGCTGTGCCAGCAGCCAGGACCTCTTAATAAGATCCTACCCAGGCGACCTCGTAACTGTAAGGTTTCTAAAGCCTTTTTTAAAGCTTACAGGGGAGTTGGAGCCATGGGGGACCCCTTCCCTGTATGCAGTAGACATGCTGCATTCAGTGCTGCTTTAGGTTGCCATGCACCAGGGGGGTGACAGGTCCTCTTTAAACTTCATGCATATTCACTGGATTGACCAGCAACAGCCAATCACAGATGATCACACTCTGTGAGAGCCTCTGTGAGGAGCTGTTGCAGTCAGGCTGCATTTCCACAATCTGGACAATGATTGTGCTTGGTTGCCATACACATTAGTAGTACTATGCCCCCCCAGTACTATGTAATATCTTCCCCAAGTAGTATGTGCCCCCTGTGATCTCTCTGCCCACCATAGTATGCGCCCCATGGTAATCTCTGCCCCTAGTGCTATGTTCCATCCAATGATCTCTCAGCCCCCCATAGTGTGTGCCCCTGGTAATCTCTAGTGCTATGTGCTCTCCCCTGGTAAGCTCTGCTCCCTAGCATTATGTGCCGCCCCCCCACTCATCTCTCTGTCCCCCATAGTTTGTGCCTCCTGGTAATCTCAATGCCCCAGAGTACTATGTGCACCCTACATTGATCTCTCTGCCCTGCAGTAATCTCTGTGTCCCCTAGTACTATGTGTTCCCCTGTGATCTCTGTTCCCCCAGTCCTGTGTGCCCTATTGTAATATCTATGCCCTCCAGTGCTATGTGCCCCCCCCCAGTGATCTTTCTGCCCCCCATAGTGTGTACCCCATAGTACTATGTGCTCCCGCAAGTGATATCTATCCTCTCGGTACTATGTGCCCCCAAGTTATCCCTCTGCCCCCATTCCTGTTTTTCTCTGGTAATCTCTATGCCTCCCCAGTACTATGTGACCCCCCCGTGATCTCTCTGCCTCCCATAGTGTGTGTGCCCTTGTACTTTCTGTGCCCCCTAGCACTATGTGCTCCCCCCAGTGATCTCTGTGCCCCAGTACTATGTGCCCCTCCAGTGATCTGTCTGCTCTAAGAACTGTGTGCCCCCTCCCCCTGGTGATCTCTGTATCCCAAAACTATGTGCCCCCAGTGATCTCTCTGCCCCACATTCCTGTAAGACCCTGGTAATCTATGTGCCCGCCAGTGAACTCTCTGCTCCTCAGTCCTGTATGTCCGCTGTACTATATGCCCTCCGGTGATCTCTCTGCCCCCCAGTCCCATGTGACCCCTGGTAATTTCTGCGCCCTCCTCACCCCTGGAGATCTCTGTGCCCCACAGTTCAATATGCCCCCTCTGGTGATCTCTGTGCCCCCAGCTATGTGCCTCCCTCTGGTTATTTCTGTGCCTCCGTTGATCACTGCGCACCCCATTACTATATCCCTTTGGTGTGGTATGTCCCCCCAGAGTGGTATGTCCTGCTAGTGCTGTGTATACTCCTTCCAGTGCTGTATATACCTCTGCCAGTGCTGTATATATTTCCCCTGTGCTGTATATATTTCCCCTGTGCTGTATATACTCCCCAGTGCTGTATGTACTCCCCCAGTGCTGTGAATACTACGCCAAGTGCTGTATATAGTCCCCCCAGTGCTGTATGTACACCCCCCCAGTGCAGTATGTCCCGACATTGCTGTATAAACCCCCCAGTGCAGTATATGCCCCACAGGGATGTATGTGCCCACCAGTGACGTATATACCCCCAGCACTGTCTGTGCCCCATAATGGTGTATGCGCACTATGATTTATATTGGTCCCTGTGATGTATATCTCCCAGTTCCTCCTTTGATGTATATGCCCCAGGCCATCCTGTGATGTATATTGACCCCAGTGATGTAAATGTCCCAGCTTTTCTTATGATGTATATGTCCCAGCCCCTCCTGTGATGTATATAGGCCCCAGTGAAGTATATGTCCAAGTCCCTCCTGTGATTATATGCCCCAGCCCCTCCAGTTATATCTATATGCCCTGTGAGGTTTATAGGCTCCACTAATGTATATTTACTAGACCCTCCTCTGATGTATATGCTCCAGTCCCTCCTGGGATATATATAGGCCCAAGTGATGTAAATGTATGTCCTAGCCCCTCTTGTGATGTATATGCCTCAGCCTCCACTGTGATGTATATGCATCAGACCCTGCTGTGATGTATATTGGTACCAGTGATGTATATGTCTTAGCCCCTCTTGTGATGTATATGCCCTAGCTCCTCCTGTGATGTATATAGGCCCCAGTAATGTATATGTCTCTGCCTCTCCTGTGATGAGTATGGCCCAGCATCTTCTGTGATGTATATGCCCCAGCCCCTCTTGTGATGTACATGCCCCAGCCCCTCCTGTGATATATATATGTCAAAGCCCCTCCTGTGAGGTTTATAAGCCCCACTGATGTATATTTCCTAGCCCTTCCTGTGATGTATATAGGCCTCGGTAATGTATATATATGTATATAATGTATATGCACTATGATGTATATGCCCCAGCCCCTCCTATGATGTACAAAATGCAGTCCCCAAAACGCAGCAAAAAATGGATCACAAAAGGATGATCTGGTTTTTGGAGCTTTTCTGAGGAGAGCTCCTGTTTCGCAGCAAAAAAGAAAGGAGAAAAAAACGGTGCTTCTGAATGTAGCCTTACCTCATGAATTCCCTGTTGTTCCAGTTCCCCCACTCCAATGCTCTATGCATAACTCGGCTTACTTCCCTACAGTAGTCAAGAAGAGCCCTATTTTTACTGATTGTCTAAGAATTTTATGGATGGTTGGCCACTCTGGCCCAGATCAAGTGTCAGTCTCCTGCTGATCTAACTAATAGGAGTTCCATTCGCCTTTCTAATTGCAGACAAAGGCTAAATTCACATGTGCGTATTTTCTTCCCGAATATCCATGAAAGAAATTGATAGCATTAAATCAATATTTATTCAATAATGCTGATAAGGTGATTGTCTTTTCATATGAACAAAATGAATGAATGAAAGAAAAAATGGAGCATGCACTAGTCTCTTCCATATTTTGGCTAAAACTTGCACATCGAAGTCTATGGGTGCACAAAGAAAATGAGAACTCGTACAAATTGACTGCAATAGCAGATGACCACATGATTTAGCAAAAAAACAAAACAAAAAGAAAAACCTGCAGCCATTGGGCACTTGGCTCAGCTGAGTTTTTTACAGTGAGGCCAACTACACTGTCTGATCCTAGCCTCTCTCTCTCTCTATATATATTCTCTATATAAAAAATGCTTGAGGAAGGAGGATCAACTCCGAAACGTCGCACATGAGGTTGGAATAAATCCACATTGAGATTCTATTGGAGTGCTGCCTGTGTTTTTCTCTTATTCTCTCTCTCTCTCTATATATATATATATGTGTGTGGCGCCCCGGGGTCCGGTAACCACACTACAAGCTTGGAGGTGAGGTAAGGCATCCACCAGGTAAAACACACTTATAATATCTCCCACCCTGGGCCTGTAGGGGGAGCTTTAAAAACTGGTGTCAGGTTAGCTGCTGACCTCAGTTGAGCTCCTCTATGGATACAGATGCAGGGGGCGGAGCTAGTCAGGTCCAGTCAGGAGAGCTCAGGTGACAGTTGAGTTCAAGAGAAGACAGTAGAGTCACCCTAGGGACAGCAGCCGCTTTAGGCCTGTCCTAGGGAGCTGACAGTGTGTTGAACTGTAGCAAGGGTCTGAGGAGGAAAGGAAGAAGGTCTGGGGAGTCGTAGCAGTGCCAGCTTGTCCAGGATCAAGCACTGTTCGGTCACCGGAGACTGAAATTTATTTGGCATCACGAACAGGATCACTGATTCTGTTAAACTGGGTCAAGTGCGCCTAAGGACTGTGTCCGCGATTGCTGCACCTCATAACTGTGTTAATGTTTACTGCGTCACATGTAGAGCAGGAAAATGGGGCATGACAGTTGAAAAGAGCGCAAAGATAGGCCCAGCCCCGCGATCTGACGTGTGAAGAAGGTGCCACATATACACAGAATTAAGAAAATTTCAGTAAGCTGGTTCAGTAATTTTTCCCTGTGTCATGTCATTTCTAACACATAACTTAACTTATGGATATTTATAATTTGATTTCTTTGCTTGTGTGGCTTAGATGGGTTGTTATTTTTATCGAAATCTTCTGAGAAATTCATGTCAATAGCAATTTAGAAATATATATACCGTATATACTCGTGTATAAGCCGACCCGTGTATAAGCCGACCCCCCTACTTTTGCCCCCAAAATCTGGGAAAACCTATTGACTCGTGTATAAGCCGAGGGTGGACCCCAGCACAGGTATACAGCCCCCAGCAGTGTGGTATACAGGCCCCCGCAGTGGTATACAGGCCTCCCCAGTGGTAGTATACAGCCCCCAGCAGTGTGGTATACAGCAGCCTCCCCAGTGGTACATACAGGCCCCAGCAGTGTTACAGCAGCCTCCCCAGTGGTATATACAGCAGCCCCAGAGGTATATACAGCAGCCCCAGTGGTAGTATACAGAAGCCCCAGAGTAGTACAGCAGCCCCAGTAGTAGTATACACAGCAGCAGCCCCAGGGGTATATACAGCAGCAGCCACAGAGGTATATACAGCAGCCCCAGAGGTATATACAGCAGCCCCAGTGGTAGTATACAGAAGCCCCAGAGGTATTATACAGCAGCCCCAGTAGTAGTATACACAGCAACAGCCCCAGGGGTATATACAGCAGCAGCCCCAGGGGTATATACAGCAGCAGCCCCAGGGGGTATATACAGCAGCAGCCCCAGGGGGTATATACAGCAGCAGCCCCAGGGGGTATATACAGCAGCAGCCCCATGGGGTATATATACAGCAGCAGCCCCAGGGGGTATATACAGCAGCAGCCCCAGACGTATACAGACCTCCCCCCCCCATCAGTAGTATACAGGGGCCCCAGCTGTATACAGCAGCCCCAGCTGTATACAGCCCCCCCGTGGTATCCAGTCCCCCCCCTTGCTGCACACCTGTAAAGTAAGATGTCAGTATACTTATCGCTGCCGCCGCCGCCGCTCCGCTACTCGGTCACCGCGCTGCTCCGGGTCTTCATGCTTCCTTCTCCGACGCTCGAACAATGACGTCATTTCCTGTGCGCCGGAGAAGGAGACATGAAGACCCGGAGCAGCGTGGTGACCGAGCAGCGGAGCGGCGGCGGCGGCAGCGATAAGTATACTGACATCTTACTTTACAGGTGTGCAGCAAGGGGGGTCCTGGATACCACGGGGGGGAGGGCTGTATACAGCTGGGGCTGCTGTATACAGCTGGGGCTACCGTATATACTCGTGTATAAGCTGAGGGGGGACTTTTCAGCACATTTTTTGTGCTGAAAAACTCGGCTTATACACGAGTATATACGGTACTTAGAAAATTGGTGGCATGTTCAATACTTATTTCAAGCCCTGTATAGCCAGATTTGCAGGAATTTAGAACATTTAAATGTCAAAATAAATGTATTTAACTTTAAATAAAACTCAGTTTTGTTTTCAGTTCATACATTAATTTAAGTGGTTTCACGCTATAGGCATTTACTAATGTTATGAAGTTGGTATGACTCCATTTGTTTACCAAGATCGCCATCTAGTGGTAATAAGGCAGAAAAACAGTAGTTTGCAGTTATGAGTTAGAAAAATAGATTCTGAGAGTCCTCAGTGTTTGATACCTTTTAATGGCTAACTGAAAAGATGGTAAATAATCGCAAGCTATCGAGACTCTAAGGCCTCTTAATCAGGCTAATAATGACACACATTCTGAACAACATAGTTAGAAGTTACCAAGGATGGACGGTGTTCACAGAACTGCGCTGCACTGCGTATGCCAGAAAGGATCAGACGATGTTCATCACCAAAGATTTTATTTCCGACACGCGTTGGAAATAAAAGCTTTGGTGATGAACATCGTCTGATCCTTTCTGGCATACGCAGTGCAGCGCAGGTCTGTTAATGACTCACCGTGGCCGGGACTCTGGTTTAGACATGCGATGCTTCCTTCCTCCTTGTCACGGGTGGACCGCGCCTGCCGGTAGTGGGGCCCGGTGTAGTGCAGATCAAAAGGGTTTGAAGACGTCTTGGTGGAACAGATTAAAAGGGGTTTTTTAATTTATTCGTGACGCCACCTATGAGTAGTTTCGGTAAAGACTACCGACGCTGCGGAACCTCCGGGGATGGACAGCAGTAAGATGGAACGCTCCCCACAGGCTGAGCGGTGATCCCCGGAGGCTGGAGCTGCTTCAGATGTTGTGCGGCAGCTGCGGTTACCTTGTAGTGCGGACGGACAGTTCATAAGGAAGCACGGACACAGAAAGTCTCTGCAACGGGTCTTTACTGTAATCAGCAGGCAGTACATGGTATACAGATTACGGGTAGTAGACCGGGTGGACTCAGCAGTGATGGTGTCCCTTAGAAATCCGCAGTGTTCCTCCAGTCTAACTAAGTGATTGCCAGTGTCGCCCAGGAATACCAGGTCGGGTACGGGGAGGCTGCTTCAATGCCCTATCCATGATGTACGTTCTGGATGTTTTGGGGAGCCTTGGATCCCTCAGTGGGTACACCGCTGGTTAGACGACTGGAAGTTGGCTGTTGGTGGGTGCTCCTGTGAAGCTGCTCCTCCACGCTTCTGGTTCGCATAGCAGAGGTGAACTGCTGCCAGCTTCGGTACCAGTGAACCGGCTGTGAGTTGTGGGCACGGGAGTCTTTTGGGAACCCGTGTGAATGATGCCCGATCCCGGTTGGTAAGGCCTCAGGTGCTGACACCCGACCGGTGACGGCCCGGGGGCTGCACGGGGTGCGGAGCCCCCGCTCCTCTCCAAGTTCTAGACTGCTCAGGTCAAGTTCTAGATCCCTTCTCTCCTGACTAAGGGTCTGTTCTCCTACACTTCCCTAACACTCCACCCACCAGGACCTAGGATTGGCCCTCTGTTCTAGGTGATGCATGCAGGGTTGGATTTCTAAGTTAACCAGATCACTGCCGTGTCAGAGAATATTGCGGCTGCTTTTATGGCTGCAATACCCTCTTGTGACGCACTCGTTGCGGGGCGCCACACTCCCCCTTGGTTGAATACGCTTGTCCCCAAGCGTCACACTACCCACATTACAGAGGTTTTTGTATTTTATAACAGGTAATACACTTTTATTAATGACAGGTCATTATATGGCATAAAAGTGAGGTAGACAAAATAAACAGGTAAAACACTTGGTGCGGATCCGGCGGGCGGTCGGCTGTCCTTAGATAAAAGTTCAGGCTGTAGCCGCGAGATCACACAGTCAGTGATTAACAGGAACAGAGTCATTGAGTGAGTTCAAGTCTTAAAGTCACTGGCATGGAGAACGATGGCGCACCCGGATAGCGAACCACCCATCTGGACAAGCATAGCGTTCATAGGTGATTACATCGCCCCGGTATAGGTCGCGATCGGGATGTCCTCTCGGCAAGTTTGACTCAACGTCCCGGCGCCCCACAAACACCTCCTCATTCAAACCCACCTTCCAAGCGAACCCCCACCGGGTATGTAAATTAAAGGTGGAAATTCTACCTTCACGGCGGAGTTCATCAGGCAGCGGCGGTTGGCGGCGAGCCTCGACACGGGCCTGCATGTTGGCGCGTTCACGGGCTTGCCACTCCTCTCGTCGTCTCTGGCGTACATCTCCGTCGTTACGGCTCGGGGGGTAGAGATGAGTAATGGAGCTGGTGGTTTGGTGGGAAGCTTGAACTTGGCGGGCTGTCTGGACCGGCACCCGTTGGAACGGCATAGGGGTAGGTGTCAGCGTTGCACCCGACCAGTGTACCCGAGCTGTATGCCCGGTAGGAAGTTCCTCGGAGTCTCCCCAAGCGAACCCGGTGTCGAGATCCTCAGCGGTGCTGCGGGTCTCGTCGTCATCCTCTTCGACCTCTTCCTCGATGACTACGTCGGGCTGCTCGGCTGACGGAGATGTTGGAACGGAATCCTCTGGGTCGATGGGTGGCTGTGCTGCAAAGTTCTCCTCGGGGTCGTTGTGCAGGACTTCCAGGCTGCCTGCCTCTTCTTCTGTAGCAGCGGGAAGTGGTGTTTCGATCCCGGTCACCAGGTAGGCCTCGGTAATTGCAGAGGAGGTCTCCGGTTCAGGGGAGAAACAGGCGACAGTCTCAGTAGTGTGGAAACTAGTCGCAGGTTCCGCAGGTGGAACCAGGTATGTGTCGGCTTCTTCGGTGGAGCGTATTGGAAGCTCCGGCTCAGGAACGGGGTCGGCTGCGGTTTTGACCGCTGGAACGGGTCGAGTTGCGGCCTCCACAGGAATGATGCAGTCTATGGGCTCCGGTGACGAAGCAGGACAGGTGGTGGGCGACGGTGAAGCGGTTGAGAAGCTGGCGATGTTGTCTGGGCCTGGAGAAGCTGTACCCAGTCGGCTCTGCTGCATCACGTGGTGTAGTCGTCTGCCTAGGGTCGCGCTCCAGCTGCGAATCATCCATTCCACAGTCTCAATTAGTCGCACCCGGAGGTCTTGTAGAGCCTCTAGCCAGAAGTCGGGGCTGCCGTCTATGGTAAGGGCAGGACCCGGACCCGGTTGGCCTATGGCTGCTCTGGCCTCCGCCTCGACCTCCCGCATTAGGTCTTGGAGTCTCATGCTGGCCATTCTCTTCTTTGGAGGGAAACCACACCCGTTCAACCGGTAAGCGTTCTGGTAGAGCTGGTGAAGAACTTCTGTGACACTCCCATTTCCTCTGGGCTTTTGTAGTCCAATGGTGGGAAAAGTCTTTGGGGTCCGCCCCCATGGTTGATTCGAGCAATCAGGGCGGACAAAGAGTTTGGCGCCTTTTGTCTTTAGCCCTCCCACGATGAGGGGGGGTTGACTCACTCCTGGGCTTGCACGTGGCGGATTCTTGTGGCGGGAACACCATCTTGGGCGCCATCTTGGCCCACGGTGTAAAGGCGGGAAAGTTCTTTTAGGGACGAACAAAGTCCAAATTGTAGACAATAAAGTCATTTTTAAGCACATTATACCCGTTGGGTAACGGGCCTGCTCGTATCCTGTTCGTGACGCCATTTTCTGACTCACAGTGGCCGGGACTCCGGTTTAGGCAGGCGATGCTTCCTTCCTCCTTGTCACGGGTGGACCGCGCCTGCCGGTAGTGGGGACCGGTGTAGTGCAGATCAAAAGGGTTTGAAGACGTCTTGGTGGAACAGATTAAAAGGGGTTTTTTAATTTATTCGTGACGCCACCTATGAGTAGTTTCGGTAAGGACTACCGACGCTGCGGAACCTCCGGGGATGGACAGCAGCAAGATGGAACGCTCCCCACAGGCTGAGCGGTGATCCCCGGAGGCTGGGGCTGCTTCAGATGTTGTGCGGCAGCTGCGGTTACCTTGTAGTGCGGACGGACAGTTCATAAGGAAGCACGGACACAGAAAGTCTCTGCAACGGGTCTTTACTGTAACCAGCAGGCAGTACATGGTATACAGATTACGGGTAGTAGACCGGGTGGACTCAGCAGTGATGGTGTCCCTTAGAAATCCACAGTGTTCCTCCATTCTAACTAAGTGATTGCCAGTGTCGCCCAGGAATACCAGGTCGGGTACGGGGAGGCTGCTTCAATGCCCTATCCATGATGTACGTTCTGGATGTTTTGGGGAGCCTTGGATCCCTCAGTGGGTACACCGCTGGTTAGACGACTGGAAGTTGGCTGTTGGTGGGGTGCTCCTGTGAAGCTGCTCCTCCACGCTTCTGGTTCGCGTAGCAGAGGTGAACTGCTGCCAGCTTCGGTACCAGTGAACCGGCTGTGAGTTGTGGGCACGGGAGTCTTTTGGGAACCCGTGTGAATGATGCCCGATCCCGGTTGGTAAGGCCTCAGGTGCTGACACCCGACCGGTGACGGCCCGGGGGCTGCACGGGGTGCGGAGCCCCCGCTCCTCTCCAAGTTCTAGACTGCTCAGGTCAAGTTCTAGATCCCTTCTCTCCTGACTAAGGGTCTGTTCTCCTACACTTCCCTAACACTCCACCCACCAGGACCTAGGATTGGCCCTCTGTTCTAGGTGATGCATGCAGGGTTGGATTTCTAAGTTAACCAGATCACTGCCGTGTCAGAGAGTATTGCGGCTGCTTTAATGGCTGCAATACCCTCTTGTGACGCACTCGTTGCGGGGCGCCACATTAACACCATCCATCCTTGGTAACTTCTAACTATGTTGATCGCTTTTTTGGGTGTGGACCTTGCGGCAGCCATCTTCTCATACGTTGACGCTGGTTGTGTGCTACACAACTCCCCAGGTGAGTGGCTAGTCAGATCTAGTCCCTACACTTATAAATGATAAGACCCTATTGCGCTTCTTTTTCCCCTGTTTAGTGTTTTATACAAATTCTGAACAAACACACATATATTCACACAAATAGGGGGTTGAATAATGCAATAAATAAACCAGGTGAGATGAAGCATAACACTGAAAGGTCAGAATTGGGAGGGGGAGAGAGCATCTGGGGCAGTAAACATCAGCGTCCAGAGATAAGAAACAGATAGTTTTATGTCCTTTGATTAGTTGCTGGTCCAAGATTTGAAGATTCCTCCTTTGATGCAAAAAGACATAAATCTAGGCGACACATTCATTTCTGCTCTGAATGTGTCAAAGGTCAACATAAGTTTAATTTCCAAGACTCTCCTGGTTCTTTGAGATTTTAAATTACTCTTCAAAACTAGTATTCTCATATCCATTTTGGTGTGAGCAGGGCTGCAAAAATGATTGGTCACAGGTAGATCCATTCTTTTCTCTTTTATTGTGTAGCGATGAGAATTCATTCTTGACGTAAGTTTCTTCCATGTCTCCCTTACATACAGGTTCCCACTCACACATTTTGTACATATAATTAAATATACCACATTGGTTGTGGTTCAGCTGAAGTTACCTGGGATCTTGAAGTCCTGTTCTGTGCTAGGAATCTTTATCTGTGGAGACATTGAAAGGTGGTCAAATTGTGGAGCGTTAAGGCACCTAGAACACACAGGATAAGATTATTGGCAGGCAAACCTTTTACTATAAATAACAAGAAAACAAAAAAAGTATGTGTAAGATGTCCCCAAATACCTTGCAGTAAAAAAGTAAAAGCTGATGCCACTAAAAGGTACTCTGCAAAGCAGGAGGAGGGCGGAGTCCTCCAACTTATCAGGAGACAAGTGGTTAAGTCAATTTAGAAACTAAGCTGAGACAGAAAATATAGTAGTGGGAACAGGCCTATATAGCAAGTTCAGTACCTACGCCCAATTGTATGAAATAACAACAAGAAAACAAAAAAGTATGTGTAAGGGCCCTTTCACATCAGCGTTTTTTTCAAATCGCGGCAGATGCGGTGAAAAAACCGCATCTGCCGCGATTTCCGCATACCGGCTGCACTTGCGGCACGGTTGCGGCGCGGGTGCGGTAAACGCCATGCAAGGTATAGGCGGACTTGCGGCAGGTGCGGCAAGTGCGGCATCGGCACTTGCGGCCGGTACGGCCGCGAAAAAAACCGCGTCTGACAGCATTTTTTTTCGCGGCCGCACCTGACGCAAGTGCCAAAACCGCACTTGCCGCACCTGCCGCAAGTCTGCCTATACCTTGTATGGCGTTTACCGCAACCGTGCCGCAACCGTGCCGCAAGTGCAGCCGGTATGCGGTAATCGCAGCAGATGCGTTTTTTTCACCGCATCTGCCGCGATTTGAAAAAAACGCTGATGTGAAAGGGCCCTAAGATGTCACTAAATACCTTGAAGTAAAAAAAAGTAAAAGCTAATGCCACTAAAACAAGAGTATTTTTTGGTACATACCTTTTTTTCAAAAGACGTACTCTAAGCCATTCCACCGCGACAAGGTGACCCTCTTCGGAAAGGTCCATACACTAGCCATATTAAGACCCGCTGCTGTGTGTATCTACCTCACAAGCAGTGGGGTGCCGTGTGTGAACCATGTCCAAAAGGATTACAGATGGAATGCAGTAAATGTATTTCTGCTCAGCAGGAGGAGGGTAGGGTTCTTCCAACTTATCAGGAGACAAGTGATTAAATCAATGTAGAAACTAAGCTGTTTTCCTGTTGTTATTTCATACAATTGGGCGTAGCTACTGAACTTGCTATATAGGCTTGTTCACACTACTATATTTTCTGTCTCAGCTTAGTTTCTAAACTTTTTATCAGAACTTATTAGAATCTTTAGCTTGTCCGTTATCTTTATAGAAGGACAGGTCTTGAACCTGTTCTGGTGTCGAAAACTTGCGATTATTTACCCTTAGAGATGAGCGAGTACTAAAATGCTTGGGTGCTCGAAGCTCAGGCCAAGCATCCCAAGATACTCGTGTACTCGGCCTGAGCACCGAGCCCAATGTTATCCTATGGGAGACCCGAATATTTTTCTGGCATGACCCCCGGCAGCATGGAAAAACCCTAAAAATGTCAAAAAAGTATCAGAACAGTGCTGAAATGACAAGGGAACAGCATGGAAAAGACCCCTGTAAGCATTTCGGACCTCAAGTTCACTGCTGTGAACAATGTTGTCAGAGTATTACGCCACTTTTACGGACTGTCAAGAAAACGTTACAAAATGAAATCAAAATGGATTTTCATGGAGAAAATATTAAGGGCTTATACCCACTTGTGAGACAGAGTTGGTGTATGTTAGTTTTTTGGATTACATGAAAGATTTTTTTTTTTTAAATTGTGTGGCACTCATATGCCCCTGGGAAGAGACGTAAATGAAGGCCTCTTTAAATAATGTGCCCATTGTAAGGAAGTTTATCTTTTGTAGTATTGCCCAAGGCAGGGAAGCCAAAAATAGTGTGGCACCCCAATGCCCCTGGATAGAGGCGTGCATGAGGGCCTTTTTTAATATTGTGTCCATTATAAGGAAGTGGATCTTTTGTAGTATTGCCCTAGGCAGGGAAGCCAAAAATTGGGTGGCACTCTGATGCCCCTGGTAAGAGGCGTGCATGAGGGCCTCTTTTAATATTGTGCCCATTATAAGGAAGTGGGGTCTTTTGTAGTATTGCCCTAGGCAGGGCAGCCAAAAATTGTGTGGCACTCTGATGCACCTGGATAGAGGCGTGCATGAGGGCCTCTTTTAATATTGTGCCCATTATAAGGAAGTGGGTCTTTTGTAGGATTGCCCTAGGCAGGGAAGCCAAAACTTGGGAGGCACTTGGGAGCACTTGGGGTGCTCTTTTAATATTGTGCCCATTATAAGGAAGTGGGTCTTTTGTAGGATTGCCCTAGGTAGGGAAGCCAAAAGTTGGGAGGCACCTCAATGCCCCTGGATAGAGGCGTGCATGAGGGCCTCTTTAAATAATGTGCCCATTATAAGGAAGTGGGTCTTTTGTAGGATTGCCCTAGGCAGGGAAGCCAAAACTTGGGAGGCACCTCAATGCCCCTGGATAGAGGCGTGCACGAGGGCCTTTTTTATTATTGTGCCCATTATAAGGAAGTGGGTCTTTTGTAGGATTGCCCTAGGCAGGGAAACCAAAAATTGTGTGGCACTCTGATGCCCCTGGATAGAGGTGTGCATGAGGGCCACTTTTAATATTGTGGCCATTATAAGGAAGTGGGTCTTTTGTAGGATTGCCCTAGGCAGGGTAGCCAAAACTTGGGAGGCACTTCAATGCCCCTGGATAGAGGCTTGCATGAGGGCCACTTTTAATATTGTGCCCATTATAAGGAAGTGGGTCCTTTGTAGGATTGCCCTAGGCAGGGCAGCCAAAAATTGTGTAATCTGTATCGCTTATAGGCTTCATACACATATATGTATTACAGCTACATTTGCATGTATTTTTTTATCTTTTGTTATATGTTTACATATCATTGTCAAGGATTGAATTTCTTCCAACAAGTGTTTTCTTTATTTAAAATTAATCATTGTGTAATAAAAATGTAATTTATAGAAATTAGGTTTCAGCACCTCACTTGTTTATAAGGTCTCAGACACACGGACGTTGAAATCGGATGCGTGCAATGAGAGAAAATCCAGCATTGCACTCTGACCAATGTTAACAAACGAATGAAAGTAGACAAATGTTTCTCTACAGCTTTTTTCTCTTCCAGATTCGGGATGAGAAAAAAGTTGAAGCATGCTGCGAGTAGGTACGATAATAGTGTGAGACTCACCAATGCAAATCTACGGGTGCGATAAAAAAACAGACAGCACATGGACAGTACACTGACAGCACATGGATCATCCCAGTGGCAAAGGTTTTTACTCATACATTATCATTCTGTAGCTCAGAACACTGTAAAATGTTCCTGTAAATGATTGTACAGTAATAGTTGCTGAGAAAAATTGACCCAGAATAAAATTGGAGAATGGTGAAGCTTGCATTCATAGCACATGGTCTGGCCTAGTATTTAAAGGTTAAATATTCATTAATAACAGGTCAATGAGTGACATGTGTAGGCATCGTACTCACATAGCCCTGCTAAATTCAGGATACAGACAAGGAGATCACAAAAAGAGTCTCCACATTTCAAAAATTAGGGCTAGATACCACCAAAGTGGCATCAATTGACCCACAATAAAGATTGGAGAATAACGAGATCAATGAAGCACACTGAAAAGTACACCTACTCTGAGCAGTCTGCCACTAGGGTGGAAGAATCCTTGGACAACCAATAGACCAGGGTCACACTACCGTTATTAGCTGTTTTTAGCGGCAAGGCGCTTAATACGTAGAAATTTTCTTCAGAAGCGCATACCGTTAACGATAAGTATTAAGCGTACACAGGTAAAAGCAGCTAATAACGGTAGTGTGACCCCAGCCAAACTTGTCGATCTTGATGAAAGTTATTCTGTCTACACTTTCAGGGGACAGCCAGATGCACTTATCCATCAGGACATCACCAGCAGCGCTAGAAAAATCGTTCTGAGAGAACACCGGCTGTCGGGCATGACAAAACCTCCAAGGTGTGACTGATGAGCTTAGGCCACTCCTCCATTATTGAAGCCCAAAATTCAAAAGGCTCCAAACCCCCCTTCATTGCATGGATATTGAGCTTCAAATACTCCTGCACCATTCTCTCCAGTCGTTCACAATGTGTCAGACTTATACTCAGTTCTGCCGTTGGATGGGCTGGTTTAAATAATTGGTCAAAAGACTCTCAGAAATTGCTTCTGACAGTTGCATTGCTGCTGCTAATGTTTCTATGCTGACAACTTAATGGGACCCAGGTTGTAAGTTAGATTAGCGATATGTACCCTCTCTGATGTGTTAGAGGAACCCAGTCCTAAGATTGTCTACCAGCTTTTATTGATACGCCAGCAAGCGTGTGTCCTTGTCTAGGCTGGGAAGCATCTGGATAAATTCACTCTTGTACCGCGGATCCAACTGTTTGGCAATCCAGTAGTCATTGCTAATTCGAATCCTAACGATACGGGCATCATGTTACAGATAATGCAGCAAGAAGGCGCTCATGAGTCTGATGCATCCATAAGGCCTAAATCCTTACTGTGTTGGTAGCAGCATAAAAATTGTGCTACTTTCCTTTGTGCTCTCTCGCCAACCTCGGACAACAGAAGGCGGGAATAATTTCTTAAATCATTTATACCTGTAGGACTCAGCGCAACTATTATTGGTCACCAATAATTAATAAACCAATCAGATTAAAATAGTAAAATTAATTTTAATGATAAACTATCTGTACAAAGTAAATTAACAATGTAAAAATATTTGATAAAGTACAGAGAGTACAAAAAGATAAAAAAGGGGGGGGTAAATGTTGCTAAAGTTTTATTCGAGCACTATAAAATAGGGGGATTGGTTAATAAAAGCCTCTGTTCTTGTTGTATGTTGAATTCTGGCTTGATGCAGCTTATTGGAAAATGTTTGTGGGGGTCCAGATACACCGGAAAAGTTCTCTTGTTATCTATAAAGAGTAAGATGCTATTTTTAGAGATTTTTGTGCAAATACGGTATTATGCAAAAACTGTTAAAATGGCTAATTTGTCGTATATACACCTTCCCCTGTAAGAGGATCAATCTGTCAATATGATAGGGCTTGGTTGATTGGAGCTTTCTCTTTTGATGAGTTTAGCCTTAGCTTTTTAATTTGTCGCAAAGACCTAGGACAATAATGCCTATTATTAATGATTTATAGTTGTTTAGGTTGGTCTGAGAACAATGCAAAAAGATTTTCTACATACAGTACCTGCTTGTTGCAGTGATTTTCGAAAACCAGGGATTTCCGTGTTATCCCGAATGGGTGTTTGGGCATTATTTTTTAACTCTGCAGAAAAGTGATAAATGGTAAATATCAACTTCAAGTTATTTGACACTAATTTGATGACTAGCCCCCTTAGAAGTGATTTTTACCTGCTATGTTTACTCTCTGAGGGTTGTCACATTAGGATGGCCTTAAAAAGATACACCTGTCAAATACATGCACATTTGGTAATTTAGTGGGGTTTATAATATACTAGTAAAAAGGCCCGATGCAATTGCATCGGGAGCGCGTTGAAATGAATTGTGTTGTATACAGGCGGGTTAGTGGGTAGCAAAGTATACAGGGGGCTCTGTGGGTAGCAGAGTATACAGGCGGCTCTGTGGGTAGCAGAGTATACAGGGGGCTCTGTCGGTAGCAGAGTATACAGGCGGCTCTGTGGGTAGCAGAGTATACAGGCGGGTCTGTGGGTAGCAGAGTATACAAGCGGCTGTGCGAGGAGCAGAGTATACAGGCGGCTGTGCGGGGAGCAGAGTATACAGGCGGCTGTGCGGGGAGCAGAGTATACAGGCGGCTGTGCGGGGAGCAGAGTATACAGGCGGCTGTGCGGGGAGCAGAGTATACAGGCGGCTGTGCGGGGAGCAGGGTATACAGGCTTCTGTGAGGGGAGTAGAGTATACAGGGGGCTGTGGTGGGAGCAGAGTATACAGGCGGCTGTGCGAGGAGCAGAGTATACAGGTGGCTGTGCGGGGAGCAGAGTATACAGGCGGCTGTGCGGGGAGCAGAGTATACAGGCGGCTGTGCGGGGAGCAGATTATACAGGTGGCTGTGCGGGGAGCAGGGTATACAGGCTTCTGTGAGGGGAGTAGAGTATACAGGGGGCTGTGGTGGGAGCAGAGTATAGAGGCGGGTGTGCGGCGAGCAGAGTATACAGGCGGCTGTGAGGGGAGCAGAGTATACAGGTGGCTGTGGTGGGAGCAGAGTATACAGGCGGCTGTGCGGGGAGCAGAGTATACAGGCGGCTGTGAGGGGAGCAGAGTATACAGGCGGCTGTGCGGGAGCAGAGTATACAGGCGGCTGTGCGGGGAGCAGAGTATACAGGCGGCTGTGCGGGGAGCAGGGTATACAGGCTTCTGTGAGGGGAGTAGAGTATACAGGGGGCTGTGGTGGGAGCAGAGTATACAGGCGGCTGTGCGAGGAGCAGAGTATACAGGCGGCTGTGCGGGGAGCAGAGTATACAGGCGGCTGTGCGGGGAGCAGAGTATACAGGCGGCTGTGCGGGGAGCAGAGTATACAGGCGGCTGTGCGGGGAGCAGAGTATACAGGCGGCTGTGCGGGGAGCAGGGTATACAGGCTTCTGTGAGGGGAGTAGAGTATACAGGGGGCTGTGGTGGGAGCAGAGTATACAGGCGGGTGTGCGGCGAGCAGAGTATACAGGCGGCTGTGAGGGGAGCAGAGTATACAGGTGGCTGTGGTGGGAGCAGAGTATACAGGCCGCTGTGCGGGGAGCAGAGTATACAGGCGGCTGTGAGGGGAGCAGAGTATACAGGTGGCTGTGCGGGGAGCAGAGTATACAGGCAGCTGTGCGGGGAGCAGAGTATATAGGCGGCTGTGAGGGGAGTAGAGTATACAGGGGCCTGTGGTAGGAGCAGAGTATAAAGGTGGCTGTGCGGGAGCAGAGTATACAGGCAGCTGTGAGGGGAGCAGAGTATACAGGTGACTGTGCGGGGAGCAGAGTATACAGGCAGCTGTGTGGGGAGCAGAGTATACAGGGGGCTGTGCGGGGAGCAGAGTATACAGGGGGCTGTGAGGGGTGCAGAGTATACAGGCGGGTGTGCGGGGAGCAGGGTATACAGGCGGCTGTGCGGGGAGCAGGGTATAGAGGCGGCTGTGCGGGGAGCAGAGTATAGAGGCGGCTGTGCGGGGAGCAGAGTATACAGGCGGCTGTGCGGGGAGCAGAGTATACAGGCGGCTGTGCGGGGAGAAGAGTATACAGGCGGCTGTGCGGGGAGCAGAGTATACAGGCAGCTGTGCGGGGAGCAGAGTGTACAGGCGGCTGTGCGGGGAGCAGAGTATACAAGCGGCTGTGCGGGGAGCAGAGTATACAGGCGGCTGTGCGGGGAGCAGAGTATACAGGCGGCTGTGCGGGGAGCAGAGTATATAGGCGGCTGTGCAGGGAGCAGAGTATACAGGCGGCTGTGAGGGGAGCAGAGTATACAGGCGGCTGTGCGGGGAGCAGAGTATACAGGCGGCTGTGTGGGGAGCAGAGTGTACAGGCGGCTGTGCGGGCAGCAGAGTGTACAGGCGGCTGTGCGGGGAGCAGAGTATACAGGCGGCTGTGCAGGGAGCAGAGTATACAGGGGGCTGTGCAGGGAGCAGAGTATACAGGGGGCTGTGAGAGGAGCAGAGTATACAGGGGGCTGTGAGGGGTGCAGAGTATACAGGCGGGTGTGCGGGGAGCAGGGTATACAGGCGGCTGTGCGGGGAGCAGGGTATAGAGGCGGCTGTGCGGGGAGCAGAGTATAGAGGCGGCTGTGCGGGGAGCAGAGTATACAGGCGGCTGTGCGGGGAGCTATACTTATACTTATACTTATTACTTATCTACTTATATAATCCGCAGTTGTCTACTTATATAATCCGCAGTTGGGAAATTCGGGCACTGTAGCCGAATCCCAACATGCTTTGCGCGACTGCGAGTGATGACGCGCAGCGTCATCACGAGCCGCAGCCGCGCTACCCTGCCCCGGCCTCAGCACCCGACATACCAGCCCACATGCCGGGCCCTTAACAAGTGACACGGCCCACTGCTGTGTCCGAGGGAAGCAGTGAGGAGACGCTCACACACAAGCTGCCCTCTCTCCCTCTCTCTCCTGCTCTGTGCACTGATTTACTCCGTACAAAGCAGGAGAAAGCCTGTAGGAGCCCGGCAACTCAAACACTTTCCTCACTGTCATGTGATCTACATTCAAAGGTCCTGCAGATGCTTACTGCCTTTCTGCAGGTCGCAGTGCCTCCTCTCCTGCTGCATATCGATCAGGACCTTCATGATATGGTAATGGATGCTGTGTCTGTGTGTGTGTGTTAGTGTCATAAGTGTGCCTGCTGCTGGGGTGTGTCATGTCTCTGTCTGCTGTGTGTCATGTCTCTGTCTGCTCTGTGTCATGTCTCTGTCTGCTCTGTGTCATGTCTCTGTCTGCTGTGTGTCATGTCTCTGTCTGCTGTGTGTCATGTCTCTGCTGTGTGTCATGTCTCTGTCTGCTCTGTGTCATGTCTCTGCTCTGTGTCATGTCTCTGCTGTGTGTCATGTCTCTGTCTGCTCTGTGTCATGTCTCTGCTCTGTGTCATGTCTCTGCTGTGTGTCATGTCTCTGTCTGCTCTGTGTCATGTCTCTGCTCTGTGTCATGTCTCTGCTGTGTGTCATGTCTCTGTCTGCTCTGTGTCATGTCTCTGCTCTGTGTCATGTCTCTGCTGTGTGTCATGTCTCTGTCTGCTCTGTGTCATGTCTCTGCTCTGTGTCATGTCTCTGCTGTGTGTCATGTCTCTGCTGTGTGTCATGTCTCTGCTGTGTGTCATGTCTCTGCTGTGTGTCATGTCTCTGCTGTGTGTCATGTCTCTGCTGTGTGTCATGTCTCTGCTGTGTGTCATGTCTCTGCTGTGTGTCATGTCTCTGCTGTGTGTCATGTCTCTATACTGTGTGTAATGTCTCTATACTGTGTGTAATGTCTCTATACTGTCTCTATACTGTGTGTAATGTCTCTATACTGTGTGTAATGTCTCTATACTGTCTCTATACTGTGTGTAATGTCTCTATACTGTGTGTAATGTCTCTATACTGTGTGTAATGTCTCTATACTGTGTGTAATGTCTCTATACTGTCTCTATACTGTGTGTAATGTCTCTATACTGTGTGTAATGTCTCTATACTGTGTGTAATGTCTCTATACTGTCTCTATACTGTGTGTAATGTCTCTATACTGTGTGTAATGTCTCTATACTGTGTGTAATGTCTCTATACTGTCTCTATACTGTGTGTAATGTCTCTATACTGTGTGTAATGTCTCTATACTGTCTCTATACTGTGTGTAATGTCTCTATACTGTGTGTAATGTCTCTATACTGTGTGTAATGTCTCTATACTGTGTGTAATGTCTCTATACTGTCTCTATACTGTGTGTAATGTCTCTATACTGTGTGTAATGTCTCTATACTGTGTGTAATGTCTCTATACTGTCTCTATACTGTGTGTAATGTCTCTATACTGTGTGTAATGTCTCTATACTGTCTCTATACTGTGTGTAATGTCTCTATACTGTGTGTAATGTCTCTATACTGTGTGTAATGTCTCTATACTGTGTGTAATGTCTCTATACTGTGTGTAATGTCTCTATACTGTCTCTATACTGTGTGTAATGTCTCTATACTGTGTGTAATGTCTCTATACTGTCTCTATACTGTGTGTAATGTCTCTATACTGTGTGTAATGTCTCTATACTGTGTGTAATGTCTCTATACTGTGTGTAATGTCTCTATACTGTCTGTAATGTGTGTGTATAATGTGTCTAATCTCTGCATACTGTGTCTATACAATGTCTCATGTATGTATATACTGTGTGTTTCTCTCCTCACCCCTCCACCGCAGAGCCGCCTCCACACTCTGCTACCCGCAGAGCCGCCTCCACACTCTGCTACCCGCAGAGCCGCCTCCACACTCTGCTACCCGCAGAGCCGCCTCCACACTCTGCTACCCGCAGAGCCGCCTCCACACTCTGCTACCCGCAGAGCCGCCTCCACACTCTGCTACCCGCAGAGCCGCCTCCACACTCTGCTACCCGCAGAGCCGCCTCCACACTCTGCTACCCGCAGAGCCGCCTCCACACTCTGCTACCCGCAGAGCCGCCTCCACACTCTGCTACCCGCAGAGCCGCCTCCACACTCTGCTACCCACTCACCCGCGTCTATACACACAATTCATTTCACCGCGCTCCCGATGCAATTGCATCGGGCCTTTTTACTAGTATATACATAATCAGCAGTTTTGCGCTTCCGGCCACTGTGCCGCTGTCACGCAATAGTGAGCGCCGACACTGGCCGGAAGCGCAAACAAACTGCCGCCGGACACCACAAACCTCCACACCCCAACCACTGCCCGCACCGCCCGCCGCTCACCCGCCACATCCTCCCGCTCCCCCGCCACTCACTCACTCCCCCGCCACTCCACCCGCTCCCCCCCGCCACATCCTGCCCCTCTCCCACCGCTCCCCCGCCACATCATGCCGCTCACACCCCGCCGCTACCCCGCCACATCCTGCCGCTCACCTGCTCCCCCGCCACTCACCCGCTCCCTGCCACACCTACCGGCCCCTGCCTACCCGCACCAACAACGCACCTGCCAGCTAGCACCACACTGGCCGACTCCCAGCACCACCCGCTCCCAGCACCTGCCGCCTTGCAGCACACCCTCCAGTGCTATTGTGCAGGAGGAGGAGACTTTGGTAAAGGATCAGTGATGAGCAGGGACTGTCACTTTCAGAGCACCACAGACATGGATGCATCGATGTAGCAGAGCTGAATTTGTTCTTTGCTCCTGTTATCTCATCTGCTCCCCGCACAGCCGCCTGTATACTCTGCTCCCTGCACAGCCGCCTGTATACTCTGCTCCCCGCTCAGCCGCCTGTATACTCTGCTCCCCGCACAGCCGCCTGTATACTCTGCTCCCCGCACAGCCGCCTGTATACTCTGCTCCCCGCACAGCCGCCTGTATACTCTGCTCCCTGCACAGCCGCCTGTATACTCTGCACCCCACACAGCCGTCTCTATACCCTGCTCCCCGCACAGCCGCCTGTATACCCTGCTCCCCACACACCCACCTGTATACTCTGCTCCCTGCACAGCCGCCTGTATACTCTGCTCCCTGCACAGCCTTCTGTACACTCTGCTACAAGCATAGCCACTTGTATACTCTGCTCCTCTCACAGCCCCCTGTATACTCTGCTCCCTGCACAGCCCCCTGTATACTCTGCTCCCTGCACAGCCGCCTGTATACTCTGCTCCCCGCACAGCCGCCTGTACACTCTGCTGCCCGCACAGCCGCCTGTACACTCTGCTCCCCACACAGCCGCCTGTATACTCTGCTCCCCGCACAGCCGCCTGTATACTCTGCTCCCCTCACAGCCGCCTGTATACTCTGCTCCCTGCACAGCCGCCTATATACTCTGCTCCCCGCACAGCCGCCTGTATACTCTGCTCCCCGCACAGCCGCCTGTATACTCTGCTCCCCGCACAGCCGCTTGTATACTCTGCTCCCCGCACAGCCGCCTGTACACTCTGCTCCCCGCACAGCTGCCTGTATACTCTGCTCCCACCACAGCCCCCTGTATACTCTACTCCCCTCACAGAAGCCTGTATACCCTGCTCCCCCCAAGTGGCTATGCTTGTAGCAGAGTGTACAGAAGGCTGTGCAGGGAGCAGAGTATACAGGCGGCTGTGCAGGGAGCAGAGTATACAGGTGGGTGTGTGGGGAGCAGGGTATACAGGCGGCTGTGCGGGGAGCAGGGTATAGAGACGGCTGTGTGGGGTGCAGAGTATACAGGCGGCTGTGCAGGGAGAGTAGCCAGAGTATACAGGCGGCTGTGCGGGGAGCAGAGTATACAGGCGGTGTGCGGGGAGCAGAGTATACAGGCGGTTGGCGGGGAGCAGAGTATACAGGCGGCTGTAGCGGGGAGCAGAGTATACAGGCGGCTGTGCAGGGAGCAGAGTATACAGGACTGTGCGGAGCAGATGAGATAACAGGAGCAAGAACAAATTCAGCTCTGCTACATCGATGCATCCAGTCTGTGGTGCTCTGAAAGTGACAGTCCCTGCTCATCACTGATCCTTTACCAAAGTCTCCTCCTCCTGCACAATAGCACTGGAGGGTGTGCTGCAAGGCGGCAGGTGCTGGGAGCGGGTGGTGCTGGGAGTCGGCCAGTGTGGTGCTAGCTGGCAGGTGCGTTGTTGGTGCGGGTAGGCAGGGGCCGGTAGGTGTGGCAGGGAGCGGGTGAGTGGCGGGGGAGCAGGTGAGCGGCAGGATGTGGCGGGGTAGCGGCGGGTGAGCGGCATGATGTGGCGGGGGAGCGGTGGGAGAGGGGCAGGATGTGGCGGGGGAGCGGGTGAGTGGCGGGGGAGTGAGTGGCGGGGGAGCGGGAGGATGTGGCGGGTGAGCGGCGGGCGGTGCGGGCAGTGGTTGGGGTGTGGAGGTTTGTGGTGTCCGGCGGCAGTTTGTTTGCGCTTCCGGCCAGTGTCGGCGGCTCACTATTGCGTGACAGCGGCACAGTGGCCGGAAGCGCAAAACTGCTGATTATGTATATACTAGTAAAAAGGCCCGATGCAATTGCATCGGGAGCGCGGTGAAATGAATTGTGTGTATAGACGCGGGTGAGTGGGTATCAGAGTATAGAGGCGGCTCTGCGGGTAGCAGAGTGTGGAGGCGGCTCTGCGGGTAGCAGAGTGTGGAGGCGGCTCTGCGGGTAGCAGAGTGTGGAGGCGGCTCTGCGGGTAGCAGAGTGTGGAGGCGGCTCTGCGGGTAGCAGAGTGTGGAGGCGGCTCTGCGGGTAGCAGAGTGTGGAGGCGGCTCTGCGGGTAGCAGAGTGTGGAGGCGGCTCTGCGGGTAGCAGAGTGTGGAGGCGGCTCTGCGGGTAGCAGAGTGTGGAGGCGGCCTCTGCGGGTAGCAGAGTGTGGAGGCGGCTCTGCGGGTAGCAGAGTGTGGAGGCGGCTCTGCGGGTAGCAGAGTGTGGAGGCGGCTCTGCGGTGGAGGGGTGAGGAGAGAAACACACAGTATATACATACATGAGACATTGTATAGACACAGTATGCAGAGATTAGACACATTATACACACACATTACAGACAGTATAGAGACATTACACACAGTATAGAGACATTACACACAGTATAGAGACATTACACACAGTATAGAGACAGTATAGAGACATTACACACAGTATAGAGACATTACACACAGTATAGAGACAGTATAGAGACATTACACACAGTATAGAGACATTACACACAGTATAGAGACATTACACACAGTATAGAGACATTACACACAGTATAGAGACAGTATAGAGACATTACACACAGTATAGAGACATTACACACAGTATAGAGACAGTATAGAGACATTACACACAGTATAGAGACATTACACACAGTATAGAGACATTACACACAGTATAGAGACAGTATAGAGACATTACACACAGTATAGAGACATTACACACAGTATAGAGACATTACACACAGTATAGAGACATTACACACAGTATAGAGACAGTATAGAGACATTACACACAGTATAGAGACATTACACACAGTATAGAGACAGTATAGAGACATTACACACAGTATAGAGACATTACACACAGTATAGAGACATTACACACAGTATAGAGACAGTATAGAGACATTACACACAGTATAGAGACATTACACACAGTATAGAGACATTACACACAGTATAGAGACATTACACACAGTATAGAGACATTACACACAGTATAGAGACATTACACACAGTATAGAGACAGTATAGAGACATTACACACAGTATAGAGACATTACACACAGTATAGAGACAGTATAGAGACATTACACACAGTATAGAGACATTACACACAGTATAGAGACATGACACACAGCAGAGACATGACACACAGCAGAGACATGACACACAGCAGAGACATGACACACAGCAGAGACATGACACACAGCAGAGACATGACACACAGCAGAGACATGACACACAGCAGAGACATGACACACAGCAGAGACATGACACACAGCAGAGACATGACACACAGCAGAGACATGACACACAGCAGAGACATGACACAGAGCAGAGACATGACACAGAGCAGACAGAGACATGACACACAGCAGAGACATGACACAGAGCAGAGACATGACACAGAGCAGACAGAGACATGACACACAGCAGAGACATGACACAGAGCAGAGACATGACACAGAGCAGACAGAGACATGACACACAGCAGAGACATGACACAGAGCAGAGACATGACACAGAGCAGACAGAGACATGACACACAGCAGAGACATGACACAGAGCAGAGACATGACACAGAGCAGACAGAGACATGACACACAGCAGAGACATGACACACAGCAGACAGAGACATGACACACAGCAGACAGAGACATGACACAGAGCAGACAGAGACATGACACAGAGCAGACAGAGACATGACACACAGCAGACAGAGACATGACACACCCCAGCAGCAGGCACACTTATGACACTAACACACACACACAGACACAGCATCCATTACCATATCATGAAGGTCCTGATCGATATGCAGCAGGAGAGGAGGCACTGCGACCTGCAGAAAGGCAGTAAGCATCTGCAGGACCTTTGAATGTAGATCACATGACAGTGAGGAAAGTGTTTGAGTTGCCGGGCTCCTACAGGCTTTCTCCTGCTTTGTACGGAGTAAATCAGTGCACAGAGCAGGAGAGAGAGGGAGAGAGGGCAGCTTGTGTGTGAGCGTCTCCTCACTGCTTCCCTCGGACACAGCAGTGGGCCGTGTCACTTGTTAAGGGCCCGGCATGTGGGCTGGTATGTCGGGTGCTGAGGCCGGGGCAGGGTAGCGCGGCTGCGGCTCGTGATGACGCTGCGCGTCATCACTCGCAGTCGCGCAAAGCATGTTGGGATTCGGCTACAGTGCCCGAATTTCCCAACTGCGGATTATATAAGTACTAGTAAAAAGGCCCGATGCAATTGCATCGGGAGAGCGGTGAAATAAATTGTGTGTATACAGGCGGGTTAGTGGGTAGCAGAGTATACAGAGGGCTCTGTGGGTAGCAGAGTATACAGGCGGGTCTGTGGGTAGCAGAGTATACAGGAGGGTCTGAGGGTAGCAGATGATACAGGTGGCTATGTGAGTAGCAGAGTATACAGGCGGCTTTGTGGGTAGCAGAGTATACAGGCAGCTCTGTGGGTAGCAGAGTATACAGGCAGCTCTGTGGGTAGCAGAGCATACAGGCAGCTCTGTGTGTAGCAGAGTATGATGTGGTGGGAGGCTGGAGGGGTGAGGAGAGCAGAGGGTGGAGGGGTGAGGAGAGGTGAGGCTGGAGGGGTGAGGACAGGTCCGGCTGGAGGCGTGAGGAGAGGTTCGGCTGGATGCGTGAGGACAGGTCCGGCTGGAGGCGTGAGGACAGGTCCGGCTGGAGGTGTGAGGACAGGTCCGGCTGGAGGCGTGAGGACAGATCCGGCTGGAGGCGTGAGGAGAGGTCTGGCTGGAGGCGTGAGGAGAGGTCCGGCTGGAGGCGTGAGGAGAGGTCCGGCTGGAGGCGTGAGGAGAGGTCCGGCTGGAGGCGTGAGGAGAGGTCCGGCTGGAGGCGTGAGGAGAGGTGCGGCTGGAGGGGCGAAATCACCGCTTGGCGGCAGGACGTGGCAGCGTGGTGGGGGTGATGGTGGCAGCCGCAGTCACACGGCATTGTCCTGTGCAGCGGGGTGGGGGCTGAAGAGAGGGATCAGTCCCTTGCCTCAGGTGACACATGTGACCTGAGGGGAAGGAGCGGATTGGGCGTTCTGTGGTAAACCGAGGAGGGTCATCCGATGGGTCCAGGACGCGGAGTCCTGGGCAATGGGATGGGCGTCCTGTGGTTACAACACAGCGCCGAATCCGCTTGCAGGGGCAGCGGGCAATGGGAGTGAGCGGGGCGTGTAAGGCTTTGCAGGCTGACACGGCGCGCTCACTCCCATTGGCGGGCGCCGCCGCCGGCTTCAGGACGACGTCACTTGCTGCCGGCACCCGGCCACAGCTCGTACAGCGCTACTTCACCAGGATGGCGACACCGAGGCCCCAGCGGTGAGAGAGCGGCGAGGGGCGGAAGGCAGCGGCGGCATCCGTGCAGCGTAGACCTCGCGGAGGGCGGTTGCGATGACACGCTTGCAGCGGGGCGGACGGTTGGTAGGATGGGGGCGGTGTGAGCTAGTGCGTGTGCGGGTCGTGATGACGCTATTGCCTCATCGGTCGCAGTGTGACAAAGGATTTTGGGATTCGGCTACAGTGGGCGAATCTCAAACTCCCGATTATATAAGTAGATAAAGATCTCTGTATCTGTCCCCAGCCTCACCCCTCATTGATGTCTCTGTCCCCAGCCTCACCCCTCATTGATGTCTCTGTCCCCAGTCTCACTCCTCATTGATGTCTCTGTCCCCAGCCTCACTCCCCACTGATGTCTATGTCTCCAGCCTCACTCCCCATAGATGTCTCTGTCCCGAGCCTTACTCCTCATTGATGTCTCTGTCCCCAGCCTCACTCCCCATAGATGTCTCTGTCCCCAGCCTTACTCCTCATTGATGTCTCTGTCTCCAGCCTCACTTCCCATAGATGTCTCTGTCCCCAGCCTCACTCCCCATAGATGTCTCTGTCCCCAGCCTTACTCCTCATTGATGTCTCTGTCCGCAGTCTCACTCCTCATTGATGTCTCAGTCCCCAGTCTGACTCCTCATTGATGTCTCTGTCCCCAGCCTCACTCCCCATAGATGTCTCTGTCCCCAGCCTTACTCCTCATTGATGTCTCTGTCTCCAGCCTCACTCCCCATAGATGTCTCTGTCCCCAGCCTCACCCCTCATTGATGTCTCTGTCCGCAGTCTCACTCCTCATTGATGTCTCAGTCCCCAGCCTTACTCCTCATTGATGTCTCTGTCCCCAGCCTCACACAGCACAGGCACATATACAACACACAGTATAGACACAGCACAGGCACATATACAACACACAGTATAGACACAGCACAGGCACATATACAACACACAGTATAGACACAGCACAGGCACATATACAACACACAGTGTAGACAGCACAGGCACATATACAACACACAGTGTAGACAGCACAGGCACATATACAACACACAGTATAGACACAGCACAGGCACATATACAACACACAGTGTAGACACCACACAGGCACATATACAACACACAGTGTAGACACCACACAGGCACATATACAACACACAGTGTAGACAGCACACAGGCACATATACAACACACAGTATAGACACAGCACAGGCACATATACAACACACAGTGTAGACAGCACATGCACATATACAACACACAGTGTAGACACCACACAGGCACATATACAACACACAGTGTAGACACCACACAGGCACATATACAACACACAGTGTAGACAGCACACAGGCACATATACAACACACAGTGTAGACACCACACAGGCACATATACAACACACAGTATAGACACCACACAGGCACATATACAACACACAGTGTAGACAGCACATGCACATATACAACACACAGTGTAGACACCACACAGGCACATATACAACACACAGTGTAGACACCACACAGGCACATATACAACACACAGTGTAGACAGCACACAGGCACATATACAACACACAGTGTAGACACCACACAGGCACATATACAACACACAGTGTAGACAGCACACAGGCACATATACAACACACAGTGTAGACACCACACAGGCACATATACAACACACAGTATAGACAGAGCACAGGCACATATACAACACACAGTATAGACAGAGCACAGGCACATATACAACACAGTGTAGACACCACACAGGCACATATACAACACACAGTATAGACAGAGCACAGGCACATATACAACACAGTGTAGACAGCAGAGGCACATATACAACACACAGTGTAGACACCACACAGGCACATATACAACACAGAGTGTAGACAGCACAGGCACATATACACACACAGTACAGACACATATACAACATAGACAGAGCACAGGCACACATATATGAGCGGAGGCATCCTCCATCCTTCAGACAGGCAGTGACGTGCCTCGGACAGCTCTGTCCCCGCACAAACAGATCAGCTCCATAGTAAACAAAGGGGCCGGACTTACTGCTGTGTTTCCATCCATGGGGCGATGATCCGGGTCTGATCCGCAAACAACAGGCAGAGACTTGTAACATCAAGCTCGGGCAGCGCTGGAACTTCCAGCCCCATCACACTGATCACACTGAGCGCTCAATAACCGAGCAGAGAGATGTCAGGACAGAAGAGCTCAGTTTGGGAAGAGGTTCTGCAGCAGCAGGCTGGGTGCAGCAGCTGTGAGTGCCCTGAGGCAGGAGAACAGACGGTGCAGCAGCAGGCCTCGGATGGGGATCAGACAATCACCCTGGCCGGGCACCAGCTGCACTCCGCCCACACCGGGGCTCTTCACATGGACTGGCCGTTATGTGTGCGGGCAGTACGGGGCAGAGCCCGGGCACAGCGGAGGTCGGGGGACCCTGCTGATCGCCGCTTCCTCCCTTTTGTTCATCCACCGTGCAGAGCGGAGCGATCGTCAGTCAGTGACCATTACATGAGAGCCGCAGGCAATGCCGCACCTGCTCCACCACAGGTCACTAATGGAAATCCATCAGCTGCGGAAGCGCAAGGTTACAGAGCAGAGATGCGCGATCACTCCTCTGTTTCCCCGGGTCTTCCCCGGGTGTGCTGTGTGCCTGAGCGGCTGGCTTTGTGTGGCGGATGTGCAGGGGTGCGGGTCTGGGGCCCCTCAGTCTCCCCGGGTCTGTGTCCCTGAGGTGCTTTGCGGGGCCGACGGTTGCTAGGATGCGGCTCGCGATGACGCTACGCGTCATCGCTCGCAGTCGCGCAAAGGAGTCTGGGATTGGGCTACAGTGCCCAAATTCCCAACTCCCGATTATATAAGTAGAAGATAGATAGAAGATAGATAGAAGATAGATGTATGAAACGGTATGCTCTGAACAATACCTAATTGGTGTAGTTTATGCTGATAAATATGGTATATTAAGCCTGGAATATAACTTCCTGTAAGCAATTACCAGAAAACAGGGTTGATAAACCAGCCAAATACTTGTTATTGGTATATATATATATAATATTAGACACCAATATATTTTTGCCTATGTGAGCTCAATAAATTAACATAAACCACACTACTCCCCTTAATAAAGTTGGTTTATGGTAGTAAAATGAAGAAAGAGCCAGCACCCAGTCCATATAGTAAACAAGATCTTCTTTATTTCCGGACTCACATATTTAAAATCTGCATTTGTATGGCAGGCATACCCAGACGCGTTTCGGTTAACAACAACCTGATGGTACTGTCACACGGGGCGATCTGTGTGGCGATGTTGCCGGCAACTTAGGGGCGTGACAAAGTAGCAGCAACATCGCTCATGAGTTGCCGCGTGTGACAGGGCGATAATAAGGTGATAAGTAGCCTAAGCAACATCGCTAGGCTTCCCAACATGTTGGGAAACCTGGCGATGTTGCTCAGGCGATTTGCCTGCATCGCTCTGTGTGACGCCGCAACTGCGATGTTGCCGGCAACTTCCCCCATAGACTCCCATGTTATGGATTGTTGCCAGGGTAGAGTTTAACCCTGGCTGTGATAGTTGCCGGCAAGACCGCAGATGCATTGCCGGCGATATCGCTGCGTGTGACATTGCAACAGCAACCAAAATAGTGCGCGCTCCCGTGAGTTGCCAGCAACATCGCCGCAGAGATCGCCCTGTGTGACGGTACCATTAGTCTTTGGCAAGAGAAACAGACTGACATACATCTAATATATAAAGCTGAATGTATGTATGTGTGTGTATGTATATCCGGGATTGGCATCTACACCGTCGCAACTACAGCCACAAAATTTTGCACAGTCACACGTCTGGACCCCGAGAGAGTCATAGGCTATGTTGTGAGTCGAAATTTTAACCCTACGCGTTCCAGTTCACCAAACAATTTTGCCCCTATCTACATAATGGGAAAAAAGTAAAAGGAAACATGTGGGAGGAAAATCGACAGCTGCCAACTACAGCCACAAAATTTTGCACAGTCACACATCTGGACCCCGGGGGTGTCATAGGCTATGTTGTGAGGTGAAATTTTAACCCCGCGCATTCCAATTCACCAAACAATTTTTCCCCTATCTACATAATGGGGAAAAAGTGACAGTTACCAGTTGACAGTTGTGAATGCGAGGGGCTTAATGACAGCAACAAAGACTAACAGCATATACCAGCATATAGTCACTAAGGTGGGGCCCCAACATGGGATATTCACCACGCACGGGGACATGTATACACACCACACGCACATAAAGAGTAACAGCAAGTGTATAGTCACTAAAGTGCAGCCCCAACATTGGATACTCACCACGCACCTGAACAAACACACACCACAAAGAGACACACACAACACAGAGAAACACACACCACATGCACTCACCCCACTGGAACACACACACACACACCACAAACAGACACACACAGCACAAACACACACACCACACAGACCCCCCCCCCACAGGGACACACACACATGGCCACCCTATAGGGACACATGCACTCACCCCACAGGGACACACACACACATCACAAAGAGACACAAACACCACACAGACACACACACACCACACAGACCCCCCCACAGGGACACACACACATACACACCCTATAGGGACACATGCACTCACCTCACAGGGACACACACACCACAAAGGGACACACACAACACAGAGACACACACACTCCACACAGACCCCCCCACAGTGACACACACACATACACACCCTATAGGGACACATGCACTCACCCCACAGGGACACACACACACCACAAAAAGACACACACAACACAGAGACACACACACACCACACAGACCCCCCCCCCCCCACAGGGACACACACATATACACACCCTATAGGGACACATGCACTCACCCCACAGGGACACACACACACAACACAGAGACACACACAACCCCACACAGACCCCCCCCCCCACAGGGACACACACACATACACACCCTATAGGGACACATGCACTCACCTCACAGGGACACACACACACATCACAAAGAGACACAAACACCACACAGACACACACACACCACACAGACCCCCCCACAGGGACACACACACATATACACCCTATAGGGACACATGCACTCACCTCACAGGGACACACACACCACAAAGGGACATACACAACACAGAGACACACACACTCCACACAGACCCCCCCACAGTGACACACACACATACACACCCTATAGGGACACATGCACTCACCCCACAGGGACACACACACACCACAAAAAGACACACACAACACAGAGACACACACACACCACACAGACCCCCCCCCACAGGGACACACACATATACACACCCTATAGGGACACATGCACTCACCCCACAGGGACACACACACACACCACAAAAAGACACACACAACACAGAGACACACACAACCCCACACAGACACCCCCCCCCACAGGGACACACACACATACACACCCTATAGGGACACATGCACTCACCCCACAGGGACACACACATACACACACCCCAGGGACACACACACCACACAGACACAGATGTGCACAAATCACCTCACACAACTCGCCTCATACGTGTGCTATCTTTAATTTCCAAATATAAACATCTGATTAAAAACAGCCAATGTGCAACACATGTGCCACATAGGGAATTAAGGCAGATGTCAGTCACATGAGCTGTCTATTATGTGTATGTGTGAGGTAACATATTCTGCCCGGCCGGGGGGAGGGTTTACTGTTGGCTGGAGATTTATTAGGCTGCCTATAGCAACCAATCACAGCTTAGCTTCTATTTTCTTACAGGTCATTAATATGACAGATTCAAATTCTATTTTTTATAGCTAACATCAGTTATTTATTAACCCGGGCGTAGCCGGATAGTACAGCTAGTAGATATATACAAGACAACACATGTGAATCTCATTAAAATCAGGTGTTAACAATCAACATAGTTTGCATTCTCCGGGATTCTCTGGTCGTTAAATTCTTGTGTTACCAACCCATTAAACACTTTGTAAATAATACACGGACACTGCTTGCGACTTGGTTAAAATTTGGCCACAGCAACCCCTTTATTACCTATTATTTACATACTAACCCAGGGACACCGCACCCTGGTGTCCCAAGATTAAACAATAAGTAACACAGTAGTAATACAGTACCTAATACAAATACGTAACCCTGGATAAGCCTGGTCCAGAAGCCACCTTCCACAACAAAACATTATCCCTGGCCACAACACACTGACCGGAGGGATTGTTACAAGTTACAAATTCATTCCCCCAAATAAATTATATATATATATATAATACCAAATAACCCAACAACCTCCACAGCACCCCCCATTCCATTCCAGAAACTTGCCCATTCCTGCCACTTTGCTGGAATGGCACCCTGTAGCCTCAGTCACCAATATCAGCAATAAACCCTTATGGTACATTTACACGCGGCCACAGGAAGGTAGGAACAGGCAGGCATCGGACACAAATTGTGCCTGATGCCTTGAAAAGACCACGATGTGGCTGCGTGTAATTCAGGACTTTCCTTACTTCAGGGAAGACACACGCAGCCACATCGTGGTCTTTTCAAGGCATCAGGCACAATTTGTGTCCGATGCCTGCCTGTTCCTACCTTCCTGTGGCCGCATGTAAATGTACCATTATGGTACCTTTACACGCCGCCACAGAGGGTAGCAACAGGTAGGCAACGCACGTGCATGCGCGCATTTTTAACTGTTGCTAACGGTTGCCGATGCCGCATATACACGCCGCCACAACGTGCTCCACTGAAGGTCTTTGCGTTCCTTGGAAGTGCTGACCGGTGCCGCGGGTTACCATCTGTGGAGTACCTTCCCTGATTTACACGCCGCTACCACAAGGGAATATGGGCGTACATCTTTTGTGCTGCAAGTACATAGGCGTGAGAGAGTTGTGTATTACGTGACGCTCGTATGGTGATTGGACAATGCAGTAGCATCATGATTGGCCAGCCAGCGCAGGAAAGCTGGCTAATACATGATGCCATTGCAATTGTGGACTGTGAATGGATAGCTCTTTAAATATGGCGCCCTGTGAAGGGACAACCAATCGTAACGCAGGAGCTTCCACCAATGATCGCTGATGGGGCGTGGTATCCATGACGCTGTGGCACGCCCCTGGGAATTCGCTAGGCCACGCAAATACCTTCCTGTGCCCCGATTACACACCGCCACCATAGGGATTGTGCCTTCCTGTTTTTGAACACGGCTCAGACACAGGTATCTGAAGGAACTGTAAGACACATGAAGGAAATTCCTGAATTACACGCCGCCACTTCGTGGTGTTTTCATGGCAACAGGCACAATTGTGTCCGATGCCTGGCAGTTTCTACCTTCCTGTGGCGGCGTGTAAAGGTACCATTACGTGGTTAAGGGTACCTTCTGTGGCGTGAGAAGGTACCCTTAACCACATTGTTATCACGCTCCATAAACCATCTAGGCCCTGCATATCCACTTCATGTACTTCAGGTATCAAGTCCCAAAATCTACGGGACTGAAAGCGAAATAATGCATCAGCCCTCCCATTTAATATTCTTAGTACATACTTTGCAACCCCCCAATGCTCCATGGCAAACACATCCTCACCAACAGACATAAAGACGCTACTAGACATGTTTCAACAACACATTAAAGCTGAGATCACTGGCAGCTCAACACAATGTAAAACAAATCCACTGACCTAGGAAGTTAGGAATTCCAGTTCCCACAATTCCGCAGCTAACCAGTAAATTCTCCAATACCATCACAATCTGCACCACCTTTTTTCCGGCCACCTGCTCACACACTGATGACCTTAAATAGGCACCAAACCACCCAAACCAACTACCTTCGTATACAACTTCCACGCACTATTGGCACAACTCCCCCTCTTTTTTATTTATTTATTTTTTTAAAGCCAGACACTCCAACCATGGTATGCCTGAGAAAAAACTCCCCACACAACCAAAACTCTATGCTTTGACCTCAAATCCAAACAAATGTGCCGGGCATTTCGCCCACCATAGCAACCACTAGACCTAGCAAACAGTCAGCCCACGAGCATAATCCTGCGTGCAAATTAAGTGCACCCAGCAAAGACTGGACACTTTTATCCCACATTTTTTATTTTTAAATGCAAAACCGTCACAGAGCTAAAAAAGGATGAACCTGCTTTCCCAACAGAAAACGGTCATCCAGATAATATACTGACCAATACCAAAAATATTTCACACTGCCCATGCAGCAAAAACTGAACACTTCAAATTATGAACAATAAACATAACAGTCCAACAGTAAACAGTCAACATATTGTTCCCCATTCACATGCCGCCCAACAAATGCTGACTCTCCATGTGCCCTGATAGCAATCGAAAAGCCGCCTTCACGTCCAATTTCTTACCATCCAGGCCCTAAGTACAATTACACACACTAACTCCAATACCCCATCCACAGGTACATAATAAATGTTTATCCAGTTCCTGCGCGATCCCCATCCTTACTGACACCCCCAGTCGGGCACAACAACTGAATACGCCTAAACCTGCTCGGCTTTCATCTGGCACTATTCCCGACAGGGATATCCTCAAATCCACCCTTGGCTGCCCCCTAAACAGACCTGCCTTCGACCCAATTCCCCCTCCAATAAACTTGCCATCCGCCTCCTCTGGGTGCTCAATTACCAAGTTTAAACTACCAACAACAAAACAACACCACCCTCCGAATCACATGGTTTCCGAAAAAACAAGCCAAAAAAAACAAACTGTAAACCACTGCACAGCTTTAACGTCCCAATAACTGTTTGAAACAGCACTATAACATTCACCTTGGTACTTCCCTGTCCCTCTCACCATCTGCGCTGTTTAATCCAAGTTCCCCCCTGGCCCACCATATGAAAGAGGTCGACCCAGGGCAGTATTTACCACATCCACAAGGAAATGTCCTTGTAAACCCAAAGCCATCCTTGACGCAGAGCATTCTTCTGCCGAAATTGCTCGACATAACCCCCACCAGGACCAGCTCTCCCCGGTAACGTCTATAAGTCTTGCAGAAAGCAGCCATATGCCAAAACAATGTGGAGCACCTCCCCAATAGCCCTAGCTAAAAGCATGAACACCTGGCCCCAGTGGGAGTAAAGAAAATCCATCCACACACATTCCCTTCCAGAACCTGTCCCGCTCTTCCTTCTCCAAGTGCACCCCGACAGGCCCTGAAAGCACACATACACCTTTCCTTTATCCTATCGACCCCTGGACCTCTTCACTCACCTTATTATTCTCCTATATCCCCCATCCCATCACTGCTGCCCAAAACGACACCATTTCCGCCAGCACCTTGCTACCAACCTGCAGTCCCCACTGTGCTGTTTAGAACACCTGACCCCACTTCCACTGGGCTAACTCATGCTCCCCTCCGGGGACGGTAACTCCCAACCTTTCGAACTGCCGTCAGATTCTGCATCCACATCAACCTTCTACATCCTATCACCCACCAACCTCACAATCAGCATGAATTGTAATGAAAATCTGTTAACTCACTCAGCTGTCTTGGAGACCTCCTCCGAGTAGCTGCAACGCAGTCCTCTCCCATCTGGTCATCAGTAGTAAGAAAGCTCAGGGGACCTATGGACCTTCCAGGCTGCAGCCGAAATCAGCCTACAGTGGGCCGACCGGTCCCAAGCCCACCCTCTCGACTGCAGGAGGGTTGCTCCTGATCCCTTCAATACTGGGTTCACCCGGGACCACCCATGGAGCACTGCAGCAACTACCTCACCTTTCACCAGAGGGGATATCCTGCTGGGTTTGTTCCGCTACCGACTGGGGAAGGGGGGAAACCGCTGCCATCACTTGCTGCCCCTTATCCAAAGGGGACCAGCCGCTATGTTCATCTCCACACCACTCAGAGGACACTGTTCCCGCCAGACTCCATCGCTCCGGAATCATCCGGGGCTCCCTCCACACTGCGCCCGCTGTAGTCGGCCCTTCCTGTCGAGAAGGGTACCCCTGTGCCCCGTCGACTGTGGGGATTATCCATCCTTGCTGGCCGCCCAGCGTGCTCACTTCTCAAGCCCAACCAGAAACCGCCACTGACGAAGCCAGTTTGGTGAAACGCATTGAGGGTGTAGGCTGAGGAAGATATATGTACTAGGAACGAGTCTAGAACTGGGAGGTCATTTATATCCACTAAAATGGATGGGAGGGATGTATAGCACTTGTTTATATGATAGAGGGGGATCCCTTTGAGACTAGTTGGGATGATAGAAGTTTGGTATAGCTTTACGGATACTTATACAATTCTGTGAAACCGGTGAAGCATAGACCTGGTATGGGACAGGCTAATATACTGATTACATCAATAAGCTAATGTCTGTCATCCTGATTATGCAAACTTTGTGATGGTCCCTTTACACGCGGCCACAGGAAGGTAGAAACAGGCAGGCATCGGAAAACACAATGTGCCTGTTGCTTTCCTTGAAAAGGACTAACGATGTGGCGGCGGTTTTTAATTCAGGAGCTATTCCTTCCTTACCTTAAATTATAAGTCTGGGTCGATTCCAACCCACCACCCCATACCTTCTGAATTTTAGGGAGGGTGGGTGGTTTCTTTGGTGGGACCTTTTAGGTTGTGTCACCACCATTCTATGTCTGCAACTCCCTATGCCACGGCAGGAAGTAGGCCGCAGAACATGGAGGGTCCCCACTGGGGTTCCTAGATAATGCTCTCCTCACCCTCCAGAATAGGGAGAGTATCGTTCGGGAGGTCAAGACCGCCGACTACGTGCTGCAAGAGGGAAGGGAGCTGTTACCGATGGGAGTTCACAGGCAGCCTGTACAGGAGTCTGCACTGTCTGTGCCCCATTCACTATCATAGCTGCATAGAAAATCCCTTCCAGGGAAGCCAGATCACCATCTGTGTGAGCTGTAAGCTGTTGTCCAAAGAAGCTGCAAGAAGAAGCAGCTTCTCCTTACCTCCCCCTATATTACTTATATTGCTCCCCCCTTCCTTCTTCCAAGACCACTCCTCAACCAATTACCTCGTTTCACATTTTTCTTATTACAACCTAATGCACCTATTAACCCCTTAACTCCGTCTCCTCCTGATTGTCTTGTAGCCAGTCCACCTCATGTGTTTCCTGGCTTTTCTTACCGTTAAAAGCGCGTTTGTAAATCTGGGCTGCTCATTAACTTCCTGATTATTTACTTCATTGACTCCAACAGCCAATAACACACATCCACTCTCTGTGACAGCATCTATGATTGGCTGTTGTGCCCCTCTCCCATTGTGCTGCATCTGGGATTGGTTGCCATTAGCAACAAACCTGCTATCATAGATGATGTAAAAATCAATAAATAATTTTAAAAAACTACATAGGGCTTCTCCATATTTTGAATTCTCACCACAGACAAAGTAGCCAGCAATGGGCTGCCACCCCCAGCTGCTCGCCTTTACCTTATCTGGTTCTAAAAAATACAGGTGAACCCATTATTTTCTTTAAATTGTTTAAATAAATAATAATAAAAAAAGTGTAAGGTTCACCCTATTTTTGATTGTCAGCCAGGGTAAAAAACAGGTAGAAGTGGGGCTGATATTCTCAGCGTGGTGCTCTTCCCAATAACCTGGTATGATGGCATCAGGTTGACAGAAGGGGTTAATGACAACTGGGTATTGACAGCTTGCCATTAATAGAGATGAGCGTATTTGATTTGAAATGTTCACCAATCTCAAATTCAACCTGCTTTGGGCGATGTTCGAGTCATTCGGAGAATGCAAACAATTAGCTTCAAATTCGGCAGTTCGAGGTTATGTTTGATAGCGGTTTGCTCACCAAAAGCATACTGGCTTTTCACAGTAATACTGTTATTGAATGTTAATATCAGTTTTAGTGTATAGTGTGTTGGAAGGGGTTTGGATCAGTGCTGCTGAAATAATGCCGATCTCCATTTTTTTTTCTCCTAACCGCATATAAGTGGGGCGGTACAGGCTGTCAGCCAATCACACACACAGCAAAGTGCATTTTTTGCACACAAGCAAGGACATGTGTCATTGGCTGTTATGTCATGTCTTGCCCTATAAGACCCGGCTATTTTCCCCATCGCCGCAATTACCTCAGTGCTGCAGTTGTGTGTCAGTCAGGCACTGCTACTGCTGCTGTGGGCGCTATAAGGTGTGACTTAGACAGATAGTGAGCAATTTCAAGTTAGATAGAGAGATAGGTTTAGGGAGTAGGGACTAGTTGGAATATCAGCCCTTTTGAGGTCTACTTCATAGAAGTAGGGACTAGTTGTAATTTCAGCCCTTTTGAGGACTAGGTTAGTGCAATTCCTATTAGTTTTTGACCAGGCAGGTGTGTACCACTGCTGTGCAAGTGTTTTTCACAGCATCTGGCGAAATCTAGCTCAGGCAATCCTTTTGGGCAGGTAGTGTAGCACTGCTGTGAAGAAAGCTACACCACGTGTCTTCAGTAGCCAATTTTTTACTGCAGCTAGCCCAGGCAATCCTTTTGGGCTAACAGCAGTATCTGGTAGTCAGCGGTGTAGGCCAGCTGTAAAGTGAGCTACACCGCCTGTCTATCCAGTAGCCAATTTTTTACTGCAGCTAGCCCAGGCAATCCTTTTGGGCTAGTAGCAGTGTCTGGTACTCAGCGGTGTAGCCGCTCTATTGAGTATGGGGTAACACAGATGGTTGAGTCTGCAGAGCTGTTCAGTCACACTCAGGGGTGAACCTAGCCATTGTGCTGCCTGAGGCGAACTGCAAAACGGCGCCCCCCCCCCTCCCAGTAAGTTTTTTTTCAATCAGTAGAAATAAATCTAGTTTGCACACACTTATACCGTGTTTCCCCGAAAGTAAGGCCCCCCCCCGATTGTAAGGCTGCCTAGGGGTAAAGGGGGGGCCTGCTAATGTAAGGCCTCCCCCGATTATAAGGCCTTACAACCGGGGGGGCCAATGTAAGGCCCCTAGCGGAGGGGGGGGGGGGGAGCGGGAGCGGGTCGCACGTCACGTGCGCCCGCTCATTACATTATGCACTGCATCCCCCTGTCAATCAGCGACAGGGGGAGCAGTGCATTATACGGTATATAGGGGCCCCCTCCTGCTGGCACACTACCCCCCTGTTCTGAGGCCCCCCCCTGCTGCTGCTGCAGACATCTTACCCTCCAGGGTCTTCTTGCAGCAGCCAGCGCGTCCGTCCTCTGTCCTCGGCTGTCTCCCGGATCATGTGACCCGTCGCAGCGCATGACGTCATCGCGACTGCGACCGGCCGGACGGACGCGCTGGCTGCTGCAAGAAGACCCTGGAGGGTAAGCTGTCTGCAGCAGCAGCAGCGGTGGGGGCCTCAGAACAGGGGGTTAGTGTGCCAGCAGGAGGGGGCCCATATATACCGTATAATGCACTGCTCCCACTGTCGCTGATTGACAGGGGGATGCAGTGCATATGTAATGAGCGGGCGCACGTGACGTGCGACCCGCTCCCGCAGTGTCCCAGCAGGAGGGGGCCTGTAGGCCACACTGCTGGGGCACCCAATGTAAGACATCCCCCCGAAAGTAAGACCGGGGGCCACTTTTGGCCCCCAAAAAAAATGTAAGAAATAAAAAAAAAAGTTGTTCAAACGCATGTATGTCAGCGCCATCACACACATACAAGGACCACACAGACGAATCCAGAACAAGGCTATTAATGGCAATGGCGCTTGCACAATACAGACCCAGCTAGTTGTGGCGCAGCCATGGTCCTGTGGCAGTAGTCCTTCAACTGAGCGTGCTGACATGTGAGTCAGTGCCAAATGGGGGATACAACTTGACATATATGTAGCATTCAAAGTAGTGAGAGTGGTTTAAGTAACTATATTACATGTCAGCACCATATACTGGAACACGTGCTCAGTACATACAATAACCACCAGGACACACTTATAATTTCTAGCTTTTAACAGTTACTCAGCAGGTACACATATGTTTCACAGCAGTGTGACATGCTGTGAAAGTGTATATACACACACTCACTATACTCAAAAGATATCTAAACACACACACAATCACAAACAGACACAAGGTCAAACAGTAGCACTCGGAAGAACGTAACACACACAGAACGTACTACAGTCACACAATGATTCACACAGACTGCAGCTCACCCAGACACATCCTTCAACACAGTTCACAGGTACACACTGTACACAGCTACACACACAACTCACACCGCTCACGACACGTAACTCACAGACACGCAACTCACTGACACAACACCAGTTCACACACCACAACTCACATACAGCTCACACCAGTACATGTACTCAACAGTGACACACAACTAAAACAGATACGCAATGAAGACACGCAACTACCACCGCACGCATCACACACAATGTTCACACAGTTCACACACAGACAGCAACTCAATTCGCTACTAGAACAACTCACGCACACATCACACAACACAGCTCGCAACCACTCAACTCACACCACACTGCTCACACTCATAACTCCACCCACAGTACAGTAGTTCACAGATAGCAACTTCACTACTAGACACATCAGCATACAGCTCCACTCAACAACTCACACACAGATCACATAGACAACTTACACAGCACTAACTCACCACAGTACAACTTCACCAACAGATACACATAGACATATCACACCAGCTCTCTCACACATCAACGAATTTCACAGAACAACTCAGCACACACAGCTGCCACATCACAAATGAGTGCATAACTCATACAGATACGCGTCATACAACTCACAACAGTCCACATACATTCATACAGAGACATGCACTCTCACAACTCACATACACAACTCACTTAGATTATACAATAATCACAGTCATGTGTGGCTGAATGTGCAGTTCAATGCTCCCAGCCTGGCTCCTAACCCCCCTCCCTCACATCGCTGCATGCACAATTCTCACATTGTGCCCGAGCTGCTATTGGTATCTCCAGCACAGAGTCTCTCTTATCTTGCTCTCCTTCCCGAGCCGTCAGGTTTAGAGAACATGAGCACCTTGCAGATGCCATTGCCGCCCCTCCTTCACCAGATGGCGCCGCTGACACGGGCACTCAGTTGCCTCATCATTGATACGTTCACTGGTCACACTATAACCTGGGAATCAGAGGTCTGCTCCAAAGCTGCAGTGAGTCCAGAGGAGGAAATGATCTGCACTGATGCCCAGAAGCTTTGTGAGTCGGATCCAGGCCCAGATGAAGAAGGTCTGAGCATAATGTAGACCCTCCTTCCCAAACTGTATCTCCTCTTGGTGGAGACAATGAGGAAGATGTTGATGAGACTTAGATATCTGATTGGAACAACAACTTGACTTTTCGGTCAGGGCAGGAAAAGGTTGTCTCTGAGGACGAGGGGTGTGAGAACACACAGGGTGATGATGAGGTTGGAGATCCCACTTACTGTCAACCCACAGTCAGCCAGTCGATAAGGTCAGCAGAGGAAGTGGAGGAGGATGATAGTGACGACGAGGTTAGATTGCGCCTTCCTGGACCAGACGGAGTACTGAAAGCACGTCAACAACTGCATCCTAAGCCACAGCTCTGCCTCTGAGCAGAAGTCGTGGTGGCTCTGCAGGTCGCATAGGCTCTAAGCCTTGCCTAGCCTGGGCCTTTTTTGACATCACAAAGGATCACCCAACTCATGTCATCTGTAAGATTTGTCACCAATCTCTAAGTAGAGGCCAAAAACTCAATAGTTTGAGTACTTCATGCATGAACTGTCACATGGATATGAAGCATAAGCCATAGTGGAAAGCTCACTGTGCAACAATGCGGCCTAGCGGGGTGGGCCAACCACCGTCTGCCCCATCATGTGCATCCGTGTGCTCTTCATCCTTTGTGACTGTGGGGATAGCAGCAGTCACACATGCTTTTGGACGCAGACCTTCCACCTCTTTACCCGCAACAGGCAGTGTGATTGGCAGGTTGTCAGTTCTTTTGGAAGTGAAAACACCTGCTGGTGTTGAGCTCTCTCAGACATCGAGAGCACCACCTTTGGATGAAGGCAACATTATATCTCCGCCTGCATCCTCCTCACAGACCAGTAGCTTGCCAGGGACACCCTACTCAACACCGTCTCAGCACAGCAGCCAGCCCTTTATACCTCAGATGTGGACAAGTAAAAGACCATTTCCTCCTAGCCATGACAAAGCTAAGAGGTTGACTTTCACATCTGCAAGCTGTTGGCTACAGAAATGCCGCCTTTCTGGCTGGTGGACACAGAGGATTTTTGAGACCTTATATCCGTCGCAGTGCCCCAGTACCAGATACCCAGATGCCACTACTTCTCCAAGAAAAGTGTGCCTGCGCTACACCAGCATGTCGCACACAGCATCACTGCTTCCTTGAGAATCTCTGTGTGTGACAGGGTGCATTTCACCACAGACACTTGGAACAGTAAGATGTACAGGGGCATTACATGTCGCTGACTGGGCACTGGGTACTATGGTGAGAGCTGGAGAAGGGTCTGCTGTACAAGTCTTGCCGTCCCCACGAGTTGTGCATCAATCCTCTGTATGTAGAAGTTCCTCCACTGCTTCTGCCTCCTCAACCTCATCTCGATCCTCCACCTCCGCTCAAAGCCTTTCAGTAATGCCACCGCATTGTAACTGTGCACAAGGAATCCTGCACACCTCCTTACTATGCTGGCAGCAGGGCTCAATGGCATCTGGCGGTCTTGACCTTGAAATGTCTGGGAAATGTGAGTCACACAGCTGAGGAGTTGTGGTCAGCTCTGGAGACTGAGTTTCATCAATTGTTGTCTCCACTCAACCTGCAGCCAGGGAAGCCGTGTGCAACAATGCTGCAAACCTGAGTGCGGCCCTTCGCCGGGGCAATGTGACACACATGCCTTGTATGGCTCAGTCTTGAACCTTGTTGTCCAGCAATTTTCAAACCCACTATCCCAGGCCTAGATGGGCTTCTGCATAGGGCACGGTCGCTGTGTGCTCACTTCCGCAGTTTGCATCCCGCAGCTCAATGACTTGCATCGCTCCAGAAGTCTTTCGGCCTGCCGGTTCACCGTCTGAAATGCGAAGTACCGACACACTAGAATTCAACTCTGCACATGTTACAGCGACTGTGGCAGCACCACCGAGCCCTGGTGCAATATGTTATGACCTATAGCCTGGGCCAATGAGATCCAGAGGTGGGGCAGATCACGCTGCAGGAGTGGTCTCAGATCAATAGATCAATGACCTATGCACCCTTCTGCACAGTTTTGAAATTGCGATGAAGATGCTTAGCGCTGACGATGCTATTATCAGCATGACTATTCCAGTCATCTACATGCTGGAGCACACTCTAAACAGTATTCGGAGTCAGGTAGTGGGACAAGAGGAGGGGGAGGAAGTACAAGAGGAGTCATATATGGAAGGGATAACAAGATCTCCAAGGTCCAGACGGTCGGCAGCACCAAGGTGGCAGGCATGGGAGAGTGGGTGAGAGAGATTAAAGAGGGTGCATGGTAGCAGCCAATTTGTTGAGGGGTGCAGGAGCCGAGGAAGAAGTGGAGGATGAACTGGCTAAGAGCATGAAAGACTCAGCAGATGAGGGAAATATTGATCACATTTCTGTTGTGCGAGGTTGGGGGGAAAGGGCAGAGGAAGGATACATGATTTTCACCTCGTACATGAGCGCCTTCTTGCTACACTACCTGCAACTTGACCCTCGGATTGTCAGAATTCGTAGTAATGCCGACTACTGGGTTCTGTGAAAGAAAGAATGCGCATATAGGGTCTTATCTCAATTAAAAACTCTCACTTGTCGATGTGGAATTGCTCACCTTAGTCAGTTGTGAAACCACAACTGGTAGAATAGCGTACAAGCAGCTGCTGCAGGGACCGCACTCTCAACGGTGACCGTGGTCGTAATACAGAATCTTGGACAAAGTGCTTCGGTGTCCGCGCTGCTGTTCCAAAGCCAAAGAAACACAGACACGGGAATGTCTGGTACAGCTACAGCCTTTATTTTCCTCCTACGCGTTTCGGAGCCTCCTCCCGAGCTCCTTCCTCAGGGAACACGTTTGGAGCAGCAGCGCGGACACCGAAGCACTTTGTCCAAGATTCTGTATTACGACTACTGGGTTGCCACACTCTTCGATCCTCGGTACAAGATAAAATTTGGCGAAATAATTCCTGCCATAGAAAGGGACGCACGCATGGAGGAGTATCAGCAGAAGCTGTTACAGAATCTTAGATCTGCTTTTCCACAAAACACCAGTGGTGCACAGAGTGAATCTCACAGTTCTAACTTGCCAACCATGGGACTGTTGAGTCCTCACTAGAGATGAGCCACCACCCTAGTGTTCAATTCGATACGTTGAATTGGTGGGTGTGTTCGTCGAATGTTCGTCGAATGTTTGTCGAACACCGTCGAAAAAAGTCGAACACTAATGAATGAGCTGTGCAGGGCACTTTCAATTCCAAGTGAAATTAAGTAAAAGAAAGGGTGAAAAATGAAAAAAAAAATCTATGCTCACCTGTCCGGCGATCCACCGATGCCTCCAGCACCTCCGTCCTGATGCCTGTAGGACCTGCACATGACCGTAGTTACCGCAATAACCGGTCATGTGACCCGATGACGCTGCCAGCTTGTGACATCACGGCAGATCCTACAGGCATCAGACGGAGGTGTTGGAGGCATCGGTGGATCGCCGGACAAGTGAGCATAGAGATTTTCTTATTTTTAATCATTTCTTTTAATATATTTCACTTCCACAATGTATGTATATACATTTTGGAAGTGAAAGTGCCCTGCACAGCTCAGTCATTAGGCGGAAAATGTGGCAGTCGAAGCGTTATCGAACATAACCTCGAACTCCCGAATTTGAAGCTAATTGTTCACATTCGTCGAATGACTCTAACACCGGCCAAAACAACTCAAATTTGAGATTGGCGAGCAATTCGAATCGAACACCACTTATCTCTAGTCATCACTCAAGCCATACCAGTAACACCGTATCTGGTGGCAACAGCAATTTTGTGGAATCGTTTCACTAATTTTTTAGATGATCCTTTGCAAGGCCAGAAGACACAAAACGTCTGACACATAGTCAACGCCTAGAGAGGATGGTACAGAAGTATCTCCAAGTGAACATCGATGCCATGACTGTGGAACTGGACCCTTGCTCATTTTGGGCTTCAAATCTGCAAAAATCGGTGTCTCCTCCTCCTTTTTCTCGTCCAGCTCTTTTCTTCTCGCATTTTTATATGTACTTGTCACTTGTCCATGTGTTTGTTGTGTCTTCTGAGTAGTTTGTCACCTTATGGACACCTTAGAAGGTGTTTCCTATGTGTTTTCTATGTGTTTGTGTTTGCCTGCCATTGTTTTCAAAGGTGTTCGAAAAACATTCGACGAACACACCCCCAATTCGACGAATCAAATCGATTTCGAACACTAGGATGGCGGCTCATCTCTAGTCATTAACCTCTAGATTGATAATTTTCAGACTTCTAGGGGACCCGCTCATTATTAATCCTGTGAGTAAATAGTTAAAAAGCATAAATGTAGTGAAAAATCCTTTTTTTTAAATAAAACACAGACAACCATCATTTTCCTATTTATGAACCCCAAACACACCCTCCTATGGTAATCTACAGCAGTATCCAGAGAAGCACACAATCCTGGCTCGGTTACATCCTGAGACTGCATCAATGGAACAAGCGTCCTATCTCTGCAGTCTCTGGAATTACACTGACCACCATGGAGACCTGTGACATTACTCACTGTGTCACTGAGGGCTCCCTGCCATAGTAAGTGAACTCAGTTGAACCTGCTGCCGGATTGCTGGACAAAACGGCACTGCAGTCTGGCAATCTGGTAACAAGTTCAACTGAGTACACAGCAGTAGTTTCCCAAATCATGAACTCAGTTAAACCTGCTGCTGGATTGCAGGACAGCTGTGCTACCATGTCCCACAGTCTAGCAATCTAGCAGCTGCATCCCCTGAGTTCACTGCCTGCCTTGGGGAGCCCTCAGTGACTCAGAAAGTGACTAATCCCTGCGGTAGTCAGTATGATCTCAAAGACTGTAGGGATAGAACACTTGTTCCATTGCTGCAGTCTCTGGATATAGCAGAGCCAAGATTGTGTGCTTCATGGGACACCATTGTGGATTATCATTGGATAATTGTATGTTTTGGGATAATAAATGGGGAAATGAGGATTGTCTGTGTGCTTTATTTAAAATAAAGGATTTTTCGCTTCATGTGTGTTTTTTCAACTATTTACTCACAGAATTAATAATGTGCAGGTCTCATAATAGCCTGAAAATTATCAATCTTGGGTTAATGACAACTGTAAATATTCTCAGCTGTCATTAACCCTTTCAATCACCCCAATGCCACTGCACCAGGGATGTGACAGGTAAAGCACCAGGAATTGGCACTTCTAATGAATGCACCAATATCTGGAGTGGCTGTGGGCTGCTATTCTGTAGCCTGGGGCCCAATAACTATGGGCCTCACAACACTGAGAATACCAGTCCCCAGCTGCCTGGATTATCTTTGGCTGGCAATAAAAAATAGGGAAAAGCCTATGCATTTTTTTTCTTATTTATTTAAGTAATTAAAAAAAAAATAAGCTCACCTGTATTTTGATTTCCAGCCAAGGTAAAGACAAACAACTAGGGGTAGCAGCCCATAGGTGTCTGCTTTATCTGTGCTAACAATCAAAAATACAGCAAAGCTCTACCTTTTTTAATGATTTATTTACTTTTACTCTCTCTATGATGGCAGGTTCTCAAGATAGCGAGCAGAGAGTGAGGTACAGCGGCTGGAAAAGGAGTATCATTCAGGTGCAGCGTTATAGAAGTATATACACATAATTTAAGGAGGAGGGAGAGCACTTCTGTATATAATGCGCACAACTGTTGCAGATGAAGAATATATTTTTTAAAGTGCAATTAACAAACAACCATGACCATGATAGCCCGCCGTCATTGTATATAACCCCCTCATTCTGGTATATAGCCCCCATCACTGTATATGGCCCCATCACAGTATATGGGCCCCTCATGCAGGTACTTGCCCCTTATCACTCTATATGGCCCCCATCACTGTATATGGCCCCTTCTATACTAGTACATGCCTCCCATCAAAGTATATGGTTCCCCCATGCTGGTACCTGACCTTATCACTGTATATTGTGTCCATAACAGCATATCGCCTCCACCATGCTGGTACATGCTCCTCATCACTGTATATGGCCCCTGTTACAGAATGTGGCCCTCCATGCTGGTACATGCCCCCCCATTACTGTATATGGCCCCCCATCACAGTATATAGTCCACCCATGCTGGTAAATGCCCCCCATCACAGTATGTGGACCCCCTGCTGCGGCACACGGTAAAATAATAAATGATTGAACTCAGCCTCCGTCACTGTCCTGCAACACCATCTCTCCTCTGGTCTTCCTGCTTGTCCCGAGCATCTGATCATGTGAGCAGCGCTTATTGATGATGCCACTGCTGCGTCGGTCACTTGATTATCTACCGGCACAAGCAGGAAGACTGGAGGAGAGATGGTGCTGCAGGACAGCGACGGAGGGTGAGTTCAATCATTTATTATTTAACTGTATGCAGCAGTAGGGGGGCCACATACTGTGATGGGGGATGAGTGTACAGTACTTAATCTAATATAATGTGCGCCACTCGCCCTGTTGGTGATGGACAGGTGGTTGCAGTGCATATTACCTTGCACTAATGAGCGGGGGCACGTGACCCCCTGTTGCCACTGCAGCTTCCTTTTGCCTCCCTCAGCCCCCTGTCACAGCCCTCCCTACAGCAAATACTGACTCACTCGAGTATAAGCTGAGGGGGGACTTTTCAGCACAAAAAGTGTGCTGAAAAACTCGGCTTATGCTCGAGTATATATGGTAACTCTAATAAAAATCAAATGTTTCACCAAAAAAAAAAATCAAGCTAAGGTTTATTGATAATTTATAAACTTGCTGTAGTACATAGTGTGTAAAAAAAGACTACTAGGGACAATAGAATAAATACATATTGCTACCTCTTGTGGGCTTACTAACACAATGAGTCATTTATAAATGTGTGGGCTTAGTAAAACATCTTGAGAAACATGAAGTGACCACTAGATGTCAGAATTGAACACTTTTTCAACTGCACCCAGCAGGACTATATACATTCTTGATATGCTGCTGTTGGAGCTATCACAGTAGATGAAGGCAATTGTATAATTAATTGTCATTGAGAATATAGAACTATATTCATATATATAGTATACTGTATTCACAGATTTTAGAAATTATTTATATCTACATTACATCCATATCTACAACATCCATATTTTAAAACATTACATGCAATAAAAGCTGAATATATAAAATGATCGATGGATGGATACAGTTGAAACCAGGAGTTTACATACTCTATCTAACAAGACACATATGCATGTTTTTCTGACTCAAACTCATGTTCCCGTTTTAAAGTCAATTAGGATTACCATAATCCTTCTGCAAAGTCACAAGTTTACACATATATATAAAGTTCGGGGTCCGTACTGAACACTTAGGGTACCTTTACACGCCGCTACTGGAGGATGGATGCATCCCGCTACTTCACGTGCACGAGCACGCTCAAACGGTTACAAACGCTCAACGCATCACCTTTACACGCCGCCATAAGGTGCGCTACGCTACGTGACATCTGTAACTAGCTGCATCGCCGGGTGTCTCAAGTAGCCATCTGTAGCTCAGCGTACCCGCTTCACACGCCGCCACCACAGAGTGATCTGGGAGCAACAAAGGCAGGACGTAAAACAAATAGGCGTGCCACAGTCCTGTACGCCGCGCCCAAACCACAACCATTGGCCAACACTACGGAGTTGTGATTGGTCACGACGAAAAGGGCGGATGGCCGAGACGTGACGTACTAGTGATCGGACTGTGGCACGGAATAAGCGCTTGTGACATGGCGGAGTGTGGCGAATGCATCTAAACCGATGGTAAAGCGTCACCCTGGAGCGGTGGCCAGTCACATACCCAGTGTGCATAAAAGTAGCGGTTCCGGCCTATGTGTACGTAGTAAAAGTGTTTGCTTTGTCACGCACGATCAGCGCTTGTGACAGCGTCGTGTGGCGATTGCGCTGAGGTGCATTTGTGCGACACACATTAGCGGCTTACAACACACAGTATGTGCGTTCTCTGTGTAAATTCTATGTGTCAACTATGGCTAACTATGTGGGAATACAGGCTGAATGGTGTTAATATTTCTGCTTACAGATGTGAATGTAGTGGAACTGCTCCCAAGGCGACATGTCAAAGATCTGTGTGACAGTGTATTTGAAAACACCTGAGAAGAATATGTGCTGCATCAATGTGCTGTGTGCAGGGGACCCTCTGCCTACAACCAAATAAAGGCTCATGTACGCACACTGGCCACAAACACTGTTGGGCAAAAGACCTGTAAAAAAACATGGCTACCCACACATATTGTCTGCACAATCCCAGCCAATAGGTGGCTATGACATCCCTGGCCCCCACCAAAACCTTCATCACATTGCCCTCCTCCACCAAGTAATCAGGCTCACACAGATTATTTTGGATCCAACATAATATTTTTTAATCAAATGCATTCATCGTGACCTTGGATTAGAATTTAAAAAAAACATACATTAAAAACAAGGGACAAATAAAGTGCATGTCACATTCTGGAAACACATTACAGGGCTAACAAATTGACCACACATTGTAACCTGTGCAGCAACCCAACAATTTTAAAAAAACCTAAACTAACTAACTAACTAACTAACTAAAGAAACCTTATGCACATAATGAAACTAAAGATCCAGAAAATGGGAAACACAAAAGAAAAGGGGCGCAGCTAACCTGCTGTCACCTCCATTGCAACCACAAATAGATCTCCCAGAGCCAGCCACACTACATGTCCTGGTTCTGCCAGCTCACTGCACCAGACCCATTGAAGTAGGAGCAGTAAGCTTCTCTACTGTCCCTGGCCTCCTGCCGAGTGCGGCCATGGCTCTGCGGCTGGAGTGGCAGAATCACATGGCCCTCATCACGCCAAGACCCTGGACGGAGCTCCCCTGTGGAAGCGTCTGCATTATCTACATAACCTCCTGGCGTGTATGATGCTCTATCCCTACGACGCAGGAAGTTATGCAGCACACAGCAGGCCACCACTACCGCGTCAATAGACTCCGGTTTCATATGTATAGGCGTATGGAAAATCCGGAATCTATTTGCCATTATCCCAAACGCATTTTCAACTACACGGCGGGCCCGGGATAGCCGGTAGTTGAAAATGCGTCTCTCAGAAGTAAGGGCCCTCTGGGGATATGGCCGCAGTAGGTGTTCCTGAAGTGGGAATGCTTCATCCGCCACAAACGCAAAGTTGAGATGTTCGGTCGTGTCCTCATTTGAGGGTAAGTTTAGCCCACCACTCCCTAGTAATGTTGCCAAGGAGCTGCGTGCAAACACCCCCCCATCTGAGTTGCGACCGTTCATTCCAACATCCACATAGAGGAACTCATAGTGCGCATCCACTACAGCCATGAGGATTATACTACAATACCCTTTGTAATTGAAAAACAAAGAGCCAGAGTTGGCAGGTTTGGTAATCCTCACGTGCTTACCATCCAATGCCCCGCCACAGTTGGGGAAGTTCCATCGGGTTTCAAAGCCTCGGGCTACTTCCAGCCATTCTGCGGCGGTAAGAGGCATTTTCAGGTAGGATGGCTGCAGAGCTCTCCAGATGGCCCAACACGTTTCAGGGATCAGGCGGCTCAGCAGGGGCAGGGAGACATGTGACAAGTATGTGAGGGATGTCATTGACTGCCCTGTAGCCAGGAACCGCAAAGTGATAGCCAACCGCTCAGCAGCTGATACTGATGGTCGCATTATAGTGTCCTGACGCGCTATCATTGGCCTAACACGCTCCAAGAGGAAGGTGAAAGTGTCCTCCGACATACGGAGATAGTTTCGGTAATCATCAGGACAGTTAAGCTCCAGCTCCCGCAACAGCTGCATGTGGCCCCGGGTTTCCCGCCTGCGAAGCAAATCCCGGGTCCACAACCGCCGCTGTCTGCGCCTCATCAACCTTTCATACCGATCCTGAAGCCACATTTGCTCTTCCACCAACGCAAGAGCCACGATAACATTGCGGTCATGGATATTCTGCATCCTCAATATCAGCACCTGTAGATGAGAATACACAACATGAGTACATAGAACAATATGTGGCCATGTCAGCAGGTTAAGCAAGCCACACCTCTTTTCGATGACACACTATAGCCAAGTGGATGGGATCTTTTGGGAGCCCACAAAACACATCCTGGAAGCAAGGGAAGGCAAACACCCAGTAGTCACCCCAAACAAAATGGAACACGGCCAATGATAGTGGCCTCCTCTACATCAACTTCAATCGGAGGGTCTCAAAGGCAAACATCTGCACCTAGGTGAATTACAAATGGACATGTGTCACCAATAATGTCGCTCTAAAATGTCCCACAATCCATTAGACAGACCATAATTAAAATTGGCTACATTTAAAATTAGCTTGCCAAATAAATTCTTACATACCCCGATATGCCAGGTGGAGTAATCCTACATGAACCAAACAACATTGCACATGAGTGTGGCTGGGTAACCATGGTTACATATGTTTTTGCTGGTGTCATTTTTGCTACACATCTATGCTATGTCTGGAGCGCCACACCTCATAGCCATGTGTGATCCTTTCCCCGTTGGACCCAGTCTCCATGGGCCACAACCAGCATGCAGAAATCGATCCAGTTGACATGAGTAACACATTTCTGTCTACAGTCCTGCAGCCATTCTCCGTTATTATGATTGTCTGGAAACAAACACAGCAATGTATGTCTACAAAAGTGTGAAGCCGCAGACAAAATGCCTACTCAAATTCAACACAGTACACTATATCGTCCCCAACAATACTAACCCCTATATAGTCCGCTGAAGCAGTCTTCTGCGGTCGCCAATAACATCAACATATGCATCCCACCCACCGCAAATTCCATGTGTGTCCACAAATACTTACTTAATGGGTCTGGCCAGCAAGCGTAATGTTTGGCGGAATGCGCCGCTTTTAAAGGGCTGCCAACCTATCACGATTCAGCGATCTCCACCAATTAGCGGGAGTTAATTCCGCACACAGGTGTCCCATTACGATGTGCGTAATTTGGTACGCTGTGATTGGTTTAGCAGACTATAAAGCCAGGCCAATGGGCACTAGACCTTGTCCAGACATCGATGTGCATTGAGCTACTAGTGTCCTGTTGTACTTCTGTTGCTCTGACGGTAAGCCTCTTTAGCGGTTTCTATGAAATTGTAAGGAACGCAGATGCTTCTGTCACAGGCCGCTTAGGCAATGTGTGTATGGGCATGTTTGATACGGCATCTCAGTTTGGGCCTGTAATAACACATATGGCTACGTTCAGGGCCGGCTCCAGGTTTCTGTGGGCCCCGGGCGAAAAGGTCTCAGTGGGCCCCCTTTAAGTACATATCGCGGACTATATATATATATATATATATGTATATATATATATTGCCGCACACTTACCGCAAGCCCCATAGACAATGCATGGGGCTTGCCGCAAACGTGCAGCAAGTGCAGCCGCTAGACGGAAAATGCGGCAGATGCAGGTTTTTTTTTACCGCAACTGCCACATTTTAAAAAAAACTCCTATGTGTAGGCAGCCTTACAGGAACAGTGACTGCCGAATCCAGCAAGAGCTGTTTCTGACAGTGAGTATATTACACGTTGTTAGGAGCGGGCTAAAATGCGATTGCATTCCCTTGCGCCTTTTAAAAATACCCTTCAAATGCAAAATGTTGCATTTTTGTGCGTCTGAGGATGCTTGGTATATACACAAGCATCCTGAAGAGCACAAATAATGCAAGCAGCTCAATGGAGCCGCACTGCCATATGGTGGCACCGCAGCCAAGCGGAGTGTCTGGCCGTCCAGATCTCTCTTCTCCTCACCTTTCTTCTCGCTGCTCCGGTATCCTCCGGTCGCTCTGCACATATCAGCACAGTGATGACATCGTGCCCCTCCATGCTGAGCTGCAGAATGCAGACAGCGGCAGAAGAGACTATGGAGAAGAATGCTGCTGGCAAAGGTGGCTGAGACTATAGGAGCGGAATCCTCGGGGGGCTACCACTGGTACACATACTTCGTACACACGCGGCTCTGCTCCGTACACTTCGTACACACGCGGCTCTGCTCCGTACACCTCATACACACGCCGCACTGCTCCATACACCTCGTACGCACGCGGCTCCGCTCCGTACACCTCGTACACACAGGGCTCTGCTCCGTACACCTCATACACACGCGGCTCTGCTCCGTACACCTCGTACACACACGGCTCAGCTCCGTACGCCTCGTACACACGCGGCTCTGCTCCGTACACCTCGTACACACGCGGCTCAGCTCCGTACACCTCGTACACACGGCTCTGCTCCGTACACCTCGTACACACAGGGCTCTGCTCCGTACACCTCGTACACACACGGCTCTGCTCCGTACACCTCGTACACACAGGGCTCTGCTCCGTACACCTCGTACACACACGGCTCTGCTCCGTACACCTCGTACACACACGGCTCTGCTCCGTACACCTCGTACACACACGGCTCTGCTCCGTACACCTCGTACACACGCGGCTCTGCTCCGTACACCTCGTACACACGCGGCTCTGCTCCGTACACCTCGTACACACGCGGCTCTGCTCCATACACCTCGTACGCACGCGGCTCTGCTCCGTACACCTCGTACACACTCGGCTCTGCTCCGTACACCTCGTACACACGTGGCTCTGCTCCGTACACCTCGTACACACGTGGCTCTTCTCCGTACACCTCGTACACACACGGCTCTTCTCCGTACACCTCGTACACACTCGGCTCCGCTCCATACACCTCATACACACACGGCTCTGCTCCGTACACCTCGTACACACACGGCTCTGCTCCGTACACCTCATACACACTCGGCTCTGCTCCATACACCTCGTACGCACGCGGCTCTGCTCCGTACACCTCGTACACACTCGGCTCTGCTCCGTACACCTCGTACACACGTGGCTCTGCTCCGTACACCTCGTACACACACGGCTCTGCTCCGTACACCTCGTACACACACGGCTCTGCTCCGTACACCTCGTACACACACGGCTCTGCTCCGTACACCTCGTACACACACGGCTCTGCTCCGTACACCTCGTACACACACGGCTCTGCTCCGTACACCTCGTACACACACGGCTCTGCTCCGTACACCTCGTACACACACGGCTCTGCTCCGTACACCTCGTACACACACGGCTCTGCTCCGTACACCTCGTACACACACGGCTCTGCTCCGTACACCTCGTACACACTCGCCTCTGCTACATTCACACTGTAAATCCCTCCTGACCCCACACATAACCTTCACCTAATTGCCATACACCTAGTACACACTCACCTCTGCTACATTCACACTGTAAATGCCTCCTGACCACACACAAACTTCACCTTATTTGAGCATCATTGATGGCCAGCAGAGTCCTGGATACACTGAGGAGCTGATCATGAGACCCCTGACTCCTCCCCTCCATGTGACATCATCGCAGGTCCTGTAAGCACAGAGTGTGTGCAGCTCTGTCGACTCCCGTGGAGGGGGGAGGAGGGAGACCTCCGGTGCTGCAGCCTGCAGGAGCCTGAAAATGACCCCCCAGCTGCCCCTGGATATGGCTCTGGCTGTGGGGGCAGTGCTCAGGGGCCCCTGAGGCTAGGGTCACACTTGCATTGTGACCCTAGCCTTATGCAAGTATTGTATGTTGCAACGCTGCTATGCGCTGGAGGCAGCCCATAGAAACCCGACGTTTACCGTGACAACCACTCGTTGTCAATGTAAACTGCGGGTTTCTATGGGCTCAGTTGCTGGCAGCGCATAGCGTTAAACGCTCTGCGCTGCAGCAGACAATACTTGCGTCGGGCTAGGGTCACAACACAAGTGTGACCCTAGCCCTCAGGGGCCCGGTGGGCCCCCTCCAAGCCATCGGGCCCCGGCACTTGCCCGGGTACGCCGGGTGCTGACGCCGGCCCTGGCTACGTTATTCTATGTAGGGCAATAGCCAGGTAGTGCCTCGACTTGTATTGTGTGAGTATAGATAGGCCCTTTGCTGTTATTTTTGGGTCCAACAGATAAAGGTGTGATTTTGGCCGGTACTTCACATCACCATTTGATGGGTGGAAAAATTCCCCCGTTGATTCCACGGATGTTTGCCACATGGTTTAAAATTGTAGTCCCATGGACGGAGGAACAACAACATGATCATGTGGGTGCACATTAGATGTAGTATGTGCAGTGTTGGCACCACCCCCCGCCCTCCTTTCTGATATGGTTAAGCTTCAACATTTTGGACAGTACACAGGTACTAGCTAGCACACAATGTGTTTGCTCAGATGTTGGCCGAGAGGTATGTACGCACACACCGTGTACAGGTGTGTTTAAATAGGTACATTGGGGTCTTAAATCTTGGAGTAAACATGTGTAGGTGGACACAGATATCTGGAGATGGATCATTTCGGGACACATGTGTTTGACTTGGGAGCGGTGTGACATTGTGAAAATGGGTCACACACGCAAATTTTAAATGAACCAAATAGCAGCATATCTTCCCCATATTCCAACCTTATGAGCATGTTTATCCTTTTTCAGCGTTTTATAAAGTTCGGTAGGCGTTGTGTATTGACTGTATGTTTGTGGTGTGTTTTGTCATCGGCAGATGCCGAGGGGTACTGTGGAATTCGAGACCCAGCTTCTCTCGGAGTATCAGCGGCACGAGTGTTTGTGGCGCAGCTCGCTGCCTGAATATAAAAATCAGGCAGCGAGGGCCGAGGCCTACAGGACTCTTGTGGCTCTGGCCAACCGGATGGAGCCAAGGGTAGGCAGGAGGTGGGACCAGCATACGGTGGCACTCAAAATTAAGAATATGCGGGGGTCGTTCATGCGGGCTCACAATGACTACCTGCGCCGTCGCTCAGGAGCCGGAGCTGAGGAGGTACCATCACCTACCCTATGGTACTATCCCCTCTTCACCTTCATCCTGGGCGAGGCGAGCTCGCGTGCAACGACGACCAACTGCCCCGTTGCTGCGTCCCATGTAGGCCCGGCTGAGTCACCATCTGCGCCACAGGAGGTGGGTAATTGTGTTACAGTGGTGGCCCACAATGTTTCCTTCACATGTGTGCTTGTCTAAATCCTTTACAACAACCTTTTAGGCATATTTTCATCCTTGCTGGGGGAAACCTTTGGGTGTCAAACAATCTGCCCTCCTTCCATGACTTTGTAGCCTTCTAAATTCTATGCTTACAGCCGTATTCCAATGTTGCATCTTCCACAACATCTTGTTATGTTTAGGTTAATTATTTAAGGGTATCAAGATTGCAGGTGGTTTGATTGTAACCAGCCACATAGTACCAGCTAGTAAATGGTGCTGCCACACATGTGTTGGCTTTGGTGCCAGTGGGTTATAGGTAGTTGAATGTGGGGTGGGTTCGCATCATAATAGGAGTCCAAACGGAAAGGTTGGCAATATCTGTCATTGGCCAGGGCATCCCCCAGTATCAAGGTGTTGTGTTGACATGTACTAATTGGGTTACGGCTCGGCGACTAACACCTAATTCTGTATTGAGCTGAGTTCCTGGAATGGTCGAGGTGAGTGTACAGGAGAAGTACTGGTGTTGTGCTTTTTAACCTTTGGTGCTTTACTGTGTTTTTCCTCATTTCCAATCTTGGTTTGTGGCCTTGCTGTGTGTGGGAGTGCTATATTGAGTCCTGTTGTCAATGTATTGAGTGGATCTTGCCTTCACTAATGAGGTTTTTTTTTTTCTCCACCCACAGGCCCCAGAAGAGGACGGCTCCATTGCGGAGCAATCTGTCGCTGATGATGCTCAGCCAATGACATCTGGGGCTGAGCAGGAGGGCGCGGCGAGTGATGTGGGTCCGGGCCCAGGGCCCAGCTCCGGGATCCGTCGCCGCCGACGTCCAGCACCACCAGAGACGGAGCTGGGCACCTGGGCCCGACGCGTGCTGTTGAGCGAACAGCGGACCCACATCGACAGCTGCGCCCTCTACATGAGCGACAGGTTGCGAGGGATGGAGCCGCTCCAAAAAAAGATCCTTCTGCGGGTCTTCAACAATGCCGCTGATGCTGCCGATGATGGGGCCCTTCAATGGGGATGCCACATCCCCCCCCCCTATGCAACACAACTTATGGCCCCTTTCCCCAGCCGCCCCATCTCGGCCCGTGAGAAGACCGGCCCCGCCACAGTCACCCCATCCCCCCCCAACACGTCGTCATACATCAAGACGTTCTCGGGCAGGTCGGGGCTGCCCTGAGAGGAGGGGGGAGGAGGCATTGTCAGAGCCAACAGAGGATGAATAAGTTGGACACTAGTAGCCAATGCACAGAATTGGCAGTCTGGACTTTTCCATCTGGAGGAAACTCCTTGGTTGTTTTGTTTTGTTTTGTTTAATACTTGTTTGCAGAATTGCTGCATATGATTTGTTTATGTTTCTTTCAAAATACCATAATATTAAATTTTTGTTCAGACACAATTGTGTATTTCTTTGGGGTTAGGGTTTTTGGGGGTCAGCGTGGGTGAATGGTGTTGGTCACAATATAGGTTGGCCAAAGCCACACAATATGGGCCAATGCCCTCAGAGCAGGACGACCATAGGTTCCTTTGTAATGTGGTTGCACTTTGACAAAGAGGTGTGTTAATGTGGGTGACATAGTTACCTGATGAACATGTTTCCGCACCAAATATTATTGTGGTGACATGAAGGAGCCAAATAAAAAGTTAACCAGACATTTTATTTGCAACATACATGTGTGCCAGACATTTGCCACAATACACAGAATGCTGTTTCCAGATAGGGCTAGCCATCCTACACTCCTGATGGTCCCAATGTGGGACAGGAAAGGTAAAGAACGCAAAGGGCTTGTCAGTCCACACTCCTGATGGTCCCAATGTGGGACAGGATAGGTAAAGAACGCAAAGGGCTGGCCAGTCCACACTCCTGATGGTCCCAATGTGGGACAGGATAGGTAAAGAACGCAAAGGGCTGGCCAGTCCACACTCCTGATGGTCCCAATGTGGGACAGGATAGGTCAAAGGGCCTAAGGCCGAGCCATCACACAATCCCCCATTTCAGATAGTGGGACACTATAAGAAAAGAGCCCAACGGGGGCAAAAAAAAAAAAAAAACAACATCAAAAGCCAAACAGGCAACGTCTGTAATTTCCAGGTCCAACAAGGACAACATATTTTGGGGTCAGGGGAGCACATTTTGTTTCGGGAGTGGTGAGATCTCAATGTTGGCCATCCTGATGTTGCTGGACGGTAGCCAGCATGTCAGACAGGCGGGTGAGATCCTGGATTCCACGTTGTAGGGCCCGTTGCAGTCGGTGGGCAAACTGGTGGTGGGCCCTCACCACGTCCTCCATCGTGGGTACACCTGTATTGTGTGTGAAAAAAACACATCATTACTTTAGAATAAGACCTCTGCTCTTTGTGTCAGGTTCACACAACCAATATTGTCCTTACCCTCGGGCTCAACATCATCCTGACTATCAGGGGGTGATGGGGAGGCACTGACACTCCAGCCCGCAGCTCCAGCACGTTCTCCATCTGCAAGAGTGGGTGAAGGACATTATGTCATAAATGATTAGTTTTCCCATTTCCCAACTACCAACAACACTGCTTAGAGTGTTCCGCCCCTAGAATCCAACTAAAATAACTTACCGCCATAATCATCCAAGGCAGCCGCATTTTGAGGTTGAGCCAGAGCCTCATGTTGTCGAGCAGGCGATGCCACCTCTGCCTCCAGCAACGCACGATCATCATGATCCTCCTCCTCCTCATGCCCTGGTGAGGGGCTATTCCCTTGTGGGGATGGTGTTCCAGCTGCGTCTTGATCCGGTGGGGTTGGTGGGCCAGCTGCCTCTTGCAGCGGTGGGGTTGGTGGGCCAGCTGCCTCTTGCAGCGGTGGGGTTGGTGGGCCAGCTGCCTCTTGCAGCGGTGGGGTTGGTGGGCCAGCTGCCTCTTGCAGCGGTGGGGTTGGTGGGCCAGCTGCCTCTTGCAGCGGTGGGGTTGGTGGGCCAGCTGCCTCTTGCAGCGGTGGGGTTGGTGGGCCAGCTGCCTCTTGCCGCGGTGGGGTTGGTGGGCCACCTGCAGGCGGTTGCGGGGGAGCCTCATCGGGTGAAAATTCAGCATCTGGAGATTATGAAACAATAATTAATGTGTCAGCAGAATGTTTAGGCTCTGAGATGTATGGACAGTTCAATATTTGGTATATGTGTTTGCTGTAGTTCTGATATGGGATGATCTCATGTATTCTGTATGGCGTATGTATGTGGCATTAGTGTGGTAATTGTGTGGAGAGCATCTAACACTGTGGAGTCATCTTGGGTGCCACATGAAGATTAGTTGTAGGCAGATGTGTAGCCAGTCTATCTATAATGTGCTGCCTATATTGTCCCCCATTGCATGTCTGCCGGTGTCCCTCTCACTGTACCTAGGATGTTTGTCAACTAATTTGTATGTTTTTGTTGTGCTTACATACAATACAAAGCATGTGTGGCCCTCTGAAGTACTCACCACGCAGCCTGGCAATCCTGGCACGGATGTCGAGTATGCGGGCTGGGCATTTGGACTTCAGGTCCGCGATCTTCTTCTGCACTGCTTTTGCGACCCTCTGCACCCCTAGTTTATTCAGCAGAGCCCGCTGAATCCGCCGAATAGTGGCGCGATTACGCAGCCTGGGATGACGGTGGTGCCGGTGACCCCAGTAATCATACCGGTCACAGTGGTCTATGAGGATGATGAGTTCAGCCATCCCCCACGTAGCAGCGCGCTGAACGGCCGCCATGACTGCAATGGTGTGTGCAGAGGAGGGGCTGGCACCTTGCAGGCAGAGTGAAAATGAAACTATCGTAATGACGTCATTACGGCCACGTTCGGGGTCACGCACCCTTTGAACTAGTCCTACGCGCAGTGACACGGGCGAAGCACTTCTGCGGCACCTGCTGTACAACACCCACAGAGCGATGCGTACAGCAAGCCTGTGCGCTGTGTACTGACTACTCGACTTCAATGCGGTGTGTGTATAGGTGCATCAGTGTTTGAGTTGCGCGCAGACACTCAAGGGACACTTTTAGGCGGCATCTGAAGTTCAATAAGGCAGGCCGGTCCGTAACACATACTTGACCGCTGTGTCCAGCATTATTCATTATGTGTTTACAGGATGTGCACACTGTATATAAGGATCATGGGCCATTTCGTTTTGTTTTCCGTAAGTTTGTGGCCGCGTAATTGTACTAAGGTATGATCGTGCATACGGCGCATATCTGTAGTGCTGAAGGGACAGCTCATCCAAGATGGAGGGCTGTGAGGCAAGAGCCAATCGGACCGCAGCAGCTTCCACCAATGATCGCACATGGGGAGCGGTAACACGGAGCCAGGGTCTTGCCTTAGCTACATTGCAACTACATCGCAGGGTGTCCAGAGTTCCCTTCCGTAACTTCTTTACACGCCGATGCATCTTGCTACCATCGGCTTTGTAGCTCTCTGTTTTCGAGCAGAGGTCGTAAACAGATGTATCTGTTGCCGGCTGTATCGTCACGTCTTCAGACGCCGCTACGACGGGCTATATTGGCGCTACAAGCTACATTTGTAGCCTGTAGCGGGATGCATCCATCCTCCAGTAGCGGCGTGTAAAGGTACCCTTAATGTTTGTGCACAGATCATGAACACAGACTTCCCTGAGAAATACATGTTACAATTTGGGTTAGGAAGCTGTAAAAAAAAAAAAAATGATTAAACATATGCGTTTTACTTACCAGCATCCGCCCACTTGTACTTCCGTGGACGCTCATTAACTTCCTGGGTATTCACTGATGAGGGCGGAACAACCAATCACAGATGCTGTCACAGAGAGTGGGAGTCAGTGATTGGCTGGTTGAGCAACCAACAAACAGCCTATATATTTTAGCATCTACCGTGGTCTCTCTGTGCTGAGGTGAACTTTTACGTGTCATGCCTCACAGCGGTAAAGTTCACCTCAGGTCAGAGAGCCATGTTGTTCTATCTGACCTCAGGTGACCCAGACCGTGATATCACCCTGTTCACTGCCACAGCCGAAACTCATTCACTTTCGGGTTTCAGCAGGAACAGATGTTGCAGAGCAGAGGTCCCCAACTCCAGACCTCAAGGGCCACCAACAGTGCAGGTTTTTAGGATTTCCTTAGTATTGCACAGGTGTTAATGTGATCATCTGCACAGGTGATGATTCCAACTCCTGTGCAATACCAAGGAAATCCTGAAAATCTGCACTGTTGGCGTCCCTTGAGGCCTGGAGTTGGGGTTCCCTGTTGTAGAGGATCCTGGAAGGGTTTGTGGGAGTAATATAGATGGAGTCAAAATATGTTTGTGTTTTTTGTTGTAATAAAAATATTTTTCTCTGTGTGTTGTGTATTATTTAACATTTACTAAGAGGTTCCTAATGGCTGGGTCTACCATTGGCCTGAAATTAGGATCCTTGGGCTGTGCCAATACAAAGCTGGCATTAACCCCTTTGTTAACCAGTTTGCCACCAGCACGAGGGCAACTGGAGTTAGGTACAGTGCCAGAAAATGGTGCTTCTATGAAAACGCCATTTTCTGGTATGGCTGTGGGCTGCAATTCAAAGTTTTGGTGCTTTTTTTGCCAGGAGATGCAGGTGAACACATTGAACACAATGCATGCAGTTTTGTGCCAAAATTACACTACAAAAAGCATTGCATTGCCGTTTTGATGCTCTTTTTGGCTAGGAAATACAGATACAAAATGAACACAATACATGCAGTTTATGGCAAAATTGCACAAAAAAACATGAAAACCGTGGCAAAAACTGTGCCTCAGTTTTGCTGATTTTGTTGCTAGGAGTTGCAGATTAACACATTGAACATACAATGCTTGCAGTTTTGTGCCAAAATTGTACTAAAAAAAGCATGAATACTGCGGTGAAAACTGCATCACGGTTTTGGTGTTTATTTTGGCCAGGAGATGCAGTTGAATACATTGAACACAATTTATGCAGTTTTTTGCAAAAATTGCACTAAAAAAGCATGAAAAGCCTAGGGTCACACATAAGCCCTGGATCTGTTATTGGCATCAGTGTTTTCACTTTTGTGTTCTAAGTCTATAAACTAATGCCAAAAACTGATGCTGCACTCAAGTGTGAGTGCAATGGTGTCAGTTTTATTACAAGACCCAAAAAACATTGCAAACAACATTTTTGGTGGAATAAAAAAACAGATCCGTTTTTTAACATGGGGCCCTACGGGAAAACGGATCCATTTTTTAGAGCATTATTTATGGCACAAAAAATGGATCCATTTTTAGAGCATTGTTTTTGGAAAAAATGGAAAAGTCCCAAAAACGCAGAGCTGTGCAGGAGGGTCAAAAAGCACCCTAAAAAACGGATCAGTTATTGAGAACAAGGGAAAAAACTGATGGCCATGTGTGACCCTGGCCAAACTGGGGCATTAACTGCGTTGTCGTTTTGGTGCTTATTTTTGCTAGGAAACGCAGATGAACACATTGAACACAATGCATGCAGTTTTGTGCCAATCTTGCACTAAAAAAAGCATGAAGACCGAAGCAAAAATCATGTCATAGTTGTAGTGTGGCACCCTGGCACCTGTTGGGCACCACAGAACCCTTGGGGCACAAATGGAGTAAGTAACAGCAAAGCAAAACCCACAACACAAACAACACCTTAGAACACCTGGTTTCACCCCGAGCCTCTAGGGGGAGCTCCACTGGCCCCTTTGAGCCAGTTTCCCCTATAAATAGAGTCTTGGAGGGAGAAACACCAGAGTGTGTGCAGTCGCTACAAGAGCTGCCAGCCTGTGTGAAACCTCCACCCTATGAGGAACACACTAGGCCCAACCAGCCTGCTAGCAAGTGAGGAAATCCCTGCAATTGGGATAAGAGGAAGAAGGAGAACACCTCTCAGGAACACAGAGTTATTCCGACTCTTTCCTTAATAACCGGTTACTGGAACCGAAGCTGTGAGAGCTACCCAGCCACCACAGAGAACCAGCACCATTAACAGGAGGTTTAGCCACCTGTTCCACCTGATGCACCCATCCACGAGAGCCCAGGGAAGAGTACTGATCCTGCTCAGACCCTTTTACAGTGCCCTCAGTGCTGTTAACCAGGTGACGCAAGTTCCATTGAACACCCTGCCCGGTCCGGCTGGATTCCACATCCACCCGACCTTAGCACCAGAACTAGAGAAAGGAAGCCTAACACTGCTTGCTGTGAACCTCCAGAAGTGCAGACTTCACTATCCCGGTCCGAGTGTACCTGATTACCACCCAGTAAAGGTACCTAAAAGAGACTTTGTGTGGTTGTACGTTACTCCTGGATTCAGCTCGCAGCACCCCACAGCTGCCTCACAACATCTTGCGCAGCTCCCGGCTCCGGGGACTCCCGCTCATCCTGTGGGGAGCGTCCCATCTAGCTGCTTAACATCCCCCGGAGCATCTGCAGCGCAGGTAAAGTTACCAGAACACCCGCAGGTGGCGTCACGAAGACAAATCACCCATACTGTTCCGCCATTCCCCTATTGATCTGGACCACCGGGCCTACACCATCGCAGGCGCGGTTCCGTGACTGGAGGAGAAACAACGCCCGCTACGTGTACCCCCGGCTACGGTGAGTCAGTAGTGCTTCTTTTTTGCCACGAAAAAGGCAGAATGTCATATCACCAGAACAAGAAAATGAAATACCACCATTTTCGGTACAGTGTAGTAGAGGACAATACAGTGCTTAGTGAGTGTGCAGGGATAGCATTTTTTTTTTCAGGAATGCCATGGTATCAGGGCATGAGGAGTAATCTTTTTTCTTTTTTTTAATTTGTGATTGTTCTTTGAAAAAAATGATGTCGGGCTTTGCAGTGTACTTGGATGCCAGGCAGGTACAGCAGGTAGGTATGGGCTGCCCTCTATCCCTAGCTGCCTAGTTTTGCCTGGCTGGAAACCAAAAATGTCAGAAAGTCCTATTTTAATTATTTCATTCAATAAATAAAAAAAAATTATGTGTGCCTTTGCCATATTTTTGGTTTCCAGTAGGTACAACTATGCAGCTGGTCAGCATGGGGTGGCACAAGCTTTCTACTCCCCTCCACTGTGAATTGCAGCCTGCAGCTGCCACAGAAAATGCCGAATTCATAAAGTGCCATTTTCTGGCGCTGTACCCGACTATCCCAATTGCACTGGGTTAATGCCATCTGAATTTTGCCAGCTGGCACTAAGCCCAAGTTTTCCGATGTCAGGCCAATGTTCTACACGGCCATTAGGAAATTCTAAGTAAATGTTAAATAATTCACAACACACTGAGGCGCAGAGAAAAATATTTTTAGTACAAAAAACCCACAATCACATATTTTATCTTTATAACTCCCATATGCCCATCTATGATACTCTGAGACATCCGTTCTTGCAGGGATCCGAAACCGAATATGTTTCGGCTGTGGCAGTGAACAGGGTGATGTCACGGTCTGAGTCACCTTAGTTCAGATAGAGCGACGCAGCTCGATGACCTGAGGTGAACTTTACCGCTTCGCAGCGGGACCGAAACTCGTGAGTTTTAAGTCCTGCTGTGAGGTGTGACAGGGGAAAATTCACCTCAGGTCAGAGGTTCACCTGAGTTCAGCTCATGGATGAGCTCTGACCTCGGTGAACTTTCCTGCATCACCCTGCTCGGTAGATACTTAAATGTATGGACTGTTGCAGATTACGCCAACAGCCAATCATAGACACCCACTCTCTGTGACAGCATCTGTGATTAGCTGATGCATCCCTCATCAGTAAATACCCAGGAAGTTAATGAGTGGCGTAGGCAGCGGCTGGACGCTGTGAAGTATAACGCTTATGTTTAATCACTATCTTTTTTTCTTTTTACAGCTCCCCAGCCCCCATCTCATAACTTTAAAGTCTGAGTTTGGAGTTCAGACTGAACTTCGAGCCACGTTTGGTTCCGGACTCAAACTTTAAAAAAAGGCCGTTTGGGTCCACCAATCTCGAACATCGGCAGGTTCGCCCATCACTATTCTTTATTCATCCATCTGGTGTGGCAATGTATTGGTTCTGTTAACGTCTCTCAAGATTTGAGAAAGATTCACCGAACAGACATGTTGCCACACCAGATGGACAAATAAAGGAGCCCTTTTGCACCTTTATTTTTTGTGTGTTACCTTCCTTTTTACTACTATGTATGGAACATACCAGAAATGCTTCAGAAGGATTTGCACCATAGTTACTGTTGCTTGTGCTGATCTATTTTTTGACCTATAGGTGGATAGGTAGGTAGCAGGGGACCATTTTTGCTTCCAAAGCAGGTGAAATTGTGCATTTTGATGAGTTCTTGGCCTGAAAAGGGCCAATATATTGTTTTTGCAAAGGGGCCCTTTCTGTCTGTGCTTGCCAGTAATAGATACATATGATTTTGTTTTAGCTATAAAAAGCATGCAATGTATGTTGATATAAACCAATAAAGGGTGTAAAAATTGTTTACTTGCAAAAATTATATATTATATGCTAGTTCCAGACTGTTCAATTAAAAAATCCATCTGGACTTCTTTTACAATAAAATGATAAAAAATGTTTGTCTTGCCAAAATCTGACCATTCTGTGTTCATTAAATGATCAATATTTCAGCATTGATTCTAATTTATTTTCTTAATCTAAACCAAATGTCGGAGGGTTTCAGCTTTCAAAAGAGTAATTTATACAACCAATGGAAGATAAAAGTATAGAAGTCTCATAGGGAGCGCTAAGGATGACAGTATGATGGTATTTAAGCAAAAATTAACAAATCTTTATTAATAATCCTCCTGCAAACTCCACAACATGTTTCGACAGTGCAAAGGACCGTCTTCATCAGGTGACCTATCACCAGGGTTGTTCATGGAAGGCACAACCCCTTTAGGTTAGCGCATTCTGCACATAACAGCAGCGCTTTTAACTAGTGTCCATTGATCCTACACAGCACCCCTTTCTCTTTTTGTTTTACATATACAACCAATGGATGAGTTTAATATCAGGTTATAAGCTTTTATTTACATAACATGGATAAGCGACATAACTTCTGTCAGGGAGTGTATTAAATAAACTTCAGTAAGCGTGTTCAATACTTTTTTCTTGTGTCATTTCTTGTTATTACAAATCAATACATTTATGGACATCTATGGTTTGATTTCTTTGCGTGTGTGGATTGTTTGGGTTGTTACGACATCTGGTGATAATTTCATGTCAATAACACCTTTAGAAATACATTTACTTAGAAAATTGGTGATGTGTTCAATACGTATTACACCTGCAATAAATGGTAAATTTCATCCCATTGGTTGTTGCCATACTTAACAGATCTCCCCTTATCATTCCGTATCTGCTGTATAAGTTATAAGATGTCCTCTCTAATTGAATGTGGCACTTTTCCACAAGCTTAAAAAATTATTTGCGAGGCAACAAAAGCAGGATTTATCACTAATGAGGATAGATCTCCATTGTCATCTTGCTCTGCACCATGATTGCTTTTGAAAGCTGCAGTGTGAGGTCAATGTGAAACCTGTATCTGGACTTCTGGCTCACAATTCAATTTTGAATGTGTTCTGATCTCTTTGGCAGACATTATTTAATGCCTTAGGCTTGATAAATCATGCATAATTTCACCTGCAGTACAGAATGAATCAGTATATTCCATTCTTCTCATCTGACAAAATCACATGGGCAACAAGATGATGAGGCCTTAAACGGAGGAATACCAGTATTACTTCAGGATCTATGGTGTGAGGTGGCATAATGTATGACAAATTCTATAGTTTTCCTTCCTCTAATTAGGGAAGGCATGGGCAAGATCTGAGCAACAAATTTAGAAAGAGACATTTTTGCAAATTATAGAACAATTTTTTTCCTGCTCATGTCAGGAGTAGTGTTCTGCCTTCTTCCACATGTAGTGCTGTCGATATCCAGCATACAGCTAAACCCTCATCCACTTTCCCAGTAAACAGACTGTAGAGGTTCAGTAGTCTTAATTTATTAGGTGATGATATGAAATTGGCGTGGTAAAACTTACAATACAAAGAGTCTATAATCAGTACTGAGCAAATTACAGAAACTAGCACAATGATTAACAACATAGAAATGTACATTGAATACATTAAACATAAATTAACGGGGGTAAATTTCACTGGGAAAGGCACAACTCTACACAAAAATAACATTCATCTGTCTGCAGTGCAAGGGACCATTAGCTAAGGATTACAGAGCATAGTATACCTCACTTCACAGTACTTTCTGTAACAACATAACTTGACTGACAGATCCTAGCATAGACATATAGTTTGTACTGCAACTCTCACCGGATTCAGCTGATTGGGAGGAGTAATTGTAGAGAAGGGTGCCAGAGCCAGTGACATGTGTCTTATCTCCTGAAGACTGGGAAAATGTCTGCAGATCTCCTTCTTCCCGAGGAGCTGAGGGGGCGGTTCTACTCAGAACACACTAATCTTAAATTGGAATAACTCTCATATATGCAGGGACACTACGTGAAGTACATTTAATTGCATAAATGAGTAACTTATGCCCTCTATGGGTTGTAACTAGTATTAACTACAACTATTTTCTTGCTGTTCATGAATGGGCAGAACAAGTAGAATAAAATTTTTCAAGAACTGCTCCTAATACTCCAAGTGCATTACAAGCGGTGTATTTTTTTATTATTGATTTATTTGAATAGCAGGATGGTGGCTCGGGGATTATTATTATTATTATTTATTTATATAGCGCCATTAGGTTCCATGGCGCTTTACGTGAGGATAGGGGAGACAAGCACAATTACAATAACTCTAGACAATCAAGACATACAGGTACAGGAGGTGAGGCTTTGCTTTACAGCACGTAAGTCCTGAATTGAAACTCATCTGCAAGTAATTTGTATGTTCTTCCATATTTCCATGAATTTCTTCTGTGGTATTCCAGTATCCTCCCACACTCCAAACACATACTGATTGGGACAATAATGATAATTAGCAAGTAAAATAAAAAATGAATCAGGTGCATCTTACTCCAGTGGAAATCAATTTAAGAATGAAGTATCAAACACCCAATTTATTAAAAATCTCCTCCTTAGTTATTTAAAACCTCAAGTGGTTTAACACCGCAACCTCATAGGATTAATAATGTGGTAGTGAAGAATATAAAATATATAAATAAGAATATAATATAATATACGATTCATCTTACTATATTATGTGGTCAAAATGAACTTTATATATAAGGAAAACAAACAGTTTTTGGTTTAATTGGAAATACATAAAGAGCTATATTATTAAATGGAAACCGCTTCACTCTCAATACAGTTTAAGAAGTGGGATTACCATTTCCGAAGGGAGAATAAAGAGTGATGGCTACATTTTCTAACAGGTGCTTTAAAGCTTATCTGAAGATTACCCAGATTTTGGTTTTAGCTTTAAAAGGATAGATGATTCCTTAAATATGAGACAGGAAATGGGGTTTTAAGAATAATTCTTTACATAAGACCCAAAGTGATCAGCTGTTATCACTATGCCTAACACAATGTAAATGGCCGCATAGAACTGCAGAAATAATTAGCGTTGCATTTCAAAAATGTAACTATTGATTAAAATGTGCTCCTGGATAAAGTTCTCATTGCTGGAAAATTCTGCTCTGGCTAGTACAGGAATGGTTCACAAACAGGAGACTATGGGTACGTGCACATGACATCTCTTTCAGGCAGAAAAATAAAAAAATGCATTAAAAACAATTAATTAAAGTCAGAAATATGAACAATATTACTTATCAGTAAAACGGCTGCATTTGCATATGGTCAGTTTTTTTTACCTTCTTTTAGCCTTTGCACCTATGTCTGTAATGGTGCAAAGTGACCTGATCATTCTTTAGATTACTTCCGCTTGGAAACTACTGACTATTTCACACATTTATAAGTAAAAAATAAAAAATAAACCCTGTACAGAGATGACCGATAAGGAAACAAAAAAAGACTCTTAAGCCCCTGTCACACTAAGCGAGATCGCTAGCGAGATCGCTACTGAGTCACAAGTTTGGTGACGCAACAGCGACCTCGCCAGCGATCTCTCTATGTTTGACACTTAGCAGCGACCAGGCCCCAACTAAAAGATCGCTGGTCATGTCAGAGTTTCCTGGACCATTTTTTGATTGTTGAGGTCCCACTGGGCAGCATGCATCGCTGTGTTTGACAGGGACAACGACCAATGACCTCAATACTACAGGTCTGAGAAACAGGGTCCCAACGACCTCCGTATCATTCCGGATCGTTGCTGCGTCGCTGGTGAGATCTAACTGTTTGACATCTGACCAGCGACCACATAGCGACGCACCAGCGATCCCTACCAGGTCGTATCGTTGTCGGGATCGCTGGTGCATCGCCAAGTGTGACGGTACACTTAATATAAAACACCAGCGGCATTTTTTGGAAGCATCTTCTGCTTGAAAAACTCGGTGCAGGAGCAGACATATTATTGGTGCAACCTGTGCGGTTGAACTGGGGCCCAAGAGGGAAGGGGGACCATTTTCACTTCCAAAGCAGATGGAAATGTGTAAAATGATGAGCTTTTGGGCTGCAAAGTGTCCTTGCATAATTCTTGCACGGGGCCATCTTTTGTCTGTGACTGCCAGTGAATTGGTGGGTATATTTGTGTTGTGTGTACATACTATTATACCTCAAAATGCCCTAAAAATAATTGAAAATATATTTTTAAAATTTATATCGTAGAATAAAACCAATTTCTGATGTCTGTAATACAAGTCCATGTTAGGCTAGGGTCACACTTACGGTGTGGATGCAGGTTTCCATGCATTTTTCACACTTGGATTGTGTGAAAAACGCATGCAAAAACGTATCCATAGGCACCAATACAAAAAACGCATGCCCCAATACCAAAAACGCATGGCTAAAGTTCCATGCATTTTTTGGATGCGTTTTTGGCTCAGCACCAACAAATGCATCATGATGCATTTTTTGTTACTTTTTCAAAAACGCATGCGTTTTTGTAACATGGGGCCCTATGGGAAACGCATGCAAAAACGCATGGCACTAATTGGTAACATGCGATTTTGCATGCGTTTTGCATTCATTTTTTAAGGCTGCTGCAGACCTAACTGCAAAAATGCAGCCCAAAAAGTAGGCTGCAAAAATCAACCTTAAAAAATGCATGCAAGTGTGACCCTAGCCTTAGGCTAGGTCTTGAAACAATCGAAGACACCACTAGTGATTTGGGATCTGCCACACTTGTCACAAAATAATGCATTAATCAAGAGAAAAGGCTGACAAGTAATAGGAGGGTGATCACCATGTATTATCAAATCACAAAGCTTTATTATATATACCAGACAAACAACACAAGTGTGCAAGTAATCTAACAACAATTAAAACGGCCATGCAAGGCCACAGTTATACACAAATTCTCTACCCAATTATAGCTAAGATCATAAATTCATAGTATGCCAAACAACAAGTTATCATCATAGCATATCAAAATGCGGTAAACAGGAAAAATGTCTCAGATTAAGAAGCCAAGCCCATCAAAACAAAATACATTGATAGTCCTATAATGAAGTGCAACTTCGCGCAAAAATGTGGACAAAATGTATAATAAATGGTCAAATAGGACACAAGGATATTTGTCAGAGCCACAAAATTCAAATAGAGACTTAACCTGTAGTCTGTTAAGCTGTATGGGCAGGGAAAGGGTCACCCTACGTGTGGAGCCTACTGAGACGGGGTACTCGGTACTGGACCGGGTACAGCTGGTGATATCACGGCGGTCTTGGTCCGGACCCTGTCCTGGGTTCCGCAAGTAAATGGGGGAATATTTACAGGGGAGTTATCGTGACGCCACCCACGTGTTGTGGTCAGGGTGACCACTGCTGCTGCAGAACCTCTGGAGATGATGTTTGGCAGCTTGGGATGTAATGGCTCACCGCAGGTAGAGCTTGGTTCCCCGGGGCAGAGATAGTAACAGTCTATAGATGGTGCGGTGGATATTGCAGGATAGGGGTAGTAGTAGAGATGATAGCTGCTTGCGAGGGAATGCAGGATTTGAGCACAAGGATCACATAGACTCATGGTTTTGTAGTTTTCCAAGTCTTTACTGCAGATGTTGTTCAGTAGGTATTGTCCACGGAGGCTGTACTGGGGCCAGGTTGCTCCCACCACCTCCTGACCAGGTCCTTGGCTTACTACTCCTGCACCTTGTGTGTGGCCCTGCTGCCACTTTAGCTAAGCTGCTGGCCCTGTCTCCCCTCACAGGTACCCACTTGCTAGGCAACTTGAGTCTTAATTTTGTGTTTCTGACCCCGCCGTGTTGCTTTGCTGTGATACAGTGAAGATATGAAATCCTCACTCATCCGGTGTTTACTGTGCTGTTTGTATCAGGCACAATGTTGGATCCGGTATCCGGTCTTTGCGCTTCACCGGGGTGAGATATAGGGTAACTCTGTGTCCCGGATGTGTTCCTCTGCTTCTCCTACTCCTTTCCTCAGACCTTGGCCGGCCTGGAAGTGGACAGTGGACCGTGACACGGCCCTTTTACACTCAGGTTCTTACCCTCAGTCCCCTCAGGAACTGCACTAACTTCAACTAACTGTCACTGCCACTCTGAGGTAAACAACATTAGCTCCTCCCACCACTCTGTTCTTCCCCACTTCCGCTCCACACCAGAATATATAGGGAAGCAGCTTTAGCTCCCCCTTCTGGCCTGGAGGCGTTAGTGTAGTGTTGTGGGTTGTGTGGTGAATTAACCCTTTGTGGTGTTACTGTGGCACATTAACCCCTGGGGTGCCACATATGCGTTTTGTCATCCGCCGATGACTTCATCAGGGGAGCACATTATGTGGTCTGAATCGGGTTCTTATAGCACAGAAATTGTTATCATAATAATAATCACCTGTTTTCAATGTGGAGTTGACTCCATCTCCGGCATCTATGTGGAAATGATGCAAGCAGAAGTGGTAATGGAAGTGGTGGCGAGTATATCGCACAATGCGCATGAGCGGGAGGGTGTATGCGGCTTCACATTACGGAGTAGTAAAATGGCAGCCGCACCTGCGCACATGTGCGCTGTCTGCCACGCATGCGCTAGTGTGGCGCCCCTGCAGGTATGCGCCACAGAATGGTATTACACTTGAATATAAAATGTGTTTTTACTTGTAAGTTGCCAGGTTACGATTTAATGCTTATGGAGTCTATTTTTAGCACTCACCTAGGACCACACCACTTAGTGTAGGGGAAACTGACTTTATGGTAGGTTCCACAGGTGGTGGGCGGAGCTTAGGATAGAGTTAGAGTGACAGTTAGGAATTTACCTCAGACGGCTTGGGAAGGCAGACTGTGTGGTCACGCCTGGCGGCTCAGCTGAGTGGAGGGTACCCCATCTTTATGAGGGGGCCCAGGACAGATGGCAACGGACTGAGACTGGTAGGAACCAGCTGGTCATGTTGAGGGTTCACAGGTGACACGGACAACCGAGGCAGCCAGGAGTTCAGCCCTGACTGCGAAGCCGACGAGCTGCAGGCCCAACAGGACCGGGTTGCTGACAGCCCCACAAGGTACCTCACCCCTCATGCCCAAAAGACGGTCCTACACTAGTGAGGAAAGACTGAAACCCGGTGTCAGGTGGGAAACTTGTGCGTTCCTGCTGTTCCCATTTGGACCGGTAATAGTCAAATTAAGCCTACTAGACACAGACTGCAGGACTGGCGGGTGAGCTCTTCAAAGGTGGGAAAGACAGAAAGATCTAGAAAGAATAGAAACCCTGAAAGACAAAGAAGGAACATCTAAAGACTCCTTAAGAGAAATCCTGACTTGGTAACAACACCCTAAACCAAACTGTACCGTGTATTGTTATGCCATCAGCCGGTACCGAGTAAAGCAAAGTTAAAATGGAAACGGTTTCTGTTATTCTTCCTGCCGCAGCTCAAAGGACTTAACATCATCAACATCAACAGCAGAGGGGTAAGAACTGCACCACCACATTTACCATCACTGCCCTCCCTCACCGTCTCATATACCATCATAGCTGCCCTGAGGTAAAGCTCCACCTGTGGGGAGCTGTACCACACACTGCTGCCCCCTCCATCACCTCAGTGGCCGGCTGGCAGCGCTGGTACCACCTTACCGGACCCTACAGGTGGCGTCACGTTCCCCTGTAAATAACCCCATTTACCCCCACCGTTTACCAACAACACCTGGTATAGTTGTTCGCCAGGGCACGGCACCGGGGATACCGACCACCCGTGACATCCCACACAGAAGCCCCGGTGACCGAGTACCCCACGCACCCCAGCTCTGGTCGAAACAAATTGGCGTCACGAACAGGATGAGCCAGCCTGGTATCTACCAGGTGAAGTGTGCCTTAAGAACTTTATTATTGACTATCTGTGTCTAACTGTGTGGATTATAAGAACTGAGCTGAGCCGCCATTACATCGCCTCAGAAATTCAAACTGCGTCACTACAGCAGGAGAAAGAGCGGGAAGATAAGCCCCGCCCCCTCCGCTCTGCCGAGGAGTGACGAAGGCAGTGGCGGGCTCCGGAAAAGCCCGAAGGAGTTGCCCACAGAAACTTCGTGGTGGGCGGGCTTAAAAGTGCAGCAACAACAATGTGTTGGCCTAGGGGCGTGCCTCGGCCCTTCAACAAACATAGGCTATACAAGAGGTGCCAAAAAGTCTCCCCGCCCCCATTGCTCTCAATCAACCAAGGGGGCGGGTCGAGCGCCAGCCCACACCGGTTATGGACTATAAGAACTAAACAGGGTGCGGTCGGGAGCAGAAGCGTGATACCTGTTGAAGCTCCAGACCCGTTCCAGTTACCCGAGACCAGGTGTGAGGTTATGGCTGTCCCCAGTTTCAAACAACTGGTGAGGGAAATAGAACAGGACATCTTAATGGACCGCGCAGAACCGGGTGTGTTGCTACGAGAGATGGACGGTGAGGACGGTGCCTTTTGGAGGACTGCCCTGGATGACTTACAAACTCAAATCCGGGAAGTGACCGAGTGGACCGTCCGGCGCTGGGGAGCAGAGATGGTACTCCAGTTAAATCGTAGACAACGAACTGCAGCGCAAAGAGAGCGAGAACTCCGGGTGTCGGTGGCTACCCAAACCGACCGCCTGGTGACCCCTGAGCTGCTGGTGGACATCTTAGAACCGGTTCGTGTGCCCTTTGTGGAGTCCGGAGAAGAGAGAGCCGTCGAGGTGAGAGACCTCATTCAGTTCTTTGAAGAGCCTGAGCCGAGACCGGAAGAGCCGGAGGAGTATAGCGGTGACCAGGTCGGTGTCAGAGAGGAAGAAGGAGCTGTCGGCGGCAATGAGGAGGCCGGACCCCGCGAGTCATGGAGGGTCGCGGTACCAGCACAAACAGCGACGAGTCAAGGGAGGAGAGCAGCGTTGCGTACTGAGAGCAGCGAACAAACATGGCAACCGGTGGGCCGTCCTTGGTTTACCGAACCTGAACCCGATGATGAGGCTGAACGACATCGGAGACGCGAGGTGTGGTATTCAAATGAATTTGAGACCCGTCAGGCTCGTGTTATGGCCCGTAACCAACCCCCACTGCCTATAGATCAGCGTAAACGGGGGGTAGTTACCACCTTCAATCTTTATACCGGGTATGGTTTTGCCAAGGAGGAGGGGCTTTACCAAGAAGTCCATGTGGGTCGGAGGAATGTAGAGGAACACTTACCCCAGGGCCATCCAGAACGGGACTTGTATCGTGGTGATGTGATCACCTACGAACGTCACGCAGGTCCCAGGGGTTGGTTTGCAATCCGGGTTAGTAAAGTTAAATCATAAAAGTTAACCCGGTATTGCACTGTTGAAAGTGTAAAGTTTGGTTTAATTGTTGAAATACATTTGTTATTTGATTGTATATAGTTATGATTTTTAATTCCTAAGAGACTTGACCTGTTGAACTTTTGAACTTTCCCTTTTTCTTATTTTTAAAATGGACCATAGCCACAGGACTGGTAGTGGCAAATCCCTGTTTCAACATCCCCTAAACAGCCTGCAGCGGATGGACTAGCGCTGTATGGACTGGTAACCTGTTTTCTTATTTTTTCTTGGTTTTTGAAAATTTTTTATTTTTAAGACTCTGTTCAATAATCAGAGACATGTTACCTGGTCCCCGTTGGACCAACAAGGACTAGACTATAGTCAAAGTTTATTAGTTAAATGCAACGTTATAAGAACTGAGCCTCCTGTAAAGGAAGAATACAAATGAACGTAAAATTTTATTTCATGTTTGGAAGTTACCTGGTTCAACTGTTAATAAAAATGTTTTAAATGTTCAATGTTATATGTAAAATGCATTTTATTCCAGGTTTGGTTTGACACCCGCGGACGGGTGTGTTTCACCAAGGGGGTGTGTGGCGCCCTGCAGGTATGCGCCACAGAATGGTATTACACTTGAATATAAAATGTGTTTTTACTTGTAAGTTGCCAGGTTACGATTTAATGCTTATGGAGTCTATTTTTAGCACTCACCTAGGACCACACCACTTAGTGTAGGGGAAACTGACTTTATGGTAGGTTCCACAGGTGGTGGGCGGAGCTTAGGATAGAGTTAGAGTGACAGTTAGGAATTTACCTCAGACGGCTTGGGAAGGCAGACTGTGTGGTCACGCCTGGCGGCTCAGCTGAGTGGAGGGTACCCCATCTTTATGAGGGGGCCCAGGACAGATGGCAACGGACTGAGACTGGTAGGAACCAGCTGGTCATGTTGAGGGTTCACAGGTGACACGGACAACCGAGGCAGCCAGGAGTTCAGCCCTGACTGCGAAGCCGACGAGCTGCAGGCCCAACAGGACCGGGTTGCTGACAGCCCCACAAGGTACCTCACCCCTCATGCCCAAAAGACGGTCCTACACTAGTGAGGAAAGACTGAAACCCGGTGTCAGGTGGGAAACTTGTGCGTTCCTGCTGTTCCCATTTGGACCGGTAATAGTCAAATTAAGCCTACTAGACACAGACTGCAGGACTGGCGGGTGAGCTCTTCAAAGGTGGGAAAGACAGAAAGATCTAGAAAGAATAGAAACCCTGAAAGACAAAGAAGGAACATCTAAAGACTCCTTAAGAGAAATCCTGACTTGGTAACAACACCCTAAACCAAACTGTACCGTGTATTGTTATGCCATCAGCCGGTACCGAGTAAAGCAAAGTTAAAATGGAAACGGTTTCTGTTATTCTTCCTGCCGCAGCTCAAAGGACTTAACATCATCAACATCAACAGCAGAGGGGTAAGAACTGCACCACCACATTTCCATCACTGTCCTCCCTCACCGTCTCATCACCATCATAGCTGCCCTGAGGTAAAGCTCCACCTGTGGGGAGCTGTACCACACACCGCTGCCCCCCCTCCATCACCTCAGTGGCCGGCTGGCAGCGCCGGTACCACCTTACCGGACTCTACAGGTGGCGTCACGTTCCCCTGTAAATAACCCCCATTTACCCCCACCGTTTACCAACAACACCTGGTATAGTTGTTCGCCAGGGCACGGCACCGGGGATACCGACCACCCGTGACATCCCACACAGAAGCCCCGGTGACCGAGTACCCCATGCACCCCAGCTCTGGTCGAAACACTAGGAGACTGTGTGACTCCACAATACGGAGCAAAAACACAGTCATCACTCATGCGCAGTAAGCTGGATATACCGCTACCTGTCTGCAATAGGGTAGAAAAGAGGGGAAGCAAGGCAGAATTTTTACTAAGGTGTTCCATCACCCACTTAATCGAAATTAAGTAACATATTAAATCCAAGAGGAAGAGGGGATGTCAGGTTTAGAAAGGGGGAAATGACCAAATTGTAAACTACCTAACGGAGTCGTGCCCATATTGTGTATTTCTGATACGTAATACAATTTGCATCATGTTTCTAATCATATCAAAAATAATCTAGAACATTGTATCTAATAATAGTCATTATGTGCAAAGGGTACATACTGTAAATATAAGAACTGAACCCATAAAGTCTGGTTACAATATCCGAACCCTAAATTGAAAGACCTCCCCATCTCTTAATATACAATATATGACAGTACTTACACCACTAAAATCTTAATTCATCGATTGTTTGGCAAGAGGTATAGAGAATATTGTTTTAAAATAAGAATTGGAACAAAAAATGGACCAAAAGGCCGTCATCTGTCCACAGGATCCAGTATGAATAATAAAAGGAAAAAAGGTGCAAAATAATAAAAAAAAACAAAAAATAACAGTATTATTACATTTTAGACGGTTATTATTTAGACAATAAGTACAAACGAAAAAATCCACTCAGCTAAGCAAGGCTGAGAAGAAAAATATTAAAGAAAAAAATAATTAAATAAAGATCAAATAAGATATAATTAAAAAAAAAAAATCTAACATAGTAATGATGTTCAAGTGTGAAGGAGGTGGGCAAATAAAGTGAATTCAAGTCTAGTCCATAACGACATAGTTTTATCTGCTTGTTATGTTTTATTACATTATCAGATGACAACCAATATTATAGTTACAGTCAGGGCATAAAGACTACAAGAAATTCATAGTATCCATTGAGTAGGTTCGTATTTTACAAAAAACATGAATTCATCACTAATTCTCAAGATAAAAGCTCCACTACATAGGGCAAATTTTTACTGATAAATGGTCAAGTCCACATAAGGCTTAAAGAATCCTTGTCCATACTAGTGTTCCAAGTACATAAGTCACATTCCCATTATTGACAGATCCATCTTCAGGTTCATTCAGAACTATCCTGTTCTTCTCTACTTGTAAGTTACATCCAAATGGAATAAGGGGAATGAGTAAAATGCCAACCATCCAGTCAACAATGGGTCCAAATGATGGGTCCATGGGTATTTCATGAGGGGGTACCAACTTGCCATTATCTACAGATCCATCTTCGGGTTCATTCGGAGCTATCCTGTTCTTCTCTGCTTGTAAGTTACATTCAAATGGAATAAGGGGAATGAGTAGAAGGTTAACCATCCAGTCAACAATGGATCAAAATGGTGGGTCCACGGGTATTTCATGAGGGGGTACCAGCCCCATTATCCGTGAAGAAGGTCATGTTGAGAGCTCACCCCAATGAGAAACTAGGCCTAAGTTGTAAACTACGGTTGGATATATAAACGACCACCAATAAAAGGACAGAGCAAATAACACATCAGTATTATGTCATGTCTGTTTGTAAAATCCCGTGTACAATAGTTCCTCATTAAGCCCCCCTGGAGTGAGACTCTTCAGATTGTAAATCCATCTGGATTCTAGTCTCAAAAGCTCCGCTGTAATATCCCCCCCTCGTGCTGAAGGCCTAATTCCCTGTAGTCCAATGACCCTTATGTTGGCCGGGTTACTGTTTTGGATCTGTAGAAAATGCTTGGCAGTCGAGGTTAAGGCATTACCTTGCGTTTGGTCCCTCCTTGAAGTGTTGATACTGGACACATGCTGCTGAATCCTGGGTCGTTTGTCCAATGTAGATTTTTTGACACGCACAGACAATTTTATATACCAGATTACAGGATCTGCAGTTAAAATATGCTCTGCCTCTAATTAAAGACGGGTACTGGGGAAGAGATAAAGATTCTGATGCTATCATAAATGGACAGACCTTATAGTTTCCACATGCATAAGTCCCCTTGAGTCTAGTACCTCTTCCTGTGCTCTGTGTGGGTCTCAAAAAATGGCTTCTTGAAACACAATACTTTAGGTTAGGGGCTCTTTTGGCTGTTAATTCTGGCCTGCAAGAGAGAAAGGGTTTTAGGCGTTCATCCCTGATAAGTATGTCCCAGTTCTTATCTAATATGTTTCTAATGTCACTCCACTGATTATTGAAGGGAGTTGTAATATTCAGGGTCCTCTGATCCTCTTTTTCTCTAGGTTTCAAAGCCATTTCCCTACTCATGGATCTAGAATGTTGATAAGCAGCTGACACCACTTTCTGTGGGTACCCCCAAGCAATAAAACGGTCCGTCAGATCCCTTGCTTCCTTCTCAAAGTCCAATCCATCCATACAGTTGCGGTGTACCCGCAAAAATTGTCCCTTAGGGATACTTTGATGGAAGTGTTAAGGTTGATAACTTTGTAATGCAGCAAACTGTTTGTAGCCGTTTTCTTACGAAAGAGTGTGGATTTAACCTTACCATTGCTGATGGTTAGTCTCAAATCCAAGAAGTTAACAGACTCGGTAGAGATTTCCGAAGTATGCCTAATATTGCATGGATTTTGATTCAAGAAACTGATGAATTGTCGACAGTCGGTCTCTGTTCCTGTCCAAAGAAAGATAATATCATCGATAAAACAGAACCAATGCAGCAGAAATTTGCCAAAGCACTCCTGTTGGTAAACCAAGGTCCCCTCCCACCACCCAAGAAAGATATTCGCATATGAAGGTGCACATCTTGGGCCCATCGCGGTCACCGAGGCCTGGCTATAATAAACCCTATCAAAAACAAAATCGTACCATCTTAAGAAGGTCCAGCAAAAAAGAATCATGTAATCTACCGTGTTTCCCCGAAAGTAAGGCCCCCCGATTGTAAGGCCGCCTGGGGGTAAAGGGGGGGCCTGCCAATGTAAGGCCTCCCCCGATTATAAGGCCTTACAACCGGGGGGGCCAATGTAAGGCCGCTAGCTGAGGGGGGGGGGAGCGGGAGCGGGTCGCACGTCACGTGCGCCCGCTCATTACATATGCACTGCATCCCCCTGTCAATCAGCGACAGGGGGAGCAGTGCATTATACTGTATATATGGGCCCCCTATTGCTGGCACACTCCCCCCTGTTATGAGGCCCCCACCGCTGCTGCTGCTGAAGACATCTTACCCTCCAGGGTCTTCTTGCAGCAGCCAGCGCGTCCGTCCGTCCTCTGTACTCGGCGGTCTCCCGGATCATGTGACCGGCCCGTCGCAGTCGCGATGACGTCATGCGCTGCGACGGGTCACATGATCCGGGAGACCGCCGAGTACAGAGGACGGACGGACGCGCTGGCTGCTGCAAGAAGACCCTGGAGGGTAAGATGTCTTCAGCAGCAGCAGCGGTGGGGGCCTCATAACAGGGGGGAGTGTGCCAGCAATAGGGGGCCCATATATACAGTATAATGCACTGCTCCCCCTGTCGCTGATTGACAGGGGGATGCAGTGCATATGTAATGAGCGGGCGCACGTGAAGTGCGACCCGCTCCCGCAGTGTCCCAGCAGGAGGGGGCCTGTAGGCCACACTGCTGGGGCACACAATGTAAGGCCCCCCCTCGAAAGTAAGGCCGGGGGCCACTTTTGGCCCCCAAAAGAATGTAAGACAGGGCCTTACTTTCGGGGAAACACGGTATTTTCTGGTATGATTTTTGTCCAGAAAGAATCCAACAGCATTGACCCCATGCTCATTTGATATGGATATATATAGGGCCTCCACATCAAGAGCTACCGAAAGGGTCCCAGATGGTATATCTATATGCTCAAGTTGTTCCATCAAAAAGGTGGAGTCCCTTACATATGATTTGAGTGTCAAAACTATGGGTTTCAAAAAATGGTCCAAATAGATACATGGTCTTTCAAATAGACCCCTATGCCCGAGATAATAGGCTTTCCTGATGGTTCTTGAGGTCCTTGTGGATCTTGGGAAGCATGTAGTAGGTGGGGATCCTTGGATGCTTGGTCACTAAGAATTTGTGTTCTTTTTTTGTAATTAGCGCCAAGCTGAAAGCTCTTGCAAGTAGGTCATCTAATTTCCTTTTATAGGTATGTGTAGGATCCGAAGGCAATACAAAATAGTTAACTCGCTTGTTGAGCTGGCGTTTAGCCTCCTTAAGATAAAGAGATGTTGGCCATAAAACAACATTCCCCCCATGTCAGCTTCCTTTATCCAAAACTCCTTATTATTCTGTAGTTCAATGACAGCTTTTTTTCCCTGTGACGTGAGGCTCTGAAACCTACCCGGTATTTCTTTAAGGTCACTTACCTCCTCAGCAACTTTGTTAAAGAAAAGTTGAATAATTGGAAAGGCCAACAAGGGGGGAGTAGCCTGTGAAGGCAGTTGTCTGGGAAAACGGCTGGTGGTATTTCCCCCATCCTCATTGGATACCATAGTAACCGAGTCATCCAGGGCTCGCCGTTCCCGATCAGTCATAGAGTCAATAATGGAAGGCTGGTGATACAACAATTTAAAAATGAGTTTCCTACAAAAAAAGATATACATCTTTGGTTAGAGTAAACTTATCCAAATCAGACGTGGGGGAAAAGGAAATACCCTTAGGCTAGGGTCACACTTGAGGGCTAGATGCGATTTTACATGCGTTTTTCACACTTGTCTTTTGTGAAAAACGCATGCAAAAACGCATCCATAGGCCCCAATACAAAAAAACACATGCCCCAATTGCAAATACGCATGGCTAAAGTGCCATACGTTTTTTGGATGCGTTTTTGGCTCAGCACCAAAAAATGCATCATGCTGTGTTTTTTGGTGCTTTTTCAAAAACGCATGCGTTATTTTTAACATGGGGCTCTATGGGAAACGCATGCGTTTTTAAGGCTGCTCCAGACCTAACAGCAAAAACGCAGCCCAAAAATGCAGGCTGTCAGGAACAACCTTAAAAAACGCATGCAAGTGTGACCCTAGCCTTAGATTGTATATTAGTGCCATAAAATCTCATTCTCCCATGGCACAATAAATATGTCAAACCATTCAAAAATGGCAGAAATAGCAGCAGAAAGTACTTTGGCCCAGACAGGGGTGTGGACCCACTGGATCACGAAGCCTGGGCTTACCCTTGCGAAGCATGACTAAGTGCCTAACATCAGAGCCTCTGATGGTGAGGTTGGACTTGGCTGGCAGTAGGCAGTCCCTGGGTCTGCAGTACTTGACCCAAACAGCTGCAGGCATGATAGGATCAGAGCCACAGGCTGGAGTTTGGACTTGCAACAGAGGAAATGGAGTCAGAGCCACTGCCAAGAGTCTGGACTGGCAGCAAGCGAGACTTTGGAGCCACTGGTATGAGTAAGGACTGCTAGCAAAGTCAGAGCCACAGGCAGGAGACAAGCAAAGTTGAGCCAGTGCCAAAGGCTGGAAAGGTTTGGGTTCAGGTTCTGACAGGCAGGAACTGATCAGATTCTGTCACCAACAGGACAATTGGTCACTTAACATTGTATTTAGAGTATAAGACTACTGGGGTCTCAATACAAATACACATCACAATTTTCAGATTATGTTTTTAAAATATTTAGAAAACCATGTATCATTTCTAGGGGTTAGTGAACTGGACTATAAATTTGGAGTTCTCACTGAACACAGACTTTTAAAAAAATGTCAGTGTTCAGGTTCGAAGTTCGGGTGCTTTACAGATGCAAGCCACTGGAGTGAGTATCACTGTACTTGGGTACACTCGGTGCTCGGTCCAGTGCGACCTGTTTGTTGTGTTTGAATGGCTCAGACTATGGGTACAATCAGTCATTTCAGATGTAGTGTTTACAAAAAAAAGATAAAACTCCCCCTCCCCCTAAAGTGTTTTGCTTATGGCTGACTGTAAGTGGGTGGAGATCCAAACTGTCCAATCAGTGAATTCCAATGAGGTTCAGGTCAAGTTTGGGTCCAGAACAAAACTTAAAAAAAAAGTCCAGCTGAACCCCCAGTACCCAAACTTTCACGTGTTCGCTCACCTCTAATCATTACATTTACATTTCATAAGTACGTGCTATTACGGTCTGTGTTAGTCTATCACATAAAATTCCAATAAAACACATAAAAGTTTATGGGTGTAATTTGTCAAGACTCTATATATCTTGGACAAAGCTGGCTTCAAGAAATTATTTACATATTTAATGAGTATTTTTTAATCATTCACGTACATTAGTTTGTTTACCCCTTGTGGACTTAATTTTTTTTCTGCAAATCAGAGTATCTCTCTCCTTACCACAATCTAGCTAAAATGTGCTATCATATGGTTCAAGGTGGAACACATTTTCATTTTGCAAATATCATGCAAAACTGAAATTTCAACAAAGAGTACAATATATTTTGTTCTATTTCTCTTTCTCAGTATTTCTGTTTTTACATGGACTCAGTTTCTTAATACTTGAATCAATGAAGACAATTACAATTATATGCATTCACAGATACTTTGTGTACGACTGGGGGTGTTAGATCTGATGATGGCTGTGAATGTTTTAAGCATCTCAGCTGGAGTAAAGGAGCGTGACTACAATAAAAGCTTAGTATATGGGGGATGGGTATAATTAGGACAGATGAAATTAGCTAAAAGAAATACTAAGAAAGATACTTGGATTGATAGAGTCCTGTTATCAGTAACATTTATATAATTTAGTCACTGTAAAACAAAAAAAATATTTCGTAGAACCATGTTACCGAGAAAATTCTATACATTTTCTTTAATGCCCAAAAAAGACAATAGTATACCATAGGTGATATCTTAATAGGCTAACCAGAAACAATATGTTTGGGAGTTTTCAGAGCACAGAGTCTCCTTCATGAGCAAGGTTTTTTAAATACAGATGAATGACTGAGACAAGAGCATAACATGTAAGGGTACTTTTACACGCCGCAACTTTTGGCGGTGATAGGAGACAATCTAACGTGCTTGTGCACATTTTTCATGGTTGCCTCCAAACACCGAAGGCGCTTTTACACGCCGCAATTTCGCCCTCAACCTAAGGCGATATGTTGCCCCGGACGTTGCCACACCAACAGCGGAACCAATCCGGTGGAGTTCCCTTGCCGCTTCACACGCCGCAATCCCCAAAGGAATGGGGCCGTATATGGTTAGCACCGCAAGAACATAGGCGTGACAGACTGGTGTATTCCGCGCCCCAAACACGCTGATTAGACATCGCAATAGCATTATGATTGGCCAGCCTGTGCAGGAAGACTGGCTAATACATGACGCCATTGCATTGTGTAGTGTGAATGGACAGCTGTTCAAATATGGCGCCTGTGAAGGGACAGCCAATGGAAACACAGTAGCCACCACCAATCATCGCTGATGGGGCGCGGACTCCTGCATGCTGTGGTATGCCTCCAGGAAATAAGTAGGCGACGCAGATTCCATCCCTGTCGCCCCTTCACACACCAAAAGCCAGGAATTTTGCCTTCATGATTGCCTCTGATTTTGGAGCAGTGCTGTGAAATCAGAAGCAGGCGCAACCTTTTTTATCGACGCCAAATTCCCCAATTACACGCCTCAATTGCGAGGCAATTTCACGGCGATAGTGACGGGGCAACAGATTGCCGGTCAGATTTCTCGACGCGGTTGCGGCGTGTAAAGGTACCCTAAGAGATGTTACAACAGGACATTTGTGCATAGCATGGATGGGGTGAAGCCGCCTAAACATAAGCTAGGGTTCTAAAATGATGGTTGTTGTTATAAATGGAGAGGTGATGGGAGTGATGTCTTAATGATTGGGAGTCAGTTGGAGGAGGTGTGGTGTGTCCATGTAGTGCATCATAAATGCAAGTGTTAGACTGAGTCCGTCTGTCAAAGACATCCTTGCCAGCTTTAATTCTCCGATTTTTCTCTGTTGTTCTTAAAATATTTTTCAATATTAAGGTAATATATTGTGATTCTGTCGGCATCCAGCTCATTCCTTATGTTGTGTCTGTGTCGATTCATCCACATTTTTAGTTTTTATCAAATTTTACCTATTATAAATTACTCCAGCACCCACGTTGTACACTGCATCCTGTTCTCCACATTAGAGGATGTACATGATAAGACATCATTGTTTTTAGTCCTGTTTTGTGATGAGTATTTGGACTGTGTTCTGTTGCTAAAATATGAGTACAGGTCCTGCAATTGTTATTCCCTCACTCCTCCTACCGTAGTATCTGTTGAATTTTTTGTTACTCCGTATTGTCTGAATTTGTCTGTACAAGTCCCCTCTAAGTTGTAAAGTGCTGCTGAATATGTTATTGCTATATAAATAAATTATAATTATTATTATTCCTTAAATTTGGTGGTTGTTCGTAGGAGAGAAGTGGTAGATCTGGGAATATTTATTCTGTAGTCCTATGTATATGTGTTGAACATCAGCACAGATTTTCCTTAGTCTGCTCAAGTGGGGGGTTGTATGTGACCTCAAGAAGCACCCTTTTAATTCCTTCACCCCCGGTATAACAGGCCAGATTAACCCCCTGCCCAGAATATACTCGTTGTTATAGTGGCCCAGCCCAGATTATACCCCGGGTATATTATGGCATAGCCCAAACTATACCCCGGGTTATAAACTGTCCTAGGCCAGATTATACCCCTCTCGGCCAGAATATAGCATAAGTATATTATGGCCTAGCCCAAACTATACCCCGGGAACATTGAGTGATATACTCATAACGGGGCCCCAGTCAGTGCACAGGGGCCGATGCATCACACAGGGGCCACATGGAGGCAGCAGCACAGGGGATGTCAGGAGTGAAGAGACAGCAGCACAGAGGATGCCAGGAGAAAAGAGGCAGCACAGAGGATGTCAGGAGAAAAGAGGCAGCACAGAGGATGACAGGAGAAAAGAGACAGCAGCACAGAGGATGACAGGAGAAAAGAGACAGCAGCACAGAGGATGACAGGAGAAAAGAGACAGCAGCACAGAGGATGACAGGAGAAAAGAGATAGCAGCACAGAGGATGTTAGGAAAGAAGAGACAGCAGTACAGAGGATGTCAGGAGAGAAGAGGCAGCAGCACAGAGGTTGTTAGGAGAGGTAAAATGGGAATTAAGCTGAGCCCTTCCCTGGTGGCGAGCAGTATGGCGACTGGTAACCAGGACACACAAGCAGCAGACAGGTCAAGCACACCAGAACCAAACACACAGTACAAACCACAATAACTAAGCGGAACAATAATAAAAAAGCAGAGACCAAAGCATGAACTACCTCAGAAGCTGAGGAAGCACCGACCTTAACCACCCAAGAGAACTGAAAATACCCACCAAAGACCAGAGGAAATGGCAGGCTTTAAATTTGCCTACCAGCAGTCACGTGATCATGCTGAGGCAAAGCCTAATCTCCACCCTCAGTTCACAGAGACAGAGGAGAGGAGGAGTAATGGAGGGAACCTACTACCAACTGACTGCCCCAGCAGGCATGGTGTCCTGTACCTGCTAGCAACAGCTAACACTAGGCATCCCAGGGCCCCTGAACAGCATGAGCACTAAGAGCAGTGGCGGCACACCTACCAGAGAAACTAGGAGTAAGTAAAGACTGAGCATCTCCACAAGGTCTGACCCCTGTAGTTGACACCTCACTCCTCATGGTCAGTGAAGGGTGACGGTTGATCCGCCAGAGAGCTAGAGCACACCCAGGAGCATGAGAGGCTCACTCTGGTATGGAGCTAAACGTCATGGCATTAAGAATGTTAATCTTAGCTCATTAGCAAAACAGAGAGGAGAGGTAGGGTGATGGACAGACATGAGGGAGAAGATGTATGTTGGTGCAAAACTGTTGAGAAGTTTGTGTGTAAGAGTGATACATTTATATTGTATTCTGTAGCTGACGTGCAACCAGTACAAAGACTGGCACATAATGATCGCATTAGTGTAGCAGTAAGAAAAAGTTAAATTTTAGATACAGTGGGTATGGAAAGTATTCAGACACCTTTAAAATTTCTCTCTTTGTTTCATTGCAGCCATTTAGTAAATTCAAAAAAGTTTATTTTTTTCTCATTAAAGTACACTCTGCACCCCATCTTGACTGAAAAATACCAGAAATGTAGAATTTTTCGCAAATTTATTAAAAAAGAAAAACAAAATATCACATGGTCATAAGTATTCAGACACTTTGCTCAGTATGGAGTAGATGCAACTGTGGCGCCCTGCTCATACAGGTAGCCATAGACCTCTTTCATGCACAGCTGGGTTTCCACAGCAGGTACCTACTACATACACCACCTTCCACCCCGGCACAGTAGGGGAGCACCACTTGCTGACCTTAGGCAAGATCCCCTATAAATACTGCTGCTGGGGGCGGAGTTAGTCAGAGTGTGCAGACGCTAGGAGAGCTGCGAAGACGTCCTGGTGGTTGGTGCTGCGTTTAGGCCCGAACCAGTGACCCGGAGTGGCCCTTCTACGTCCCGCAAGCCTAAGTGGGACTGAAGGCAAGGAGCTTAGGACAGAAAAGGGAGCGAGGAACTTGAGAGAGTTCATCGCAGGAAGAGCACCAGATATTGGAGATCCGCACCTGTGGGACACTATAGGACCACAGAAAACTCTGTTGCACCGTCTACCCGGTATCCTCTGTGGGTCAAGAGAGGGAACCAGACACAACAGGGGAAAGCCGCAGTGTTCAGAGAAGGTAACCCGGAAACCGCACAGGAGGAGAGGAAGACACTACAGTCAGGAAGAGAGAGGAGGTAAGTCAGGCTGCAAGCAGGCTGTGCTTCAGATAACACTACAAAGCAAAGGAGGCCTTATACCAACTTGCTGTGAGGACCCACTGTGCAACCTGTCCACCCGTCAGTGCCCTGGACCGTTTTACCTGCTTAACAGCAGTAAAAGGTAAAAGAGACTTTCCTCCGTGTGTGTGTATCCTTCTTCTCCACTCCCAGTACCATCATAGACTGCTCCCGTACTCCCTAAACCATCTCAGCTCCACTCCAAGCTGTCCCTCCTCACTACGCTGCCCAGGATGTCCAGTCATACCTGTGGAGGACTTCACCATCTCAGCCGCAATCTCATCAACCTCCGGCGGACTGTGGCTACTCACCAGAAACTGCAGGTGGCATCACGACAACAAACTGTAAATAACCCCTTGTATATAAAACCCCCTTTTCAAAAGATACCCTGTGGAGGACTTCACCATCTCAGCCGCAATCTCATCAACCTCCGGCGGACTGTGTGCTACTCACCAGAAACTGCAGGTGGCATCACGACAACAAACTGTAAATAACCCCTTGTATATAAAACCCCCTTTTCAAAAGATACCCCAGGGCACGGAGTCAGGTGCGGTCGCCATTCCCCGTGACAACCGGATATTTAACCCTTGCCGCCTGACCCCCGAGTACCACAAAGCCTGAGCGCTACACAACCTTTTGAGCTATTACAGCCATTAGTCTTCTTGGGAATGATGCAACAAGTTTTTCACACCTGGATTTGAGGATCATCTGTCATTCTTCCCTGCAGATCCTCTCCAGGTTCGACAGGTTAGATGGTGAACGTTTGTGGACAGCTATTTTCAGGTGTCTGTAGAGATGCTCAATTAGGCTTATGTCAGGGCTCTGGATGGGCCAGTCAAGAATGGTCACAGAGTTGTTCTGAAGCCACTCCTTTGTTATTTTTGCTGTGTGCTTAGGGTAATTGGCTTGAACCTTCGGCCAAGTCAGAGGTCCAAAGCACTCTGGAAGACGTTTTCATTCAGGATATCTCTGTACTTTGCAGCATTCATGTTTCCTTCAATTGCAACTAGTCATCCTGTCCCTGCAGCTGAAAAACACCCCAAGACCATGATGCTGCCACCACCATGTTTCACTGTTGGGATTATATTGGGCAGGTGATGAGCAGTGCCTGGTTTTCTCCACACATACTGCTTAGAATTATCACCAAAAATCTCTATCTTTGTCTCATCAGACCAGAGAATCTTATTTTACATAATCTGGGAGTCCTTCATGTGTTTTTTTGCAAACTCTGTGCTGGCTTTCATATGTCTAGCACTGAGGAGTGGCTTCCGTCAGGCCACTCTGCCATAAAGGCTGGACTAGTGGAGGGCTGCAGTGATAGTTGACTCTGTGGAACTTTCTCCCATCTCCCTACTGCATCTCTGGAGCTGAGCCACAGTGATCTTGGGGTTCATTTTTACCTCTCTTCAACAAGGCTCTTCTCCCTCAATTGCTCAATTTGGCTGGATGGCCAGGACTAGGAAGACTTCTGCTGGTCCCAAACTTCTTCCAATTAAAGATTATGGAGGCCACTGTGCTCTTAGGAACTTTGACTACTGCAGAAAGTTTTAGTAATGTTGGCCAGATCTGTGCCTTGCCACAATTCTGTCTCTTAGCTCCTTAGGTGGTTCCTTTGACCTCATGATTATAATTTGGTCTGACATGCACTGTGAGCTATGAGGTCTTTTATAGACCGATGTGTGCCTTTTCAAATCAATTCCTATCAGTTTAATTAAACACAGCTGGATTCCAATTAAGGTGTAGAACCACCTCAAGGAGGATCACAAGGAAATGGACAGCATGTGACTTAAATATGAGTGTCTGAGCAAAAGGTCTGAATACTTATGACCATATGATATATCAGTTTTGTTTTTTTAATAAATTTGCAAAATTTTCTAAATTTCAGTTTTTTTCGGTCAAGATGGGGTGCAGGGTGTACATTAATGAGAAAAAAATAATCATTTTTTGAATTTACCAAATGGCTGCAATGAAACAAAGAGTGAAAAAAATTTAAAGGTGTCTGAATACCCCGTACCCACTGTATGTGATAGCAATTATAAATATAAATAATATATAATAATATACATGTACTGAATCTGATGATGGTTCTTCTGCCATATTCATACACTAAAGGTGGTTCTAGTGACCTATTTATTTACTGATTATAGTTCTGGTGCTGCATTTATGTACTGTTGAGGGCTCTGATGTTCTATTTATGTACTGATGATGATTTTAGCTCTGTAATTATGTGCTTATGATAGTTCTCTTGATGAATACAGCACCAGAACAATCATTATTACATGAATACATCACCAGAGTTATCAAAAGTACAAGTATACAGAACAAGAACAACCATCACTTCATAAATACATCAGTAGAACCATCATCAGTACAGTAATACACAAAATCCACCATTAGTACATGAAAATGTCACCAGAACCACAAATAGTACAAGAATATGGAACAAAGAATCGCCATCAGTATAAAAATAAAGCACCAGAACCACCATCATTTTGTTGCAAACTGTATTTGTCGCATTACAGATGTAAAAACCATACATCATGTATGCATATAGTACAAGAGCAGGATATGGAACATGTATCATTACTGTAAATAGTGATAGCAAATGGGGAAAATGTACATAATTATATTATAGCACAGATCAAGTAGTCTGGAATCTGATAGTCCAGAATTAATGTCATTCCAACAATTTATAAACTACTAAATGCTCTAATGCCAGAATACCAACATGTAAACTATAAAGTAAATGTTTAATGATCCTAAATGGGTGAAATATAGATAAAAATATTGTACAATAGTTCTAGTAATTTGAAACCTGGTAATGCAGAATGTCTGGTAAATCAACAATGAGCAGAAGCAGCTCCACCAATGCCAGTTCTATTAAGGCTCCATTTACAAGCAAGAATAATTAAAGTTGCATCTCAATGAATTAGAATATCATCAAAAAGTTGAATTTTTTTCAGTAATTTAAAGGGGTTTTCCCATTAATAAAGTTCATTTTAATCAATAGACCTTGGAATTAATATTAAGTTCCACAATTGGATGTGTTTAAAAAAATGTTCCTATGTTGAGATAATCTTACAAATGTGTCCCTGCTATATACAGTTTGATTTTTATTTCTGACTGTGCTCAGAACACGGTCTGATCATACCACATCTCTGGGGTAGGGGAGGAAGGAAAGAACATACAGACATCACTACACGGGATCACAGATGATTCTTTTTATAAAGGAAAAACACTTCTCTGCCTGTTTGTAAAAAATGTTTTACCTCAAAGAAACAATTATTTGTGATCCCGTGTTGTAATGTCTGTATACTCTATTTTGTCTTTCCCTGCCCAGGATCAAACCAATGCTCCGTGCATGGTCAGAAACAAAACTAAAACTGTACATTGTAGGGACACATATATATAAGATTATCTCAGCACAAGAACTTTTTTTTAAACACATCCAATTGTGGAAATTATTAATATTACAAGATCTATTGATTAAAATGAACTTTTAAGTGAACTTAGGCTAGGGTCACACTTAAATATAGATCCAAATCCGGATTGCGGTGAACGCAATTGTCTTCGAACAACCAACAATCCGGGAACCGGATTGCTGAAGCCGAAATCCGGTAACCGGATTGCTCAGAATTATCCTGAGCAATCCGGTTACCGGATGGTTTGCTCATCCCTGCTGCCGCAGGGATGAGCAAACTGTTCTGTGTGTGTAAAAACTGTTAATTTTATTATTAAATGTTCCTATAATGTCTCTAGTTGGTGCCCACTCCCCCTAGAGACCTTCCACCCACTCAGGTGGGCATATAATGCTTTCAGCACTTATGTATAGTAGCCGACTCCTGTCAGCTGCTGTACGGTTTTATCAATGAAAGTGCCAGGCTCCTCTGAGAGCAGCACGCATACTATAGCTATTGCTATAGTATGTGCGCTGTCTGAGGTTCTGAAGACTTATACAGTAAGATCTATGGGCAGCGCTGCCCATAGATCTACTGTAAATGGCTTCAGGACCTCGGACAGCGCACATGCTATAGCAATACACACACAGAACACTTTGCTTATCCTGGCGGCAGCCGGGATAAGCAAAGTATATGCGGTAACTGCATTGCTCAGGATTACACATCTCGAGCAATCCGGTTCCCGCATTGCGGATTTTACAACCGCTCCGAAAACTGCAGCCAGCATGATTTTTCACGCAGGCTGCAGAGCCGGAGGTGGAAACTGGATTGCTTGTGAAGCAATCCGTTTTTTTTAATAGGCTCCTATGAGGAGCATTTCCTGATCCGGTTATGAGCTTTTTAAAAGCTCAAAACCGGATCAGGATTTTAAAAAAAACAAAAAACGTATGTGTGACCCGAGCCTTAGTTAGTGGGAAAACCCCTTTAATGGTGTAAAATAAGTGAATTTGTGCAAATGTGCAGACTTCCCACCCACCTAGACAACAAACACACAACACAAATCTCTCCCTCTCAATGGCGGTGTTACCACCTCAATGGCCATGAGGTGGTAACACCGCCATTGAGAGGGGGAGATTGGGACAGATTGATCCTCCAGAAGGAGTGGCGTTGGATACACCGACTGAGGACAGTGACCCCAGATGGACTAAATGAAACTCAGACTTTCACATGCTTCATATGACCATTTAAAATTACGTGAGGGTCCAATACCTCAGGTAGAGATGGCTGTGTACTCATTAAGGCACAACTATTGATTGAACAGGCACTAGGAATCTAGTGAATCCTCCTTAGGCCCAGAAGGGCGCTGGGAGGACTAACAATCCCAATAGACTATATATTGGGTTTATCTTAAACGAGACTTCACACTGTACCGGATGAACAGGATGGGTCCATCCATGGAGACTAGATTAATACTCTGCCCATTTTCCATACCGAGAGTAACATATAGATTTGATAAGACTCCACTATGGAAATATGGATATACTTTAAAGAGGAATCAAGGGTGGGGGTTCTTTTCTTTTCCTTTGAAACTAACCTTACTGTGCCTTCTATACATCCCACAAGGATGCTTAACTAGATCATCCCATAACTATATCAGTTTCCCTTTTTTTCTCCTCTAACAAATAGATAAATCTTTTATATCCCCAGTCTATAACTAGGATACTTCACCTAAATAAACGTTTCCCTGCTCTCTATTCAGGGTGGATTAATGTGGGTCAGCCCCTTTCCCCCCTTTCCTCCCTTTCTATAAAGACCTAGATTACATGTCAGATTATAATAGTAACATATCGTCCATTCCCCCTTTGAATGAGGCGTATCCTGCTTTATATGTCAAACTTCATTGACAATATGCCTGCTACATCTCAACATCAATCATATAACCTTAGGACACACAATCCTCTGTTTTGATCAAGCATGTAATAGTTCCAATTAAGTGTACCGACACCATGAGAACAAAACCAGGCAGTTTACAACACTGCTGCGCTGTGTGTGGTTTATTTTTTTATTTCTTTTTTTTTTTTTTTTCTCTCTCTTTATTTGTTTTTCTCCTTTTTTTTTTTTTTTTTTTTTTTCTTTCTTCTCTTTATTTGTTTTTCTCTCCAATTTTTTTTTTCTTTCTTTTGGCACAATTGAGGCGGTCAGAACTGGCTTTTTGGGCGGTGTCCACTCATAGTGGAGGGAGGACTATATTAAGAAGGGGGAGAGGCGGGCCCACAGCTAGCTCCATTCACCGAGAGCAGTAACAGATGTAAACCAGCAGAGGAGCCTGCCTGACATATCCACCATTAAGGTAGGTGACAAACTTTTTAACCCTACAACAACCTGATAGATTCTAAATGTCCCATAGCTTTGAAACCTCTGTTTCTTCAGACTGACTGTGGGATCAAACTCTATAAGTGGCTGAAGACATCGTCTAGACCTGGTGATGCAGAGCTTTATATAGAAGGTACTATTTACCACCTCTTCTTATATACCAAAAGCACAGGTTATATCACAGTATAAAACTAATAGGACTAAAGTAAACTTGTTTTCACCCACAGGCTGACTAGATATCAGGGTCAGTAATGGTATAAAGCTGACAATAGTGACCTTACTATATCAGCACGAAGTAACCTCTATTATCCATATACTGAATAAGGTAACAACCTAGTAGACACACCTAAAACTACCCTCTCCTTTCTCTAATATACCACTCTCGAGTGTTAATATAAGGACTGAATATCTCTAAACTATAATCATTGTCTGTTTCTCCTATTTAAAGGGGAACACTAATGTGGCAGACCTCTAAAGAAACTACACTATACCTACCATACGATGGATATATAAAGGGCCTAACCAGCAAAGGTACTACCATTATCATAAGGTAGTTCCCCAGGGTGGTCACCACAGTAGGGGGTATAACCAATTTCTGTCCTTCCTCAGACTTTTGGATGACACACAGACTGTAACTGGACAAGACTGTGACACGGCACACCATACCAGGTGTAGACCACAACCTTATAACGTGGTATGTCTTCCAACCTCCCCAAAAAAGAAAAATATCTTTTCCATTATCACAAGCATTGGGTGACTAGAAAAGTACCTTTACTATAATACCACTGAACACTGGGTGACGGTAACATGACTGACTACTATAACTATGCTCATATAGGCTTTTTGATACCATCTAGGTATTGTGAAGAGGATACCATTTGAACCACTAAGGACTGCCTCATATGTTCTCCTAGCAACTGGAACCATCCTGGAATCTGTTTCAATGGACTCATAACCTAGGATCAAATATAAATAGATTTGATCCTTATACTACTGTAGAAACATATTGTATAACGCCCCTGATGAGCCTCTCAAACTATTGTGAAAGGCGAAACGCGTCGGGCTATATTTTGTTTGCTAAGCAGGTTATATCACTAATCTGTAGACCTTGACTTGACCGATCACCACTGATGTGGACCTGGAACTGAGGGTTGGGGTTTGGACCTGTAACAGGGTGACGACTACAATACACACGACCGTCTACCAATTGTTGTTATCGGTTGTGGACCACCAATGATGCACAGTGTATCCGGTGGTCCCTCCCTTTAGCATCAATCTATCTTGGGTTTGACTTCACAGACCGTCAACCGAACCCCACCAAACCCTCCGCTCTAGCACCATTAGTGGGCTGTGTTGTGTGTTTGTTGTCTAGGTGGGTGGGAAGTCTGCACATTTGCACAAATTCACTTATTTTACACCATGTTTTTATAAAAACCCTTAAAATAAGAACAGTTAATGAGGACAAAAAGGTTATCCCTTATTATTCTATAAATTACCCTGGATAAACCTCTAGATGATAATTCGGTGAAATGAAAACCCCTTTAATACAAAATGTGAAACGCATATATTATATAGTCATCACAAGCAGAGTGATCTATTTCACATGTTTATTTATGTAAATGTTGATGATTATGTCTTACTGCCAATGAAAACCCACAGGTTATTATCTAAGAAAATTAAAGTAGGGAGGATGATGGGTTAAAAACTGCGCTGCCATATTTCACGAGACATCAATAAATAAATATTGATTTATGAATGTGCTTCAGGACTCCCAGAAATGCCCTGAAACATGGCAATATGATATTTATTTGTCCCAATGAAGGGGCCATGGAGCCCTGAAACATGTTGACTAATAAATCAATATTATATTTACCCTTTAATGTCTCGTGGAATATGGTAATGCTGTTTTCAACCCGTCGTCCTCCCTACTCAATATGGACCATGCCGGGGACTGCCGTGATATGCTTTTATAAAGGTTGTGACTCTCACAATCACACAGGGTGAAGCCTCTGATACCTATTTAGGTAATATTTTATCTCTTAGACCCTACTCATCTTCCCTACTTTAATTTTCTGATATAACGACTTATATATATATATATATATCAAAGATCTGTTGACTAAAATTATTTGTATTTTTATGAATACCCCTTTAAAGTATCCTCAATTAAGAAGGTTATAAATTAGACCACAGAAAACTCTGTGGAAGGATAAAGAACGTAAAGCATTATGCTTCAAAAATATTACAGAAAAACAGTGAAAGGAATAAATTGTGGCCAAGATAATGCTGGTGGCTCACTTGTCTGCCTGAAGAAAACAGTCAAATGTCTTCACTTAATTATTATATGGGGTTACAGCTTGGCGAGAGGACCAGATAAGATGATAACCAGTAGCTCTTAAGGCAAGGTTTGACCACTTTCATATTGCATCGATAGAAAAAAGGATTTGGTGATTATAAATTCACATTGTTCACCATGTTAAGGCATATTCCCACAGAGTAAAGAGCTGATCTGTCAATTGTTGACAAGGAACAACAAAATACGGATTAGCATATATCCAATAGAATAAATAGAAGGAGGCTGTAGCAGCACATCCAATAAAAGATATGATTAAAAAAAATGTTATTACTAACTCCATGTTAAAAAATGCAAAAAACAACAACACTGAACATAAACTTGATGCGTTTCTGCCCATAGTCTTCGGAAGTTCAGATTTTTCCCCTATCGATGTATAGAAATATATATTATATTACATAAGTTACTTTTATTTGAGGTGCGTATCATGAAGCCAGAATCTTCAGCTTACCGTATAAGAACTGGTTTGTGACATATTTGTATTTATTAAGTAGGAAGAGTGATCATACTGGTGATTCTATATCTTTGCACAGGTTTTAAGATTTTCCTTGAAGAGAAAATATTCTTTTCCATTTAGAAAAAGCCAAAAACTCTTAGGACCTGAAATGACCGCATTTCTGGCTGTTCCTTTTATTTATCACTGCCGTGATAAAGATCAGCATTAATATGGTAAATACAGACACAATCTATCTCTTGGATGGATATTTCATGTTCTCTTCTGTCTCATCTTCACTGTGAGACGCTCCTTACTTCTTTGTCTCCAGACAGGAAAACCAGACAAAGTCATTTATCAATACTGCTCCAATCTGTCTGATTTTATTAGATATTGCATTTTAGCAGCACAGCATAGAAATCTGAGGGTTTTTTCAGCACATAAACTACAACAGGTGAATATTAATATCATAGTAAACATTGACTATAGATCAAGGGAGCTGGTACTTCCTTTAAACACCAGGTTTTGTAACCAAGAATGATATATAGAATGTGTTCTGAATAAATGATATAACTGTTAATTACAGAGAATCTGGATTTTCCTTCTTTGCTTTGGAAGTCATAGTAATACATGATCATAAAGTCAAGTTTTATAGTGAATTTGTCACCAGGTTCATGTCAACTAATCTGAGAGCAGCTTAATGTAGAGACAGTGATAGATCACTTACTGGGCTGCTTGCTGTAGATTTGATAGAATAACTGTTTAATCAGCAGGAGATTATTATTAGAGGTCTACTGCCAGGTAGTCAAACATATTCATGAATTGTGAATAACCTAACCCACACCCTTAGGCTGCCTTCACATTTGCGTTTGCAAGCGCAGCGTTTGTTGCGTAGGCGTATACGCAGTTAAAAACGCATGCAAACGCAGGCGAACGCTGCATATTTTGTCCGCAGGCAGATGCGCAAACCTTAACTAAAACACTGCGTTTGCTTGCATATGGTTGCGTTTTCTGCATGCGTACACATTTTTTATGCGCATGGGTTCAAAAACTCTTTTTCAGATTTTCAACTTTTCAGCATAATATTTTGACAGACCATGCCCCTGGAGAGTGGCTTTAAGGGCAATGCATAAATAGACCCAGTCCAGTGTCAAAACTCTTCCTTTGCAGCTGTTCACAGAGGCAAGATGGATCTCGGCTTTGATAGCTTCTATGCGGATCTGGATTAATCGATGAACATGGCATTTTCGTTCACTGTTGCTTGTGAAGAAGAACGTAGAAGTGAAAGACAGAGAAGAAGACGTTGTCATCGATGTTTCTGGCAACATCCCATTGTTGAACTGTGAGAGAGCCGTGGAGTCTACCACTCGTTGTACCAGGAACTCAGAGAGAACCCGGAAAAGTTCTATGACTTCACCAGGATGTCCCAATACAGATTTGATGATTTGCTGTGACGTGTCCGAGGATCGATCACCAGGCAGGACACACAGCTTCATTGATCCATTGCAGCAGAGGAACGGCTTTGGTGACCATGCGGTACGTATATTTTAACAACAAAACACATGTAAAATGTGTCATTATCATTTATTCCTTGCTAAGAACAAAATAATTGACCTTTTTTCCCTTGTTTTTGGTCAGATTCCTGGTGAACGGAAAGGGTTTATCTTCACTTCATTTTCAGTTCCGGATTGGATTGTCAATGCTTTCTGGGATAGTTGAAGAGACCTGCCGAGCAATATGAGATGACCTCTGCAAAGAATTCCTCCCTCACCCAACAACAGAACTATGGCTGGAGAAAGCTGCAAGATGTATGGAGATTTGTCAATTTCCCAACTGCTTGTGGGCCATGGACAGCATACATGTTCGGATCCTGACGCCAGCTGGAAGTGCTTCAGAGTACTATAACTACAAGAAATCTTTTTCTATTGTACTGATGGCGATTGCGGACGCTGACCGTTTTGTTGCTGTGGATGTTGGCCAATTCGGATGATCTAATGACTCAAAAACTTTCAAAGACTCTGACATGGGACAAAAACTCTGTGGCAACAATTTCAACCTTCCACCGCCAAGACCCCTGCCGAACTGTGATGGACCACCAATGCCGTTTGTTGTTGTTGGTGATGACGCATTTCAGATGTGTGCCAACCTTGTCAAGCCCTACTCCAGCTGTGACTTAACTCGGACCAAAAGGATTTTCAATTACAGACTGACCCGGGCAAGACACACATTTGAGTGTGCATTTGGATTGCTGGTCTCAATATGGCGGATTCTTGGAACTACCATCAACTTGAAAACTGACAAAATAGATGAGGTTGTGAAAGCCTGCGTTGTCCTTCACAATTTTGTACAAGTGAAAGAAAAACACCGCTTTGACCTTGATGAACCTGTTCCAATCAACTTGAATGAATACCAAGAACACAACCTGAGGACAACAGTTGAAGTCGCCAACATGTGGGACAGCTTTGCATCGTATTTTGTTTCTGAAAATGGACGTGTAGCCTCGCAGGACAAAATGTTGTAATTATTAGTGTTGAGCGAACATGCTCGGCACTACTCGTTACTCGCACGAGTATCACTGTACTCGGGCGACTCGCCGAGCACCGAGTAATCTCGCGATACTCGTGCTGTGCTCGTGGTCGTCATCTCTCCATGTTGGCGCTCTTTTGAGAGCCAGCCCACGTGCAGGGATTGGCTGACAGACCACTGCAATGCCACAGCCCTGTTAGTTGTGGTATAGCAGTGATTGGCCGGCCTGCACAGCGTCACCGAGCCTTTATAAGTCCCGGCGCGCTGTGCTCGGCACACAGCCTTCCAGACAGTGAGTGTAGGGAGAGTGTCTGCTGCTGATTAGGAACTTATGGATAGAGGCTGGCTCTCTGTCTATTAGAGAGGTGCTCAAGGGAAACAGGGATATAATTCAAGTACAACAAACCCGGCACACTCAGAGTTGAGAAAAGAGTATTTAGTTTCTTTTAGAATTTTTTATTATTTTCTATGTATAGTTCATGAGAAAATCAGACGTTTCGGCTCAACACGAGCCTTCATCAAGTGATTCTGTACAAATATAAATCAAAAATAAAAAATTCAACCATTATTTCGGTATATAATACATTCATTGGTTAAAGTACGGGTGATATTAGGTCTGTGCGTGTACGTGGTGATGACGTGAGGGGTAGTTATATTGTGCAAGTGTTGGGGTTAAAGTGACATGAAAAAGTGTAATTCAGGTGGTGTGTAATTAAAGAAGGAAAAAAAAGAGAAAAAAAGAAGGGAAAGAGAAAGTTGGAATAGCATCAAGGAGAAGTATATAGACCAGAGGCTTGTTTTAAGAAGGAATGTAAGACAAAAGTATATACCTCATATAGTTAGGTTATAATTGCCTATTACGGAGAGGTCTCCCTTTGTATGTAGTCATCTAGGCTGATCCTGCAACCAGTTAGTTGAAAATACAGTGTTTATACAGAAAATATGTGTTTGCATTCACGTCATCACCACGTACACGCACAGACCTAATATCACCCGGACTTTAACCAATGAATGTATTATATACCGAAATAATGGTTGAATTTTTTGTTTTTGATTTATATTTGTACAGAATCACTTGATGAAGGCTCGTGTTGAGCCGAAACGTCTGATTTTCTCATGAACTATACATAGAAAATAATAAAAAATTCTAAAAGAAACTAAATACTCTTTTCTCAACTCTGAGTGTGCCGGGTTTGTTGTACTTGAATTATATTGCTGCTGATTAGGGACAGATTTGCGGCCCTCATAGGTAGATCCGGATCAGGGCTGCAAACTGCTGCTGACCACAACAGTCCCTCTCAGGACTAATCTAGGAGGACACAGGCAGGGTGATCCAGATCGGAGTCCAAGATTTCCAGTGACCAGAACAGTCCTTCTCAGGACTAATCTCGGAGGATATAGGCAGGGTGATACAGATTGGAATCCAAGCTTTTCTGTGACCATTAGAGTCACCACACTCTTGTACTTAGTACCTTAATACAGGTTAGGGACTAAAATTCTCTCTTCAAACCATTACAGTCACCAGACAGGTGTACGTACTTCCTTAATCCAGGTTAGGGAACTAAAATCCTAACTCTTGTCATCAAAACAGTCACCAGACAGGTGTACGTACTACCTTAATACAGGTTAGGGACTAAAATCGTCTCCTCAGCCCATTACAGTCACCAGACAGGTGTACGTACTACCTTAATACAGGTTAGGGAACTAAAATCCTAAATCTTGTCATCAAAACAGTCACCAGACAGGTGTACGTACTACCTTAATACAGTTTAGGGATTAAAATCCTCTCTTCAAACCGTTACAGTCACCAGACAGGTGTACGTACTACCTTAATACAGGTTAGGGAACTAAAATCCTAACTCTTGTCATCAAAACAGTCACCAGACAGGTGTACGTAATACCTTAATACAGGTTAGGGACTAAAATCCTCTCTTTAAACCATTACAGTCACCAGACAGGTGTACGTACTACCTTAATACAGGTTAGGGAACTAAAATCCTAACTCTTGTCATCAAAACAGTCACCAGACAGGTGTACGTATTACTTTAATACAGGTTAGGGAATAAAATCCTAACAATTGTCATCTCAACAGTCACCACAGTGTTGTACGTCATACGTTTCTACAAGTTAGGGAACTAAAATCCTAACTATTGTCATCTCAACAGTCACCACAGTGTTGTACGTCATACGTTTCTACAGGTTAGGGAACTAAAATCCTAACTCTTGTCATCTCAACAGTCACCACACTGTTGTACGTCATAAGTTTGTACAAGTTAGGGAACAAAAATCCTAACTCTTGTCATCTCAACAGTCACCACACTGTTGTACGTCATAAGTTTCTACAAGTTAGGGAACTAAAATCCTAACTATTGTCATCTCAACAGTCACCACAGTGTTGTACGTCATACGTTTCTACAAGTTAGGGAACTAAAATCCTAACTCTTGTCATCTCAACAGTCACCACACTGTTGTACGTCATAAGTTTCTACAAGTTAGGGAACTAAAATCCTAACTATTGTCATCTCAACAGTCACCACACTGGTGTATGTCATACGTTTCTACAAGTTAGGGAACTAAAATCCTAACTCTTGTCATCTCAACAGTCACCACACTGTTGTACGTCATACGTTTCTACAGGTTAGGGAACTAAAATCCTAACTCTTGTCATCTCAACAGTGACCACACTGTTGTACGTCATACGTTTCTACAAGTTAGGGAACAAAAAACCTAACTCTTGTCATCTCAACAGTCACCACACTGTTGTACGTCATAAGTTTGTACAAGTTAGGGAACAAAAATCCTAACTCTTGTCATCTCAACAGTCACCACACTGTTGTACGTCATACGTTTCTACAGGTTAGGGAACTAAAATCCTAACTCTTGTCATCTCAACAGTCACCACACTGTTGTACGTCATAAGTTTCTATAAGTTATCGAACTAAAATCCTAACTATTGTCATCTCAACAGTCACCACACTGTTGTACGTCATAAGTTTCTACAAGTTAGGGAACTAAAATCCTAACTATTGTCATCTCAACAGTCACCACACTGGTGTACGTCATACGTTTCTACAAGTTAGGGAACTAAAATCCTAACTCTTGTCATCTCAACAGTCACCACACTGTTGTACGTCATACGTTTCTACAGGTTAGGGAACTAAAATCCTAACTCTTGTCATCTCAACAGTGACCACACTGTTGTACGTCATACGTTTCTACAAGTTAGGGAACAAAAAACCTAACTCTTGTCATCTCAACAGTCACCACACTGTTGTACGTCATAAGTTTGTACAAGTTAGGGAACAAAAATCCTAACTCTTGTCATCTCAACAGTCACCACACTGTTGTACGTCATACGTTTCTACAGGTTAGGGAACTAAAATCCTAACTCTTGTCATCTCAACAGTGACCACACTGTTGTACGTCATACGTTTCTACAAGTTAGGGAACAAAAAACCTAACTCTTGTCATCTCAACAGTCACCACACTGTTGTACGTCATACGTTTCTACAGGTTAGGGAACTAAAATCCTAACTCTTGTCATCTCAACAGTCACCACACTGTTGTACGTCATACCTTTATACAGGTTAGGGAACTAAAATCCTAATCTCCTGTGACCTCCACAGTCACCAGGCAGTTGTCGCTCTATACAGGCAAAATGCACAAAGGCGTTGGCAAGGGCGTTGGCAAGGAACAAGGAAGTGGACGTGATGGTGGTGCAGGCAGAGGCCGTGGTCGTGTGCAAGCACTCATTTCGCAACAACAAAGGGCCACATCTCCTCGCTCGCACGTCCTGTCCCAAATTCTTGGGGCCCGCAGCAGTACACCACTGTTGAACCAAGACCAGTGTCAACAGGTTGTTACTTGGATAGCGGATAATGCTTCAAGTCAGATGGGCACCTCCACAAACACCCTGTCTTCCGCACGGTCAACTGTCAGTAGCCGTGATACTGCACCGCACATTTCCCAACCTGATCCTCCTTCCTACCACCTGGCCGATTACACGTCCACGGACATTACAGATCCCACACTAGGACACTCGGAAGAGCTGTTCACGTATCCATTCGCAGAATCTGGCCTGTCGCCACCTCCTCTTGAAGTGGGTCATGAGGAGATGGTATGTACAGATGCCCAAATATTTGTGCAGCCGCGTTATGACGAACGGAACGTTGTCAAAGTGTCTCAACAAGGGGTGGACGATGATGAGACACAATTGCCAGGAAGTCAGGAGGAGGATCAGGGTGCGGAAGAGGAAGACGACGTGGTGGATGATCCAGTAGGTGACCCTACATGGCAGGAGGATATGCAGAGCGAGGACAGCAGTGCACAGGGGGAGGGAGGCGTAGCATCACAACAGCCAATACGAAGCAGGGTGCATCCGCAGGCAGAAGGCAGGCAACCGTTCCCCGGAACAACAACACGACTCAAGGTGCCTGTGCAAATGTTCGGTCTTCCCGAGTCTGGGAGTTTTTTAAGTTGGCTCCAGAAGACTCTAAAAAGGCCATTTGCCACACCTGCCATGCCACTATCAGCAGGGGTACGAAAACTAGCAGCCTGACCACCACCAGCATGATCAGGCACATGTCAGCCAAGCACCCGACTTTGTGGGAAGTACCACAGAGTCGAGGAGCGGTGCGTGCTGATGTCACTGCTACGTCTTCGGCTGTTGTGCATGCAAGCCAATCCCCTGTCCATGCTGGCCGCGAACAAGCCTCCGGTCCTGCACCTGAAGTTGCTGAAGCACAAATTACGCCACCATCAAGCACGTCCTTGTCCCAGCGCAGCGTTCAATTATCCATTCAGCAAACATTTGAACGCAGGCGCAAATACGCTGCCAATGCCCCACATGCCACAGTCCTCAATGCTCACATTTCGCGACTCATAGCGCTAGAAATGTTGCCTTTCCGTCTGGTGGAGACGGACGCATTCCGCGACCTGATGGCGGCTGCTGTCCCACGTTACTCGGTCCCCAGCCGACACTATTTCTCCAGATGTGCCGTCCCCGCATTGCATAACCACATGTCCAACACCATCACACGTGCCCTGAACAATGCTGTTTCAGCCAAAGTCCACCTAACCACAGACACGTGGACAAGTGCTTGTGGGCAAGGCCGCTACATCTCCTTGACGGCACACTGGATTAATATTGTGGAGGCTGGGACCCAGTCTGAGCGAGGGACGGAACACGTCCTTCCCACACCAAGGATAGCAGGCCCTACCTCTGTCACGGTTTCACCGACACTCTACAGCTCCGGAATGTCATGCTCTTCAGCCTCCTCCTCCTCCACCTGCGCATCCTCATCCACTGTACCCTCCACACCAGTCCCAAGCTGGAAGCACTGCAGCACTGCCTCTGCAAAGCGGCAACAGGCTGTGCTGAAGCTAGTCTGCATAGGTGACAAACCCCACAATGCAGAAGAGGTGTGGACAGCTCTGAAACAGCAGGCAGATCACTGGCTCACACCTCTGAACCTAAAGCCAGGAAAGGTCGTGTGTGACAATGGCCGGAACCTGGTGGCAGCTTTGAGGCGAGGGCAGCTGACGCATGTTCCATGCGTGGCCCATGTGCTCAACCTGGTGGTTCAGAGGTTTGTGAAGTCATACCCGAAGGTGTCTGACCTGCTGGTAAAAGTTCGGCGTCTGTCTGCACATTTTCGCAAGTCACCTGCTGCTTCAGCCGGCCTTGCAAGCTTTCAGCGCCGTTTGCGTCTTCCGGCCCACAGACTGGTGTGTGATGTCCCCACGCGTTGGAATTCAACGCTGCACATGTTGGTCAGGATATGTGAGCAGAAGAGGGCAGTTGTGGACTACCTGCATCACCTAAGCCGTCGGGAAATGGGTCAAACTCCACACATAACACCTGAGGAGTGGAGATGGATGTCGGACCTATGCACCGTCCTCCAAAACTTTGAGGACTCCACCAAGATGGTGAGCGGTGATGATGCCATTATTAGCGTCACCATACCACTACTCTGCCTTCTAAAATGGTCTCTGCTGAAAATAAAAGCGGATGCATTGCAGGCAGAGCGCGATGACTTAGAGCAAGAAACTGTAGTGGGTGTGGGTGAAAACACACAGCCCAGCCTCATGTCATCACAACGTGTAGTGGAGGACTATGACGAGGAGGAGGAGGAGGAGGATGAAGACATGGAGCAACTCTCAGGCCAAATTGGGGATATGACATGCACACCAGTCATACCCTCGATTCAGCGTGGCTGGCCAGAGGACAGGGGAGATGAGGAGGAGGAGGAGGAGGAGGAGGAGGACAGCATGTTCAGTCATCGTGTTGGTCTGGATACTGATGTGATGGCTGTTAAGAGTCTGGCGCACATGGCTGACTTTATGGTAAGCTGCCTGTCTCGTGACCCTCGCGTTCAGAACATCTTGGCCGACAATCAGTACTGGTTGGCAACACTCTTAGACCCACGCTACAAGGAGAACTTTATGTCTCTCATTCCTGAGGCGGAGAGGTCAGCCAAAATGCTGCAGTTCCAGAGGGCCATAGTCACGGAAGTTGTGAAATCCTTCCCCTCACAAAACGCTAGCGGCATAGGTCAGGATTCGATGGACAACCAAGGCGTACGGCCGAGAGGGGCACAAGTCCAATCCGCCAGAGGCAGGGGAACTGTCTTTACGATGTGGGACAGTTTTCTCAGCCCCTCACGTACCACAGCCCCTGAGGTGCGGGGTAGTGCCACCAGAAATGCTAAGTTCGGGCAGATGCTGAAGGAGTACCTTGCAGATCGAACAACTGTACTGCGAGATTCATCGGTGCCTTTCAATTATTGGGTCTCCAAGCTCGACACGTGGCATGAATTGGCTCTCTACGCCTTGGAAGTCCTGGCCTGCCCTGCCGCTAGCGTTTTATCAGAGCGTGTTTTCAGTGCAGCAGGTGGAATCATCACTGATAAACGCACCCGCCTGTCAACTGAAAATGCGGACAGGCTCACTCTGATCAAGATGAACAAGGGTTGGATTGGGCCAGACTTCACCACACCACCAGCAAATGACAACTGAATTTTATTTTGTTATTTGAATTTGACATGTACCTCCACTCACCCATGGCTACACACTTCCGTACTTTGGCTAATCGCTGGACTGCTACTCCTTCTCCTCATGTGACACCATGATGAGCGTTAGAATAGTTAGGCTCTTGTTTGAGGTATACCCGCAGTGGTAAATTTTTTAGCCCATTCTGTTAGAATGGGCATTACAACGACAGGAGACCCGCTCCTTTTCAATGGGAAAAATGTTTTTAGGTACTCCTACACGTCTCTATCCAGGGACAAAGAGGAGCCTCACAATTTTTGGCTGCCCTGACAAAAGGGCTACACTACAATACACGCTGTTCTTCTTAACAGGCCCTCCTGCACGTCTCCATCCAGGGACAAAGAGGAGCCTCACAATTTTTGGCTGCCCTGACCAAAGGGCTCTACTACAATACACCCAGTTCTTCTTAACAGGCCCTCCTGCACGTCTCCATCCAGGGACAAAGAGGAGCCTCACAATTTTTGGCTGCCCTAACCAAAGGGCTCTACTACAATACACCCAGTTCTTCTTAACAGGCCCTCCTGCACGTCTCCATCCAGGGACAAATAGGAGCCTCCCAATTTTTGGCTGCCCTGACCAAAGGGCTATACTACAATACACCCACTTGAGGGTTACAGGCCCTACTACATGTCTGAATGCATGGGTCATTGTTGAACCTCCAAATTTTTGGCTGCCCTGACAAAAGGGCTATACTACAATACACCCACTTGAGGGTTACAGGCCCTACCACATGTCAGAATGCATGGGTCATTGTTGAACCTCCAAATTTGTGGCTGCCCTGACAAAAGGGCTATACTACAATACACCCACTTGAGGGTTACAGGCCCTACTACATGTCTGAATGCATGGGTCATTGTTGAACCTCCAAATTTTTGGCTGCCCTGACAAAAGGGCTATACTACAATACACCCACTTGAGGTTTACAGTCCCTACTACATGTCTGTAAGCATGGGTCATTGTTGAACCTCCAAATTTTTGGCTGCCCTGACCAAAGGGCTATACTACAATACACCCACTTGAGGTTTACAGGCCCTACTACATGTCTGTAAGCATGGGTCATTGTTGAACCTCCCAATTTTTGGCTGCCCTGACCAAAGGGCTATACTACAATACACCCAGTTCTTCTTAACAGGCCCTCCTGCACGTCTCCATCCAGGGACAAAGAGGAGCCTCACAATTTTTGGCTGCCCTAACCAAAGGGCTCTACTACAATACACCCAGTTCTTCTTAACAGGCCCTCCTGCACGTCTCCATCCAGGGACAAATAGGAGCCTCCCAATTTTTGGCTGCCCTGACCAAAGGGCTATACTACAATACACCCACTTGAGGGTTACAGGCCCTACTACATGTCTGAATGCATGGGTCATTGTTGAACCTCCCAATTTTTGGCTGCCCTGACAAAAGGGCTATACTACAATACACCCACTTGAGGGTTACAGGCCCTACTACATGTCTGAATGCATGGGTCATTGTTGAACCTCCAAATTTTTGGCTGCCCTGACCAAAGGGCTATACTACAATACACCCACTTGAGGTTTACAGGTCCTACTACATGTCTGTAAGCATGGGTCATTGTTGAACCTCCCAATTTTTGGCTGCCCTGACCAAAGGGCTATACTACAATACACCCACTTGAGGGTTACAGGCCCTACTACATGTCTGAATGCATGGGTCATTGTTGAACCTCCAAATTTTTGGCTGCCCTGACAAAAGGGCTATACTACAATACACCCACTTGAGGGTTACAGGCCCTACTACATGTCTGAATGCATGGGTCATTGTTGAACCTCCAAATATTTGGCTGCCCTGACAAAAGGGCTATACTACAATACACCCACTTGAGGGTTACAGGTCCTACTACATGTCTGTAAGCATGGGTCATTGTTGAACCTCCCAATTTTTGGCTGCCCTGACCAAAAGGCTATACTACAATACACCCACTTGAGGGTTACAGGCCCTCCTGCACGTCTCTATCCAGGGACAATGTGGAGCCTCCCAATTTTTGGATGCCCTGGCCAAAGGGCTATACTACAATACACCCAGTTCTTGTTTACAGGCCATCCTGCATGTCTGTATCCAGGGGCATTGGTGAACCTCCCAATTTTGGACTGCCCTGGCAAAGGAAGATACTACAATAGACCGTGTTCCTCAAAATGGGCACTTTATTTCTATACAGGGCTTCATGTACGTCTCTTGTCAGGGTCATCGGTGTGTCGCACAATGTTTTCACGTAAAATCTTTCATGTAATCACAAAAAGTGACATACACCAGCTGTATCTCACTATTGGGTATGTGCCCTTAACATTTCCACCCTAAATATTCATTTTGGTGTCATTTTGGAAGGCTTTCTGGAGACTCCGTAAAATTGGCGTGAAACTCGGACAACATTGTTCACAGCTGTGACTTTTGAGTGAGAAATGCTTCCAGGGGTCTTCCCCATGGTGTTGCCATGTCATTTCAGCACTCTTCTGAGACTTTTGTGACATTTTTAGGGTTTTTCCATGCTGCCGGCAGTCATTTCATAAAAATACTCGTGTCTCCCATAGGATAACATTGGGCTCGTTACTCGGGCCGAGTACACGAGTATCTCGGTTTGCTCGGCCCGAGCTTCGAGCACCCGAGCATTTTAGTACTCGCTCATCACTAGTAATTATCTTTCAGTAATATGGATTTACTTTACAGTTGTACTAGATATGACACTGTTACATTTTCATTATATAATAATTCTTGTACATAACGTTGTTTTTGGATTAATAAAGCTATCATAGCCCATAAATTCTATCCCTTACCCTAACTATTGATATACCCATCTGTTTTGTATAAGCACATTTTTATTTTGGTTATGTTAGTGTTATCTGTATATACTACTTTGTTTTGTTGTTTGTATATAAGTTATTATTCAAGTTATTATTGTTTAAATGCATGCTTGTATTTCATTCGTTTTCATATTCAATTGGTTGTTGAGTTTGATCCAGGATATGTATCGGACTCCAAAAATGAAGTCGAGGAAAACATTTTTTTAATTCAACGTCCTCAATTGGCAAACTTTGGACCTTGGATTCAACAAGGGATCAAGTATCCTCTTGTTGTAGTCTCTGTGATCATGTCATGGTGCACTGTATGACAGATCATTGTATTTTTTTTGAACGGTAATGAAGTAAGGTAATAAATGTTTATTCCCTTAATAACTTACTTTAAAATCGGATTTAACCAAATTTTTAAATTAATATTTATTGAGACAACACCACAAATTGAAATAAAGCCCCATCCAGACTCCTGAAAACTTACACTAAACATTATTTTGAGATAAACACCCCTTCCAATGAAGTGTAACCTAACTTCAAATTATATGGTACAATAATTATGCATTCGCTATTATCTACGTTGGCCAAAAATAACACAATTTTTTAGAAAATATTTTTTTTTTATTTTCGAGAATATGCATGTATTAAAAACATACACGCAACATCAACAACTGTTTTGTTTATTAATAACAACATATTAAATATATATTTTACAATCGTGTGTAAGTACTGTTGGTTGTGGTTCTGGTGGTGGTGGTAGTGTTTACATTCTGCACATCCTGAAGATGTGGCGTTTGAAAATTGGGATTTTGACCTTGAGCTGGAACAAGAATACTGGGAGAAAGATTGTGTAAAATAGAGTTCTGGATAGTAGAGTCAAGTTCTGGAAGGGCACTGAAGGTAGGAGACCCAACAGTTGACAATGCCAATGCGGTACATACAATCGAACTTGAGGACAGACTCAGATTGTCAAACAAACTAGAAGTGACATTAGAAATAGAGAAACATTTGATAAGAGTGAGACACTAGAAGGGCTAGACACAGCAGAAGTTGGAGAGACATCAAATAATGACACATCAGCAGAAAACGTTGTTGTTGTTCTTGTTGGTCCCAGTGCTGCTGGTTGCTTAGATTTTTTAGAGCAACCTACTTTTTTGGCAGAAGGTGCAGCAGTACCTGGCTGTGCTGATAGGTCTGGATTATTTGTGGCCAAAACGTTCTGGTTTTTGGAGACACTGCTTTTCACAATTCTATTTCGCTTCCTTTTTGAGGGGCGCATTGGCGTACTGGTGTCTTGTGCTTCTGTTCCATGTGACTGAGGTTTTTTTTTACTCTTCTTTTTATGTTGGTACTATCGCCATGATGCACCACAGGTAATGAAGAAGATAAAGTACTTTCAAGGCCCATGTGTTGTTGCATGGTTGTTCCAGATGGAGTTACTGTAGACCTTGCCGTTGACAATGGCTGTTTATAGTTGTCAAAGTCACCATGCTGTACAGTGGTATCCAAAGTGAATGCTGCATGGGGTTGTTGTTGCTGAGAACTTTTGGAAGTGCTAGTACAGTCAGGCACTAGTGTTGAGGAATTGAGCAGCGCTGTGTAACTTGGGACCTCAGGTGCGATGTCATTGATGGTGGTGGAGGCTAGGTGGTGTGTGATGTCAAAATACTTCCTTGATGTGAATGTACTGTGGCTGTATTAATGCGGGGTGGTATTGATGCACTTTGCCACTGACTCTACGTTGGGCCGGGTTGTGAGAGTTGAAACGTCATCCATGGCAGGTTGTAGTAGCCCTGTTGCTGGTTTGGGTAAGACTGCTGTTGCTGCTGCTGTTGCTGCTGCTGCTGGACTGCCTGTCTAAAAGCACCTTGACAGGCAGTCATCAATCTGGAACTATATGCGATCGAGTTGTCTGTTCACTGCGCAGAAAAGAGTGTTCATATTCTCAAACCCTTTTTCTACGCACTGACCAAGACGATTCAAACCTTCATGGAAGTTCGAGCTTAAATGGATAAACTCGGGCATGACCGTCCTATCCCTGGTCCTCTGTCGTTGGCGTGAAGTACCAACAAAACCTACAACAGAAGCCTGGGATTGGGGATAAACTGGAGTGCCAGCAACCTGAGTTCCAGATTGTGATAACTCTGCCATTGTTCCCTCACTAGTGGTGGTCTGTGACGTGATTTCGGTGGCACTCGACAGTGGTTGGGATGGTATGGCTGCTGCTGCGGGGTCAGCAGTGCTGCTCCAAGTCCTGTAGAAAACACAAATAATAAAATTAGTCTACAATTATCAACCAAATTTCAAATCTGTGGAATTAAAAAAATATACATTGCAACTAATCAGGGACATTTTTCCAAACTGTTAAGAAAAACAGGTTTGAAAACTAGATAAGCATTGTACATTATTTTAATATAGAAAATTAAAAAAATGTAAACTGAAAGCAACCTACAATAAGGAGACAATAAATACTTACACTTGACCGACAGCTAGCCTCAGGAAAGAAAGTTGGTGATGGTAAGTGTAACGTTTTAACGATGGCTTAGAACCACTCCTAACTTTCATTTCCTCCTGAAGATCCTTCTTAAAGTGATCTTTCATTGAGCGCCACCGAGTTTTTAATCTCTTGACTAAAGTTGAACATAAAAACAATAGGTAGACATTAGTTGTGTTACAAATATAATTTACAAAAAAATCACCCAAAAATAAAAGGCTTTTTTAAATTTATCAAATTTTTTACGGTCATTTGGGGTTGCACTGTTCCAGACTTGCAACATTGATCTGACAACTTCATCCCAGAGTCTTCGCAACACTTGTATGTCAGAATGCCGATGGTCTCGGGTGTCCTATATGGCAACTCTTTCTTGTATGAGAGGGATTAACTTGTCGTTATCAATGAATGGTTTCCCTCCTCGACCTGTTGGAACCCATAACAAAAGAAAATGTTAAAATTTACATGCTTCTGTTTGAGATCCTACATTTTGTTGTTACACACATAATGTACTTCGGCATTGTCAGCATCATCACCATGACTCGGTGATGAATCTTGTTCACTTTCTTCAACATCACCGTCAGTGGAGGAGTCCTTTAAAAAATAAAAAGATACAAGACAAAAAATATTACAGTCATCCGCATTGTCTGAAGTTGAAGTTTCAAAATGTGTACTACATCCTTACATTTTCTGTTTCATCCACACGCTGTTCAGGGGCCACATAATCACTTTCATCTGACATTGTCAAAATGTCAACACAAACAAAAGGCGCAGAGCACAATAGCTGCAGAGCTTACAGCTAAAAAAAAATAGAACCAAAACAATGGTACCCATTTCAACGTGCCAGGATGTAACTAGCTACACAAGTCAAAGGGTTAATGCTATTACAATTTGCGATTGCACAAAGTAGTGTCAAATTGTCAATCTGAGGCCCTCAGTGTGCCAATGTGAGACTTCGAAGTGAAATGGCCATACCTCCAAGTTACCTACTACTACAGGAGGGAAAAAGAACATTTCAACTGCTGTCTCATAACTTACCACAGGAAGTTGAAGTCAATGTCCGGAACACCAGGGACCAGCACCACCAACCGCAACACACCAGGCACCAGGACCATAGAATGAGCATGTCACTGCCCGGGAAAAGGAACTGAAAAGGGAGACAAAAACAAGACAATCACAAAAACGTTACAAAATACAAAATACTACTACTATATCATAAACAATACATTGTCAATTATGATGCAATACAATATTGGAGACAACATAGTATAGGCTACAAACACAAAATTACAGGCCAGCAGGAAACTTTAGAGACACAAAAAGCAAAATGGTGGACAATAGAGTACAGCCTACAGCACAACAGTACAGTACAAAATGACACCACAAAGAACCAACAAACAAAATGGTGCACAAGAGAGTAGAGGCAACAAACACAAAAGTACAGGCCGCAATGACACAATACGGACACAAAAAGCAAAATGGAGGACGAGAAAATAGAGGCTATAAACACAAAAGTACAAACGCCAATGCCAAAAAAAGAGAGAATCAAAATGGTGAGCCAGAGAGTACAGGTCATAAACACAACACTACAGACCGCAATACACACACAAACTACAAAATAGTTGCACATAGAGTGCAGGTTGTAAATATAAGACTAATAAATGCAATGACATTTAAAAAACATAAAAAAATAAAATGGGTAGGTAGTATTAAAATAGAATATAATAGGTAGTGCAAATTAAAGCAAAAAAAGCAAGTATATTTTACCACGACAGCAAGGAGAGCTCAAGCAGATTTCAGGTCAGCAAGGTAAGATCCAGGAGCCACAGATCCAGGAGGCGCAGATCCAGGAGGCACAGATCCATCAGAAAGATCAATACTGTTCACCAGGGAATGGACATAATCACTTTTATAGAGGCTGTTTGTGGGCTGGGATATGTGCGGCACATGAGAGGGACTGCAATTCTGTTTATGCTCATGCGCAATGAGTTGTACGCATGCGTATCAAACGCTGATATCCGCAAGACCTTGCATACGCTTGCGTTCCCATAGACAATAATGCATTGTTTGTGCGTATTCATATGCATGCGGATGCTTGCGGATTTTTTGACCGCCAAAAAATGCAACATGTCAACTTCGAAGGGTGCAGAAATTCCACTCGCAGGTACACATATGCACACAAACGCATGCCTACGCATGTCCCTGTGGACGAATGCGTACTCCATGTTAAAGATTCATTGCAATACGCTTGCGGATTTAGAATTTGATTTCCGCAGCGTGCGCTGCTCTTGCAAATGCAAATGAGAAGGCAGCCTTACTGTGTACACTGCATATGGGCAGAAAGCTGCAAAATAAGTGATGTGGGCGGGGTTAACGAGCTCCACATTAAGAGAACAGGTAAATTGACAGCAGGGAAAACAGTCATTTTATCAAGATGACAGCAAACACCTCTGAAAGTGGCACATCGCTGGAATCAGGGTTTCTGCCTCTACATTATGCAGATGGGGTAGCAGAAACCTAGTGACAGATTCCCTTTGACCATAGATGTTCCTCATCTTCGGTTATTCAATCCCACCTCATCTTCCCACTTATTAAAAATGCGATGGATGCTAAGTGAAAAAATCAAAGGCCAAGGTCCTCATGGGACAAAGAGACATAAGGAAATATGCTTATGATTTTTGGCGAGTCACAGCAACGATATTCAAAATGAAAACAAAACAAGGTGCTTCTGTCAGAAAATCACTGTTGACGGAAAAAACTAATTAGTTTCTCAATAAGAAACAATCTAAATGAGCAAGAACTCCAAGACACCATGAAAACCGGTATTAAGTCCATGAAGTTCAAATAAAAAGTGCTAAGGGATATAATGTTTTTTAAGAATACAGTATCTCTTTTCTATAAGAGGTGATGTAAACTTTAAATGTGCTATATTCAAGAAATCCAATAACTCAAGGATTGGTTTCCATAGCAGATCATGAGGGGACCAATATTTGTTGATTGTATTTACATTGATTAAAAACACTCAGATTTAGTCTGCGCTATGTATATTGTAATATCAAATAAATATGCAGAAGTAAGAATGACGTGGCTGCAAAACAAATATAAAACCTATAAAATTCAAAAGATTGCATTAGAGCCACACCGGTATAGGAAAAAGGTGGGAAACACCTCCCACATCTATGTTAGGTACAGGACACTCATAAGTTGCAGCACCCTAGCAAAACCCCTGTTCATGGTGGAAAATAAATTATAACCAATACAACTTGAAAATAATGCTAAAGCGCAAATCTCAGAAAAAATAATAATTCACAGATGGACAAAAGCATGGAAATAGTTACTATTTATGAAATTTTCGACTACGATTATGGATTACACATATTAAAGGTACAGCTGGGTTCACAAATATCCATGTACAAATGTATAAAATGACATATGTTCTCAACTTTCCCTTTTTCTGAAGCTATATCACTGCAGAGGGCTTTCTCAAATAGTGTTTAATACTCAATTAATAGCAAAAGAAGGGAGGAACAATAGTGTATAGTAAAGGACGAAATTAGACTTTGTTATATACTGTTGGATTTACCCATTACAACTGACCTCCTTATACTTGTGTAAGTATGGGACCACAGTGGTAATACTACAGATTACACATACATATAAATATAACCTGTGCCAGAAGGTATGCCAGTTGAAAGATAGTAAAACATTGGGAGGACAAAAACCTCCCTTTACCGGCTTAACTCAGGGGTTTAAGAGACTACCAGAGGGTTCCGTGTGGTATTAAAGTGACTAACATGAATAAACTCATCCTGTGTAGTCTGTATACCACATGGGTCTATCATAATAAAAATGAGACACAGATGCCCACTCCTGTCGTGAAGCTGTGCCTGCGGCGTCTCAGCCATTCGGTGTTTCCAGCTAAGCAGTAAGACATAGAGTGTTGAGCTATACTGTGACATCGCACTCGGAAGCTAAGTCCAAATACTTTTGGAAATACTTGGGCTCCTTCATCGGGATGCTTTTCCACCACACCTACATGTATACATGATCGCAGGACATGCGTTTAATTCATGTTTAGAATTATAGGTGCACAGGGTCTCAGACATTTTCATATACAGGTGCATCTTAATGAATTAGAATATCGTCAAAAAGTTAACTTATTTCAGTAATTCAATACATAAAGTGAAACACATATATTATATAGAGTCATTACAAACAAAGTGATGTATTTCAAGTGTTTACTTCTGTTAATGTTGATGATTATGGCTTACCACCAATGAACACCCAAAATTCATTATCTCGGAAAATTAAAGTAGACTCTCCGGGTCACATAGTGCCCTGTGTGATCCATAAGTAACTTTTACCGTGTAAATCTATGGGCCATCAGAACGATGCTCCATAGGCTTACTTTGTGCAAGGGACTTCCAGCCCATGCATAGAATATAGAATGAACTGGAAAGTTTGAAGAGCGGTGATGTCTCTGAGAAGAGGAGCAGAATGGCACTGGATGTCGGAGACATGGACTGCAGATGAGAGTGTGTTAACACATTCACACTACACTACTTGCACATATACTGTACAGATTTAGGCTTGGGTCACACTTGCATTTGCAATCCAGTTACTGGATCCAGTTTTTCATCCTGAAAACCTGATCAGGTACCTGACCCATAAACTCCAATGTTAACAATTGTTTGCCAAAGTGCAATCTGTCTACTGGATCCAGTTTTTGAGAAGTCAGGTTTTAATAGGGTCTGCAACATTTTTTGGCCTTTTAGCAAAACCTGATCAGTTTTTTAACATGGGACCTTATGGGAACCTGATCCAGTACCTGATGGTACATATAGGTACCATCAGGTACCGGATCAGGTACCTGATCCGGTAAAAATGCCACAAGCCATCCGGTGGCCGTATCCGGCACTGCTGCCTGCGTTAAAAATCATGCAGGCAGCAGTTTTTGCAGCGGTTCCCTGTACCGCTGTGCAGTAACCGGATGGCTCAGGATGTGTAATCTTGAGCCATCCGGTAACTGCATAGGTTGCTGATCCCGGCTATTGCCGGGATCAGCAAACTGTCCTATGAGTATTAAATAGTTAAAATAACTAGCCAAAGTAATGTTTCAGGTCTATAGGGGGGTCTTAGACCCCCTATAGACCGGCCGCCCACTCCGGTGGGCTGCTACTACAGTATCCCCGATGGCACGGGCTTCTTGGAGCTCCGTGCAAGTTCCCACAACTCCCGCCCCCCGTATCTGTACAGAGGGGTGTCTGCACCCCTCTGTTAGAATTATCCCTAAATGTGGCATACACAGATTAGTTATAGTAATAAAGGTCGATAGTTACGTCATTCTTCATAGTTTTTCAGCATCCATCTATGGGCGGGGCTTTGTTCTTCTGCCGCCGCCCATGGAATGATGATGGCCGCCTCCTGTGGCCTTCTCCCTGTCTTTTCAGGGGCAGCAACAACCAATATTGAGCTTTCATGGGATTTGTACCAATTATCTGGATCAATTATATCTTTTTATAAAGGTATTACCCTCTGTTTCCCCACAGTGGTTATATTTCTTGATATCAAGGTAGAAAATATATTAGCAAAACAATTACATTGTGTACAATGTTTGAAAGACAAAGCTCACCTATGGAACATGATGTTCTTTATTTAATCACACTTAATTACTTTCTACTTTATGTCGGAAAACATTTCAGCTGTACCTCTCTAGAAACGTTCATATTAAAGGATTTGCTTTTAATTTAAAAGGCGAAATCTTGTCTGGAATTACAATTGTCATTTATCATGGGCTAGTTACAGATTATTATTTCCAGAATTACATTTGTGTATACCTACACTTGCATCATGCTATGTGATTTTGTATCGTTATTTTAATTATTCTGCCTGATGTAAATGAATAGAGTCGATAGGCAAAACTGATAAGATTTTACCAGCTGAAGTGTGACAAATGTGATGAATGGCTTCTAATATAAAGTATTGCTGTGCAGCTTGTTGTTATCTAGCCTAACAACAACTAGGCATGCTTCCATCACAAATTGACCTAGAAATACAAATTGCTCAAGAAAAATATATAGTGGTATATTATTTGGCCTAACCCCTTCAAGATCTGCCGATTTTTTTTTTTTTTCTAATTTTTCTTCCTCCTGTTTTTTGAGCATTATCAACATATGAGGCCTTATTGCTTGTGAGATAAGTTAGGGTCAGTAAACGCAGCGTTTTGGATGCAGCGTCTTGCCGCTGCGTCCAAAACGCTGTGTAGTACATTATAAGCATAGTGGATGGGATTTCAAGAAATCCCATCCTCACTATGCATAACCCGCCCGCAGCGTGTTTGGATCTGCGGTGCAGATTGCCGGCGTTCCGCTCCTCTTCCCCATGTTCATTTCATGCTGCGGAGTCGGAAGCAGCTCCTATTGGATGACTGAAGGGAGAAGCCGCCCTGCACCCGCGGCACATGGTGAGTACAGGGCGGCTGCAGACTCCCTGCGGCCACCCGTGGCTTCACTCGAGCTGAGTCCAGCACGCAACTCCTCCAGACCGTGCCTTAGAGTTTTCAATGTTACCGCTCATTTTACCATGTAATGCAAAGTAATAAAAAAACACACAGAAAAAACTACAAGTGAGGTTAAAGGGACATTCTCAAGTCATTTTTCAGTATGATACTAATATTACCCTTGAATAGTGCCTGGGCAGACCTTTAAAAAATATGTAAAATCATTATTCTACTCTTTGTAGTTTCCATGTTATCAGCATTGTCACACCCTGCAGGCAGCTCCTGGATTAGTCCTCTCCATTATAAGCAAACAGGAATAGTCCGTCTGCTGTATAAACTGTCATGTAATTATGCACGCCTTCTCAGCAGCTCTCTCCTTCCTCCTCCCTCCTCCCTTTGCTAACAGTGCAGTGTCAGGTTTCATTTTCAGGAAGTCAGTTCTGTTGAGGACACAGAGGGAGAGAGCTGTTACAGATCTGCCTTATCTAGACTCCATTTGTTTCTCTAAGCAGGTATCCCTGCTGTGAACGTTTCTGTGTTGTATTTGATCCCTTGTGATATTGCAAACAAAGAGAGCAAAGAAAAGAATACAAACCCCCCAGTGATGTCCTGTGCAGTAATGTGAATATGTGACATGCATATTCATCTTATGGGGAGTGGACAGCATAGAACTAAGAGGATCATTCATTGTGTGTGACAGATGGAATGAATCTCTTTATTTGAAGTTTACAGAAGATAGGAAGGAAATTTAAATAAAAGAAATACACAAATAGAGAGAGTTTAGAACGAGGAATTTGAAAATGATAGCAGTTACACATGGATTTTTGACCTGACAGTCTTCATTTAAGTGGAGAAAAAAGGTAATTTCGCCATTGTTTTTTTGGGGGGTTTTGTTTTGACAGCAGTCATTATTCTCTTACAATTTCCTGGTAATATGATTCTCCAGGTCAGTGCAACTACAAAGCTTATACAATTGAGAGTATTGTTTATATCTTACAAACTTTTTTTGTAAAAAAAAAAAAAAATTTTGTATAACCATTTACTGAGACATTTTCTGTTATTTTTCTGTTTGTAGATCTGTATGATGGCTTGTTTCTTGCGCTGTGGCTTCTTGTTTTTATTGATACAACATTAGCGGTAAAAACAACATTTTAATAACTTTTTATTGTATTTATGGAGGAAATACGGCAACACAAAACAGTAGTTTTGATATTTCATTTTGTTTCTTTTCAGCAAAAGCCCCATGCGACAAATGCTAATTGCCCTATATAAGGAGAAAAATTCCTTTCTGTCTCCACACATAACTATAAAATTAGTTCCCCAAATCAACTTCTCATCACTGAATCTGGTACTAATAATCTGTAAAGCCCCCTTCATACATCTGTGCTTCAAATGTGTGGTATCCATTTTTAAAAATGTACAGGAGACCTGTTTGTGACGACACAGCATATTACCATTTGTGCCATGGGTTGAATATTCTTAATTTGGCCTGATGTCTTGTTCTTTTGTTTATTAATTGATGAGAAAGTAAGTCATTGTTACTTGCCAGTCTGCTTGCAGCCCCATTGTCTTAGTTTGTGAATTGCTAACTAAATGTAAATTGCCTCAACCCCCTGTGTCTACATCATTCAGAGAAAAATTATGCAGTCGGATTGAACTGCCGACCAATGAGAGGACAGCCTTTTCTCACCAATCCTGTAAGAACACAATACTCTGATGTGAAGGCTCTGCATATAAAAAGGACTTGTTTTAGTCACCAGTATATATATATATATATATATATATATATATATATATTATGCTACATGACCTCAGCCTGGGGCTTCAGTTCTGGCTGGAGTATAACATCGCGTCTTCATGACCTCAGCCTAAGGGCTTTGGTTCTGACTAGAGGATCAGAAGAGGTTCATATTTTACAGGACATCAGCCCAGCATCCTGGGATTCACCTGGAAGACTACAGACTACTTAAGGAGCTCAGGTTGGGACAATTAGGTCACCTGGCTATAGACATTGTTGTGCTCAGTTAGCTTCTTGCTGCTGGACTGGGGTAGTTGGCTCTGGAAACCACAAAGGAATCAATATTTTAATCCCTGGTGAGCTAGCAAATGGGTGAGACTATGTTGCTTTTTACATTGTGTTCTTGATGAGTATGTGTCATATGCCTTTGACTGTTGGGGATTCAATAAAGTTTTACCATTGTGTGGTTCTCTCAAACTGAGTTGTCTGAGTAGTGTTCTGCCCACAGATAAGGAGTTTGGGCATTCAGTGGGGTGAGCCCTGGTCCATGTAATCTTTCTATAGGCGGCTGGGTCAGCGGATGAGAGCACCCACCGACCCCCATGTCTTCACAATGTTAACACACATGCTCATTAAAATCTGTGTTGATTTTGACATGGACTATGTGACCTTGTGAACAACACATTTATCTGTGTGATCCACATAGAGAAATGTCTATTTTTTAGTGTAAGCATGGATGACAAGGGTCAATAGAAGAATATGGGTCTGTGAAAAAGGCCAGGGTCACACTCACCATTTTTAGCTGATGTCAGAGACACCCTCTAAAAACCCAGACATTTTCTGCTGAAGCGGATACCGTTAACAGTATGCACTCTGGCAGGACACAGTACCATTAAACCTCATGAATTACCTGCACAGTGGCCGCACGCAGAGCATCTTGGGCGGCCGCTTTTCAGGAGCGCACAGGAAATGCTGCATGCCGGTTACCGTAGTAACTGTGGTCATGTGACCCGATGACGCTGCCGGGTTATGACATCAAGGCAGGTCCTACAGGCATCAGGAGGTGCTGGATGCGTCGGTGGATCGCCGGACAGGTGAGCATAGAGAATTTTTTATTTTTAACCATTTCTTTTACTACATTTCACTTCCTCAATGTATGGATATACATTGCAGAAGTGAAAGTTCTTTCTGTGTCCGGACTCGTGAAAATCACGGACCCGGACACAGAAAAGGTCACCTCCTGTGGTGTCCTGTGGTGTCCGTTCCTGTCCGTGGGGTCCTACAAAAAGTAGGATCCCACGGGCAGGAAAAAATACGTGATGTGAAACCAGCCTTACCCTTATGCCTTTGATTAGCTCTCCTGGTATTTGGCTCCGGACTCCATGACTCTATTGTCCCACCACTAATCTGTGAAAAGTGACTCAGCGTCACAGATACTCACCTTTTCAAACTTCTTTCATTGCATATCCAAATGGCCTTGACAAGACAAAAAGTTGTGTTCTCTGAAAGGACTTGTTCTGGCCTGTCTGCCAATAGGATGCCCAATGAGGCATAACTGAGGTCTCTGATCTGGTCTCACTCTCTCCTCCAAACACTTTGCATTATTTGGCTGCTTGTGAACACTGCAAATTCAGGCATGCACAGTGGATGTCTTCCTATATGCCAGGGGCTTGAGCTCACACTGTACACGCTTGAAGTGAGTGAAGCTGGATAAAGGATATCAGTCACACCTGCATTTAATATTTAATCATTTATATAGCGCTATTATTCCATAGCACTTTACATACATAAATAATACATTGAGGCACACAATCTAAACATCCTATCAGTATGTTTTTGAAAAAATGTTGGAGGAAATTGGAGTGCCCAGAGGCAAACATGGGGAGAACATACAAGCTCCTTGCTGATGTTGTCCTTGGTGGGATTTGAATCCAGGACCCCAGCACCACAAGGCTGCAGTGCTAACCACTGAGCCACCTTGCCACCATGTTCTTTGGACATTTGGTGAAAGCAGTTTAACAACGTGAGTATTAATTCACTAGATGGTGGCCCGATTCTAACGCATCGGGTATTCTAGAATAAGTATGTACCGTAGTTTATTCAGGAAATAGAAAGAAGCCGTACACAGGACTTATGAAATCAGATCAGCGGTTTTATTGTGCCCAGGTGCACATAGCAGGGTGTGGGTAGCGGGTGAGAGGACGGGTGGTGGTAGTACAATGGCGTTTCGTGCCGTAATGGTGCTTCAGCCGTACCCGCTGAAGTGCCATTAGCGGCGCGAAACACCATTGTACTATCACCGCCCCGTCCTCCCACCCGCTACCCACACCCTGCTATGTGCACCTGGGCACAATAAAACCGCTGATCTGATTTGATAAGTCCTGTGTGCGGCTTCTTTCTGTTTCCTGAATATTCATGTGTCTAATGAGCGGCACTGGAAGTGAGCACCGGGACAGTCGGCTGCGGATTAGCAGGGAGAACATCCTCACCACCCGTTCGGCCGTGCGAGCCGTGGACTGCTGCGGCTGCGGCGAAAGCCCTCTGGAGGAGGAGGTGTCACGCTGGAAGGAGCGCTGGCCCCAAATATCTTCAAAACCGTGATGTACCGTAGTTTATTTATGAAGATTTAAGAATAATGCAATGTGAAGCTGGATTTAAATCCCGCGCCAATATCGCTGATTGGTCGCGGCCGCAGGGATGTCGGTGTGCAGCGGTGTCGATGTATAGCGGTGTCGGTGTACAGCGGTGTTGGTGTACAGCAGTGACGGTGTACAGTGGTGCCGGTGTGCAGCGGTGTCGGTGCGCAGCAGTGTTAGTGTGCAGTAGTGTCAGTGAACAGCGATGCCAGTGTACAGCAGTGTCTATGTACAGCAGTGTCGGTGTACAGTAGTGTCAGTGTGCGGCGGTGTCGGTGTGCAGCAGTGTCAGTGTGCAGCGCTGTGGGAGTTCAGTGGTGTTGGTGTGCAGCAGTGTTGGTGTACAGTGGTGTCAGTGTGCAGCAGTGTTGGTGTTCAGTGGTGTCGGTGTACAGCGGTGTCGGTGTACAGTAGTGTTGAGCAGGGGTGAATGGGTGCTGAGCAGGGGTGAGTGGGTGCGGAAAGGGGTGAGTGAATGCTGAGTGGGGATGACTGGGTGCTGAGTGCACCAATATCGCTGATTGGTCGTGGCCACAGCAGTGTCGGTGTGCAGTGTTGTCGGTGCATAGCGGTGTCAGTGTACAGCTGTACCGGTGTACAGCGGTGCCAGTGTGCAGCGGTGCTGGTGTGCAGCGGTGTCGGTGTGCAGCAGTGTCGTAGTGCAGCAGTGTCAGTGTACAGCGATGCCAGTGTACAGCGGTATCTGTGTACAGCAGTGCCAGTGTACAGCAGTGTTGATGTACAGCAGTGTCAGTGTGCAGCGGTGTTAGTGTGCAGCGGTGTCGGTGTACAGCAGTGTCGGTGTGCAGCGGTGTCGGTGTGTAGCGGTGTCGGTGTGCAGCGGTGTCGGTGTCAAGCGGTGTCGGTGTGCAGAAGTCTCAGTGCGCAGCAGTGCCAGTGTACAGCAGTGTCGGTGTACAGCAGTGTCAGGTTACAGCAGTGTCTGTGTTCAATGGTGTCGGTGTACAGCAATGTCGGTGTTCAGTGATGTTGGTGTTCAGCAGTGTCGGTGTACAGCGGTGTGGGTGTGGAGTGGTGTCGATGTACAGCAGTGTCGGTGTACAGCAGTGTTCAGTGGTGTCAGTGTACAGCTGTGTCGGTGTACAGCAGTGTTGAGCAGGGGTGAGTGGGTGCTGAGCAGGGGTGAGTGAGTGCTGAGCCAGGGTGAGTAGGTGTTGAGTGGGGGTGAGTGAGTGCTGAAAGGGGTGAGTGAAGACTGAGCGGGGGAGACTGGGTACTGAGCACGGCAATATCGCTGATTGGTCGTGGTCGCAGCGGTGTCGGTGTATAGCGGTGCCGGTGTACAGTGGTGTCAGTGTACAGCGGTGCCAGTGTGCAGCGGTGCTGGTGTGCAGTGGTGTCAGTGTGCAGCAGTACTGTAGTGCAGCATTGAGGTGAGAGGGGGCAGTGTGGGTTCAGTGGAGGCAGTGTGGTTTCAGGTGCTGAGTGGGGGTGACTGGGTGCTGAGCGGGGTGACTGGGTGCTGAGCGGGGGAGAGTGGGGTTAAGTGGGGGCAGTGTGGGTTCAGTGGGGGCAGTGTTTGCTCAGTGGGGGCTCTCTGTTAACCCCGCAGCCTTTCCGGACGTCAATCCAGCAAGAAGGAGGAGAGGAGGAATGCCGGGGTGAGCGGCGAGTGAGTGGGAGAGGGGATGCGGGAGCATGGAGCGGGGGAGCCGCAGACGGGAAACCGGGTGGAGGCGGGCCAGACTGCACCTATCTGTCTCTCTGTAATGGAAATCCTGTGTCGCTGACCAATCAGCGATGCAGGATTTCCATTGCAGAAAGAAATACGCGATAAGGCGATTATATAGTAGATACTGTAAAATTTTCCGACACCGTCAGGTTGCCTCTAATCAGCCTTAAGACAGATGCAGCCATATAATTAGTTTATTATATTAGCTTATTAACTAATTTTTCTGTGGCGCCCCTGCAGACCGGTCGCCAATACGTGGCATAGCAGCTGGGACTGGTAAGTTGGACACCCCGCACCAACACTCAACACAACCCCCAGTCCCTAGTCCTAGTTATTTCATGTCAGGCAAGGGATATCGGGAGGGACTAAGTGGACGGTTGAGAGCTAGAGAAAAGCCTGGTAAGGGGTGGAGGAACAGAAACAAAATGGAGGGGTCCTGAGTTAGAGGGGTCCTGAGGAGAAGTAGAGGAGAGGAACTTACAACCATAGGAGAGAGACACTCAACAGCCTAGTCAACTGAGACACCAGACAGGAGGAACCCAGACCCGGCGGCCTGTGCCACCGTATGGCTAGTCCAGGTCCCAGGCTGCATACCGAGGGAAGCAAGAAGGGGTCTCTGGTGTGTCCGAGTCGGTGTGGGCACTGAGGGACCAGGCTGGAACCAGAGTGCCGGCTCTGAAGTGGCAGGGAAGCCCCAACTACAAACTCCGGTGGGGTGCGGGTCTTTATGTCCCAAACCCCAAGAAAATCAGGACGAAGTGCCGGTGATCAGCATTGCTGAGAAATAGAACCAGGAACTGGGATGTCTGGTATAACGATGCTTTTTATTCCGATGTGTTTCAGAGCAGTCTCTGCTCCTTCCTCAGGGATTAATCCCAGAGTTATACCAGACTTAACGGTTCCTGGTTTTACTTCTCAGCAGCGCCGATCACCGCCATTCGTCCTGTTTTTCCTGTTGTTTGCCATGTTGCTGTATGGGTGTTTACACTGGTTGTGGGTATACACAACCATACCAGGTGAGCAAAATTCATTTTGCGCCTCTATGTTAAAGAGATAAGACCCTTTGCGCATTTTGTCTCATATTTCTAGACCCAAACTCCAGCAAAAATAAGGGAAGGCCTTTGAACTAGGGCTGGGAGGCCCAGAATGGTGCCCCACAAAAAGCCTGTGACTGCAGGACCATAATCTGTGCGCGGGAATGAAAGCAGAGGCCGAAGAGAAAGTAGAAAGGGGGGTGCTACTGATGAACCGTCCGAGCTGCTAATCCCTGACCGTAGCTGCTTGTGTACTGACTGTACTTTCAGGACTGCAGAGCTTCAGTAAAACCCGGTAAAGCGCAGAACTGTGTTTGACTTGTAATTTTGTGCCCGGGAAGGGGCCAATTGCTACTGTGATCGATAATACTGATAATTTTCCTTCCTACCATCCACACCACCTACACGGCAGCCCTGGCGAACAGTCCTACCCATGGAGGGTGCATCATCCTGACTGCAGCCCCATTGTTCCCAGGAGTCTCGACTGCAGCGGTGGCTACAACTGGCCACGAACCACGGGTGGCGTCACAACTATCTACTAAAAACTTTATTCCCCATAACTACTAAACCCTTTTTATTGCCTCGCCCAGGACCACGGAGATGGGTTGTGTCACTGTGACGTCTCGAAACCCTAGACGACGAGAAGGCCCGGCCCTGAATACCCCACGGTCCCAGTGGGCGAGACATTTCTCCAGCTGTCAGGTTCTCTTTAAGTCAATAATACATAAGAGTGAATGTCATAAAATTCAAATTCACCAAATCGTGCAGATTTTCCTGGGAAAAGTTCCTTATTATGATCTGGGCTCTTTCCAAATCATAAAAAATAATGAATATAAGATGTAAACCAAATAAAAAAAATACCTTACTGTTCACATCTCCAGTCATAGCCCTACCTAGAATGACTACTAGGCCTGCTTGCAGTCGGAATTCACGTACAGTGGATGATCAAAAATCTATATTCTCCATAAGTTTTGTAAAATGTTTACAGAATTCCACTTAAATAAATGTGACCATCTCTACCCAGTAATAAAACCACGAGAATTAGCTACTAAGCTCTTACTAGTGATGACTGCAGGCAGTGGGAAATTTGCCATAACTCTATGTCTACAAAGAGGTTTTGGAGTTCCAAAGTAGAAGATTTGAACTCCAAAATGTATACATTTATAAATATAAATACTAGCCTGCATACAGAAAAGTAAACCAAAATGGAAATACATTTTTCTAACTATGGCTGGCGTCACATTTGGCAAGGCAATTGCGTTGACCGCATCCAGATGGTGAACGCAATTGCCTTCAGACACATTTTTTTTTAAAAAACGTGTTCTGTCTACCGCAATGCGGTAACCGGAGTGCTCTGGATGTGTAATCTGGAGCAATGCGGTTACCGTATACTTTGTTCATAGGAGTCCATTATGGTAACCGGATTACTTTACATGCAATCCGGTTACCGGCTCCGGATCTGCAGCCTGCGGTAGAAATCATGCAGGCTGCAGTTTTCGGAGCTGTTCTGTCAACTGCAATGTGGAAACCGGATTGCTCTGTATGTGTAATCCTGAGCAATGCGGTTACCGTATACTTTGTTCATCCCTGCTGCCGTAGGGATGAGCAAAGTGTTAAATGTTATTAGAACATGACATATTAATAGTAGCTGTGGGCAACATGTCTCTAGGGGGTGCCCACCCTCCGTAAAGATATGCTGTCCACTCCTGTCAGCATGTGAGGGGTTAATAAGCCCTTTACAGTATAGCCGGCTATTGTCGGCTTCTTCAAATTTCTGAATGAAGCCGCGGCTCCCCTCACGGTACAGGAGATACTGTACGTAATGTACGTATGGTATCAGGGTCCAGTAACCATTAACATTAGGTCTATGGCAGTGCGCTGCCCATAGACCTAATTTTAATACTTACAGGACCCTGGACAGCGGCTGCATGATTTTTAGCACAGGCTGCAGGTGCGGATGCGGTAACCGGATTGCATGTAGAGCAATCCGGTTACCATAATGGGGTCCTATGGGGAGCCGTTCCTGATCCGGTTTTGAGCTTTTTCACAGCTCAAAACCGGATCAGGATTTCAAAATGTTGCCACAAATGTGACCCTAGTCTATGTTTATATTCAAGACAAACATATACCGTATGTTGATACAATCTTGCAAATGATAAAAAGCAAAGTGTAACCTGTATTGCTTTTTCATTGGATATGATACATGCCACTGAGCTGCTGATAAGTAGCTAATTTGTCAAAAAGGTCATGTGGATACTTGTTTACAGTTTCATACATTAAGTTAAGTACTTTGACTGAAAATATGGAAGAAAAAACATTGGTAAAATCATGACCTTTTCTAGACAGTAATTACAAATCAATAGTGATATATTGCAGCATGATCCTCAGCTCCCTCATACATATATATGTGTGTGTGTGTGTGTGTGTGTGTGTGGCCTGTACCAAAAGCATAATCCTATTGTATAACATCTGTAACCATATAGATCTGCCCCTTTGCAGATAAATCTGCTTTTCAGAATAAATCATATGATCTAGATTGCTATCCTGCATATATAAAGGCCACATTACACACTCAGATATATTGGTCACAGATCTCTGTTTGCAGTGAAATCATGGACACATTGCTCCATTTTGTGGCTGTGTACAAATGTAACAATGTGTCCATGATTTCACTGCAACCAGAGATCTGTGACCAATATATCTGAGTAGTGATCAGCGAGCATGCTCGCCACTACTCGGTACTCGCACGAGTATCACTGTACTCGGGCTACTCGGCGAGCACCGAGTAATCTCGCGATACTCGTGCTGTGCTCGTGGTCGTCATCTCTGCATGTTGGCGCTCTTTTGAGAGCCAGCCCGCGTGCAGGGATTGGCTGGCAGACCACTGCAATGCCACAGCCCTGTTAGTTGTGGCATAGCAGTGATTGGCCGCCCTGCACAGCGTGACTGAGCCTTTATAACTCCCGGCGCGCTGTGCTCAGCACACAGCCATCCAGACAGTGAGTGTAGGGAGAGTGTCTGCTGCTGCTTAGGGACAGATTTGCGGCCCTAACAGGTAGATCCGGAGCAGGGCTGCAAACTGCTGCTGACCACAACAGTCCTTCTCAGGACTAATCTAGGAGGATATAGGCAGGGTGATCCAGATCGGAGTCCAAGCTTTCCAGTGACCAGAACAGTCCTTCTCAGGACTAATCTAGGAGGATATAGACAGGGTGATACAGATCGGAATCCAAGCTTTTCTGTGACCATTAGAGTCACCACACTCTTGAACTTACTACCTTAATACAGGTTAGGGACGAAAATTCTCTCTTCAAACCATTACAGTCACCAGACAGGTGTACTTACTACCTTAATACAGGTTAGGGACTAAAATCCTCTCTTGAAACCATTACAGTCACCAGACAGGTGTACGTACTACCTTAATACAGGTTAGGGAGTAAAATCCTCTCCTGACACCATTACAGTCACCAGACTGGTGTACGTACTACCTTAATACAGGTTAGGGACTAAAATCCTCTCCTGACACCATTACAGTCACCAGACTGGTGTACTTACTACTTTAATACAGGTTAGGGACTAAAATCCTCTCCTGACACCATTACAGTCACCATACTGGTGTACGTACTACCTTAATACAGGTTAGGGACTAAAATCCTCTCCTGACACCATTACAGTCACCAGACTGGTGTACGTACTACCTTAATACAGGTTAGGGACTAAAATCCTCTCATGACACCATTACAGTCACCAGACTGGTGTATGTACTACCTTAATACAGGTTAGGGACTAAAATTCTCTCCTGACACCATTACAGTCACCAGACTGGTGTACGTCATACCTTGATACAGGTTAGGGAACTAAAATCCTAATCTCTTGTGATCTCAACAGTCACCAGACTGGTGTACGTCATACCTTGATACAGGTTAGGGACTAAAATCCTCTCCTGAAACCATTACAGTCACCAGACTGGTGTACGTCATACCTTGATACAGGTTAGGGAACTAAAATCCTAATCTCTTGTGATCATAACAGTCACCAGACTGGTGTACGTCATACCTTGATACAGGTTAGGGACTAAAATCCTCTCCTGACACCATTACAGTCACCAGACTGGTGTACGTACTACCTTAATACAGGTTAGGGACTAAAATCCTCTCCTGACACCATTACAGTCACCAGACTGGTGTACGTACTACCTTAATACAGGTTAGGGACTAAAATCCTTTCCTGACACCATTACAGTCACCAGACTGGTGTACGTCATACCTTGATACAGGTTAGGGAACTAAAATCCTAATCTCTTGTGATCTCAACAGTCACCAGACTGGTGTACGTCATACCTTGATACAGGTTAGGGAACTAAAATCCTAATCTCTTGTGATCTCAACAGTCACCAGACTGGTGTACGTCATACCTTGATACAGGTTAGGGAACTAAAATCCTAATCTCTTGTGATCTCAACAGTCACCAGACTGGTGTACGTCATACCTTGATACAGGTTAGGGAACTAAAATCCTAATCTCTTGTGATCTCAACAGTCACCAGACTGGTGTACGTCATACCTTGATACAGGTTAGGGACTAAAATCCTCTCCTGAAACCATTACAGTCACCAGACTGGTGTACGTCATACCTTGATACAGGTTAGGGACTAAAATCCTTCCTGAAACCATTACAGTCACCAGACTGGTGTACGTCATACCTTGATACAGGTTAGGGACTAAAATCCTAATCTCTTGTGATCTCAACAGTCACCAGACTGGTGTACGTCATACCTTGATACAGGTTAGGGAACTAAAATCCTAATCTCTTGTGATCTCAACAGTCACCAGACTGGTGTACGTCATACCTTGATACAGGTTAGGGACTAAAATCCTCTCCTGAAACCATTACAGTCACCAGACTGGTGTACGTCATACCTTGATACAGGTTAGGGACTAAAATCCTAATCTCTTGTGATCTCAACAGTCACCAGACTGGTGTACGTCATACCTTGATACAGGTTAGGGAACTAAAATCCTAATCTCTTGTGATCTCAACAGTCACCAGACTGGTGTACGTCATACCTTGATACAGGTTAGGGAACTAAAATCCTAATCTCTTGTGATCTCAACAGTCACCAGACTGGTGTACGTCATACCTTGATACAGGTTAGGGAACTAAAATCCTAATCTCTTGTGTATCTCAAAACATCTACACCATGACTGGTGTACGTCATACCTTGATACAGGTTAGGGACTAAAATCCTCTCCTGAAACCATTACAGTCACCAGACTGGTGTACGTCATACCTTGATACAGGTTAGGGAACTAAAATCCTAATCTCTTGTGATCTCAACAGTCACCAGACTGGTGTACGTCATACCTTGATACAGGTTAGGGACTAAAATCCTCTCCTGAAACCATTACAGTCACCAGACTGGTGTACGTCATACCTTGATACAGGTTAGGGAACTAAAATCCTATTCTCTTGTGATTTGAACAGTCACCAGACTGGTGTACGTCATACCTTGATACAGGTTAGGGCCTAAAATCCTAATCTACTGTCACCATTACAGTCACCAGACTGGTGTCGCTGTATACAAGCAAAATGCGCAAGGGCGTTGGCAAGGAACAATGAAGTGAACGTGATGGTGGTGCAGGCAGAGGCCGAGGTCGTGTGCAAGCAATAATTTCGCTACAACAAAGGGCACATCTACTCGCTCACACGTCCTGTCCCAAATTCTTGGGGCCCGCTCCAGTACACCGCTCTTGAACCAACACCTGTGTCAACAGGTTGTTACTTGGATTGCGGATAATGCTTCAAGTCAGATTGGCACCTCCACCAACACCCTGTCTTCCACACGGTCAAGCGTCAGTAGCCGTGATACTACACCGCACATTTCCCAACCTGATCCCCCTTCCTACCACCAGGCTGAGTACACGTCCACGGACATTACTGATCCCACACTTGGACACTCGGAAGTCCAGAAGTGTGTACCCATGGGTGAGTGGAGGTACATGGCAAATTCCCATAACAAAATTTAAATTCATTTGTCATTTGTTGGTGGTGTGGTGAAGTCTGGCCCAATCCAACCCTTGTTCATCTTGATCAGAGTCAGCCTGTCAGCATTTTCAGTTGACAGGCGGGTGCGTTTATCAGTAATGATTCCACCTATGGCACTGAAAACACGCTCGGACAAAACGCTAGCGGCAGGGAAGGCCAGGACTTCCAAGGCGTAGAGAGACAATTCATGCCACGTGTCCAGCTTGGAGACCCAATAATTGTAAGGCACAGAGGAATCTCGCAGTACAGTTGTTCGATCTGCAAGGTACTCCTTCAGCATCTGGCCAAACTTAGCATTTCTTGTGGCACTACCCCGTACCTCAGGGGCTGTGGTACGTGAGTGGCTGAGAAAACTGTCCCACATCGTAAAGACTGTTCCACTACCTCTGGCGGATTGGACTTGTGCTCCTCTCGGCCGTACGCCTTGGTTGTCCACTGATTCCTGACCTATGCCGCTAGCGTTTTGTGAGGGGAATGATTTGCCTACTTCCGTGACTATGGCCTTCTGGAACTGCTGCATTTTGGCTGACATCTCCTACTCAGGAATGAGAGACATAAAGTTCTCCTTGTAGCGTGGGTCTAAGAGTGTTGCCAACCACTACTGATTGTCGGCCAAGATGTTCTGAACGCGAGGGTCACGAGACAGGCAGCTTACCATAAAGTCAGCCATGTGCGCCAGACTCTTAACAGCCATCACTTCAGTATCCAGACCAACACGATGACTGAACATGCTGTCCTCCTCCTCCTCCTCCTCCTCCTCCTCATCTCCCCTGTCCTCTGGCCAGCCACGCTGAATCGAGGGTATGACTGGTGTGCATGTCATATCCTCAATTTGGCCAGAGAGTTGCTCCATGTCTTCATCCTCCTCCTCCTCGTCATAGTCCTCCACTGCATGTTGTGATGAGATGAGGCTGGGCTGTGTGTTTTCACCCACACCCACTACTGTTTCTTGCTCCAAGTCATCGCGCTCGGCCTGCAATGCATTCTCTTTGTTTTTCAGCAGAGACCGTTTTAGAAGGCAGAGTAGTGGTATGGTGACGCTAATAATGGCGTCATCGCCGCTCACCATCTTGGTGGACTCCTCAAAGTTTTGGAGGACGGTACATAGGTCGGACATCCATCTCCACTCATAAGGTGTTATGTCTGGAGTTTGACCCATTTCCCGACGGCTTAGGTGATGCAGGTAGTCAACAACTGCCCTCTTCTGCTCACATATCCTGACCAATATGTGCAGAGTTGAATTCCAACGCGTGGGGACATCACACACCAGTCTGTGGGCCGGAAGACGCAAACGGCGCTGAAAGCCGGCAAGGCCGGCTGAAGCAGCAGGTGACTTGCGAAAATGTGCAGACAGATGGCGAACTTTTACCAGCAGTTCAGACAGCTCTGGGTATGACTTTGGAAACCTCTGAACCAACAGGTTGAGCACATGGCCCACGCATGGAACATGCGTCAGCTGGCCTCGCCTCAAAGCTGCCACCAGGTTCCGGCCATTGTCACACACGACCTTTCCTGGCTTTAGGTTCAGAGGTGTGAGCAAGTGATCTGCCTGCTGTTTCAGAGCTTTCCACACCTCTTCTGCATTGTGGGGTTTGTCACCTATGCAGACTAGCTTCAGCACAGCCTGTTGCCGCTTCGCAGAGGCAGTGCTGCAGTGCTTCCAGCTTGGGACTGGTGTGGAGGGTACAGTGGATGAGGATGCGCAGGAGGAGGAGGAGGATGATTAAGAGCATGACATTCCGGAGCTGTAGAGTGTCGGTGAAACCCTGACAGAGGTAGGGCCTGCTATCCTTGGTGTGGGAAGGACTGTGTTCCGTCCCTCGCTCAGACTGGGTCCCAGCCTCCACAATATTAACCCAGTGTTTTGTCAAGGAAATGTAGCGGCCTTGCCCACAAGCACTTGTCCACGTGTCTGTGGTTAGGTGGACTTTGGCTGAAACAGCGTTGTTCAGGGCACGTGTGATGCTGTCTGACACGTGGTTATGCAATGCGGGAACGGCACATCTGGAGAAATAGTGACGGCTGTGGACCGAGTAACGTGGGACAGCAGCCGCCATCAGGTCGCGGAATGCTTCCGTCTCCACCAGCCGGAAAGGCAACATTTCTAGCGCTAAGAGTCGCGAAATGTGAGAATTCAGAACTGTGGCATGTGGGGCGTTGGCAGCGTATTTGCGCCTGCGTTCAAAGGTTTGCTGAATGGATAATTGAACGCTGCGCTGGGACAAGGGCGTGCTTGATGGTGGTGTTATTTGTGCGTGGGCAACTTCAGGTGCAGGGACGGAGGCTTGTTCGCGGCCAGCATGTACAGGGGGTTGGCTCGCACGCACAACACGCGAAGACGTAGCAGTGACATCAGCCAGCACCGCTCCTCGACTCTGTTGTACTTCCCACAAAGTCGGTGTAAGGTTTTCAGTCTTTTTTGCTATATCAGTTGTTATGTTTGCATTTAGTGTATTTTGTCGGCCATCTTGTTTCCTGTCCTGTGCATTGACTTTTGCCCTCAAACAATATGGAGTCCTCAGCTTTGATGTCCCTGCCTTGTTTCTTGCCAATTGCCCTTTTAATCAGTTTCAGATGATTTACCTGTGCTCCTGAATCAGGTCTGCAATCTGTCTGTAACTTGCTCTCTGAAGCCTGGATTCACTCTGCCTGGAATCATTTATGGACACAGAATCCTCCTGTTTGCCAGCAACATCTGACAGGGAAGTAATAGACTCTGAATGCTTTCCTTGAGACTTGTACTATGCTTTAATGCTCTGATGTCCTTGGTTGTTTGCGTTGCACTCTGCAACTTACATTTACGTTATCCTGTTGATGCACTAACTTGTATGAAGCAATACAAGAGCTGCTTAACAAGCGTATGTCTCATGTGTCTCATTATACCCATGCATTAGACTCTATATAGACTGTATCATATATGACAGTTGGGTGCTTGGCTGACATGTGCCTGATCATGCTGGTGGTGGTCAGGCTGCTGGTTTTCGTACCCCTGCTGATACTGGCATGGCAGGTGTGGCAAATGGCCTTTTTAGAGTCTTCTGCAGCCAACTTAAAAAACTCCCAGACTCTGGAAGACCGAACATTTGCACAGGCACCTTGTGTCGTGTTGTTGTTCCGGGAACGGTTCCCTGCCTTCTGCCTGCAGACCCGACCCTGCTTCGCACTGCCTGTTGGGATGCTACGCCTCCCTCCCCCTTTGCACTGCTGTCCTCGCTCTGCATATCCTCCTGCCAGGTTGGGTCAGCTACTGGATCATCCACCTCGTCATCTTCATCTTCCTTGGCTAATTGCTGGACTACTCCTCCTTCTCCTCATGTGCCACCATGATGACCATTACAATACTTAGGCTGTTGTTTCAGGTATACCCCCAGTGGTAAATTTTTACGCCCATTCTTTTTGAATGGGCATTACAACGACAGGATACCCGCTCCTTTTCAATGGGAAAAATGTTTTGAGGCCCTCCTGCACGTCTCTATCCAGGGACAATGAGGAGCCTCCCAATTTTTGGCTGCCCTGGCCAAAGGCCTATACTACAATACACCCACTTGAGGGTTACAGGCCCTACTACATGTCTGTATGCATGGGTCATTGTTGAACCTCCCAATTTTTGGCTGCCCTGGCCAAAGGGCTATACTACAATACACCCACTTGAGGGTTACAGGCCCTACTACATGTCTGTATGCATGGGTCATTGTTGAACCTCCCAATTTTTGGCTGCCCTGGCCAAAGGGCTATACTACAATACACCCACTTGAGGGTTACAGGCCCTACTACATGTCTGTATGCATGGGTCATTGTTGAACCTCCCAATTTTTGGCTGCCCTGGCCAAAGGGCTATACTACAATACACCCACTTGAGGGTTACAGGCCCTACTACATGTCTGTATGCATGGGTCATTGTTGAACCTCCCAATTTTTGGCTGCCCTGGCCAAAGGGCTATACTACAATACACCCACTTGAGGGTTACAGGCCCTACTACATGTCTGTATGCATGGGTCATTGTTGAACCTCCCAATTTTTGGCTGCCCTGGCCAAAGGGCTATACTACAATACACCCACTTGAGGGTTACAGGCCCTACTACATGTCTGTATGCATGGGTCATTGTTGAACCTCCCAATTTTTGGCTGCCCTGGCCAAAGGGCTATACTACAATACACCCAGTTCTTCTTTACAGGCCCTCCTGCATGTCTCTATCCAGGGACAATGTGGAGCCTCCAAATTTTTGGCTGCCCTGGCCAAAGGGCTATACTACAATACACCCACTTGAGGGTTACAGGCCCTACTACATGTCTGTATGCATGGGTCATTGTTGAACCTCCCAATTTTTGGCTGCCCTGGCCAAAGGGCTATACTACAATACACCCAGTTCTTCTTTACAGGCCCTCCTGCATGTCTCTATCCAGGGACAATGTGGAGCCTCCCAATTTTTGGCTGCCCTGGCCAAAGGGCTATACTACAATACACCCACTTGAGGGTTACAGGCCCTACTACATGTCTGTATGCATGGGTCATTGTTGAACCTCCCAATTTTTGGCTGACCTGACCACAGGGCTATACTACAATACACCCACTTGAGGGTTACAGGCCCTACTACATGTCTGTATGCATGGGTCATTGTTGAACCTCCCAATTATTGGCTGCCCTGCCCAAAGGGCTATACTACAATACACCCACTTGAGGGTTACAGGCCCTCCTGCACGTCTCTATCCAGGGACAATGAGGAGACTCCCAATTTTTGGCTGCCCTGGCCAAAGGGCTATACTACAATACACCCAGTTCTTCTTTACAGGCCCTCCTGCACGTCTCTATCCAGGGACAATGTGGAGCCTCCCAATTTTTGGCTGCCCTGGCCAAAGGGCTATACTACAATACACCCACTTGAGGGTTACAGGCCCTACTACATGTCTGTATGCATGGGTCATTGTTGAACCTCCCAATTTTTGGCTGCCCTGACCAAAGGGCTATACTACAATACACCCACTTGAGGGTTACAGGCCCTACTACATGTCTGTATGCATGGGTCATTGTTGAACCTCCCAATTATTGGCTGCCCTGCCCAAAGGGCTATACTACAATACACCCACTTGAGGGTTACAGGCCCTCCTGCACGTCTCTATCCAGGGACAATGAGGAGACTCCCAATTTTTGGCTGCCCTGGCCAAAGGGCTATACTACAATACACCCACTTGAGGGTTACAGGCCCTACTACATGTCTGTATGCAGGGACAATGAGGAGCCTCCCAATTTTTGGCTGCCCTGGCCAAAGGGCTATACTACAATACACCCACTTGAGGGTTGCAGGCCCTCCTGCACGTCTCTATCCAGGGACAATGAGGAGCCTCCCAATTTTTGGCGAACCTGGCCAAAGGCCTATACTACAATACACCCACTTGAGGGTTACAGGCCCTACTACATGTCTGTATGCATGGGTCATTGTTGAACTTTCCAATTTTTGGCTGCCCTAGCCAAAGGGCTATACTACAATACACCCAGTTCTTGTTTACAGGCCATCCTGTATGTCTGTATCCAGGGGTATTGGTGAACCTCCCAATTTTGGACTGCCCTGGCAAAGGAAGATACTACAATAGACCCAGTTCCTCAAAATGGGCACATTATTTTAAGACAGGGCTTCATGTTCGTCTCTTCTCCGGGACATCGGAGTGCCGCACAATGTTTTCACGTAAAATCTTTCATGTAATCACAAAAAGTAACATACACCAGCTGTATCTCACTATTGGGTATGTGCCCTTAACATTTCCACCTTAAATATTCATTTTGGTGTCATTTTGGAAGGTTTTCTGGAGACTCCGTAAAATTGGCGTGAAACTCAGATAACATTGTTCACAGCTGTGACTTTTGAGTGAGAAATGCTTCCAGGGGTCTTCTCCATGGTGTTGCCAAGTCATTTCAGCACTCTTCTGAGACTTTTGTGACATTTTTAGGGTTTTTCCATGCTGCCGGCAGTCATTTCATAAAAATACTCGTGTCTCCCATAGGATAACATTGGGCTCGGTACTCGGGCCGAGTACACGAGTATCTCGGGATACTCGGCCCGAGCTTCGAGCACCCGAGCATTTTAGTACTCGCTCATCACTATATCTGAGTGTGTAATGTGGCCTTAAGTCTTTTGCTAATTCTATATACCGTATATACTCGCGTATAAGCCGAGTTTTTCAGCCCAAAATTTGGGCTGAAAAGTCCCCCCTCGGCTTATACGCGAGTATAAGTATACAGCAGCAGCCCCCGGAAGTATACAGGCCCCCCCCCTCCATCATGATCCAGGGCCCCCCCCCCCTTGCGCGGCACACCTGTAAAGTAAAATCATACTTATCAGTGTCCTGTCGCGCCGTCCCGCCGCTTGCCGACATCACGATCCCGGGCTTCATTCCGCGTCTTCCGCCTTCCTGTGGTCGCGGGCAATGACGTCATTGCCCGCGACCACAGGAAGCCGGAAGCCGGAAGACGCGGAATGAAGCCCGGGATCGTGATGTCAGCAAGCGGCGGGACGGCGCGACAGGACCGTGATAAGTATGATTTGACTTTACAGGTGTGCCGCGCAAGGGGGGGGCCCTGGATCATGATGGGGGGCCTGTATACCTCCGGGGGCTGCTGCTGTATACAGCCCTTGGGCTGCTGCTGTATACACCCCTGGGGCTGCTGCTGTATACAGCCCTGGGGCTGCTGCTGTATACACCCCTGGGGCTGCTGCTGTATACAGCCCTGCGGCTGCTGCTGTATACAGCCCTGGGGCTGCTGCTGTATACAGCCCTGGGGCTGCTGCTGTATACTACCCCTGGTGCTGCTGCTGTATACTACCCCTGGGGCTGCTGCTGTATACTACCCCTGGGAAGGCTGCTGCTGTATACTACCAGTGGGAAGGCTGCTGTATACACCACTGGGGCTGCTGTATACTACCTAAGGGCTGCTGTATATACCTCTGGGGCTGCTGTATACACCACTAGGGCTGCTGTATAAAACTCTGGGGCTGTATATACCTCTGGGGCTGCTGTATACTACCACTGGGGCTGCTGTATACTACCACTGGGGCTGCTGTATACTACCACTGGGGCTGCTGTTTACTACCACTGGGTCTGCTGTATACTACCACTGGGGCTGCTGTATACTACCACTGGGGCTGCTGTATAGTACCACTGGGGCTGTATATACCTCTGGGGCTGCTGTATACTAACCACAGGGGCTGCTGCTGTATATACCACTGGGGCTCCTGTATATACCTCTGGGGCTGCTGTATACCACACTGCTGGGGGCTGTATACCTGTGCTGGGGTCCACCCTCGGCTTATACACAAGTCAATAGGTTTTCCCAAGTTTTGGGGGCAAAAGTAGGGGGATAGGCTTATACACGGGTCGACTTATACACGAGTATATACGGTAATCATTTTTTAAATTAGGCTATATCATTAACATGACTGCAGTTAGAGTTGTTATGATTATAGGTAGTTAAACAAGTGATGCCCTTAATATAAACTATGATTATTAACGCTTAAGTTATACTTTGCCCTATAGCAAGATGGTGCCCACTATATTTAAATTATTATGCGCGTGTGCGGGATTTATATTGTACTTGCGTTGTACTTGCATTGATCGTAGATGCCTGTGATAAGTTGCCTCATATTAACATGGCACCAGTTAAATGCAAGATTACTATGTGCATGCGTTTGGAATTAGAGCGGTGGTTGATATTGACCTATCAGCAAACTATAGGCACGGACATGTGCAGTATGGTAATGAGGACGCCGAGAATTCGGTGCGGTATCTATGATACATGTAGCTGTTCTATTTCTGAATGGGCGAGTCATCCAATTACTAAATAACAAACACCTGTAAAGTTTTAATCACTTATCTATACAGTTGTGGTCAAAAGTATTGACACCCCTGCAATTCTGTCAGATAATACTCAGTTTCTTCATGAAAATGTTTGCAATCACAAATTCTTTGGTTTTATTATCTTCATTTAATTTGTCTTCAATGAAAAAAACACAAAAGAGAATGAAGCAAAAAGCAAAACATTGATCATTTCACACAAAACTCCAAAAATGGCCCAGACAAAAGTATTGGCACCTTCAGCCTAATACTTGGTTGCACAACCTTTAGCCAAAATAACTGCGATCAACCGCTTCTGGTAACTATCAATGATTTTCTTACAATGCTCTGCTGGAATTTTAGACCATTCTACTTTGGCAAACTGCTCCAGGTCCCTGATATTTGAAGGGTGCCTTCTCCAAACTGACATTTTTAGATATCTCAACAGGTGTTCTATGGGATTCAGGTCTGGACTCATTGCTGGCCACCTTAGAAGTCTCCAGTGCATTCTCTCAAACCATTTTCTAGTGCTTTTTGAAGTGTGTTTTGGGTCATTGTCCTGCTGGAAGACCCATGACCTCTAAGGGAGACCCAGCTTTCTCACACTGGGCCCTACATTATGCTGTAAAATTTGTTGGTAGTCTTCAGACTTCATAATGCCATGCACACGGTCAAGCAGTCCAGTGCCAGAGGCAGCAAAGCAACCCCAAAACATCAGGGAACCTCCGCCATGTTTGACTGTAGGGACCGTGATCTTTTCTTTGAATACCTCTTTTTTTCTCCTGTAAACTCTATGTTGATGCCTTTGCCCAAAAAGCTCTACTTTTGTCTCATCTGACCAGAGAGCATTCTTCCAAAACGTTTTAGGCTTTCTCAGGTAAGTTTTGGCAAACTCCAGCCTGGCTTTTTTATGTCTCGGGGTAAGAAGTGGAGTCTTCCTGGGTATCCTACCATACAGTCCCTTTTCATTCAGATGCCGACGGATAGTATGGGTTTACACTGTTGTACCCTCGGACTGCAGGGCAGCTTGAACTTGTTTCAATGTTAGTGGAGGTTCTTTATCCACCATCCGCACAATCTTCTATTGAAATCTCTCAGCAATTTTTCTTTTCCGTCCACATCTAGGGAGGTTAGCCACAGTGCCATGGGCTTTAAACTTCTTGATGACACTGTGCACGGTAGACACAGGAACATTCAGGTCTTTGGAGATGGACTTATAGCCTTGAGATTGCTCATGCTTCCTCACAATTTGGTTTCTCAAGTCCTCAGACAGTTCTTTGGTCTTCTTTCTTTTCTCCATGCTCAATGTGGTACACACAAGGACACAGGACAGAGGTTGAGTCAACTTTAATCCATGTCAACTGGCTGCAAGTGTGATTTATTTATTGCCAACACCTGTTAGGTGCCACAGGTAAGTTACAGGTGCTGTTAATTACACAAATTAGAGAAGCATCACATGATTTTTCTAAAAGTGCCAATACTTTTGTCCACCCCCTTTTTTATGTTTGGTGTGGAATTAAATCCAATTTGGCTTTAGGACAATTCTTTTTGGTGTTTTTTTAATTGAAGACAAATTAAATGAAGATAATAATACCAAAGAATTTGTGATTGCAATCATTTTCAGGAAGAAACTGAGTATTATCTGACAGAATTGCAGGGGTGTCAATACTTTTGGCCACAACTGTATTTGAATTGATATTGATACCATGTACAATATTTATGAAATAATTTTTTATTTCTTTATTGTGATTATTCATTTTATTATCGATGGCACTATGCACTTTATGATAAATGTATATTAACTTATTGTATACTACAATATTCACTGAAATTATGCTTATTGTCTAATTATGTGTATGCATTTAAATATGGATCCCTTATACCAGTGGTGGAGAACCTCAGGCCCCAGGGCTGAATTCAGCCCTCGATGAGTTTTTTGTGGCCCCTGGGCAGATTCCTGGAGACCGCAATGCTCAGGCTGGTTGACGTGTTTTGCCGACTGTCTGCCCTTTAAATCCAGCTCTCCAGTGATCTCTATGCCCCAGCCTCGTCCTCCCCAGTGAGGTGTATGCTCCCAGCCTCTCCTGTGATGTCTATGTCTCTAGCAAACTTGGAAAAGCAGTTGAAAAGCAACATGATCAATATCACACACGCCAAAGAGAAGCAGCTCCAGTCACCACAGTAGGGGTGAGTTGATTGTTTAACCAAATATAGCGGGTAATTTTCAAGTTGCTAACTTTGTACGGCGCCCGAAGGATTGTAGAAATTTCCAAATGGCCCTCGGCAGAAAAATTGTTCCCCGCCCCTGCCTTATACACTTGTTTGATGTTTCAAAAAGGCTGAAGGTACAGCCAAAATGTTGCTGCTAGACAATGGATTACAGGTCCATTTTTTTTTACTTTATTTTTTGAGCTCTGCTTTCTTTTTTATTAATATATTTGTGTGTATATACCTATATACAGTATATATAGGTATATATACCTGTAAATATATACAGTTGTGTGCTCAATCGTTTACATATCCCGGCAGATTTTTTGCTTTCTTGGCATTTTTTCAGGGAATATGAATGATAACACAAACACCTTTTTTTCATTTCATGGTTAATGGTTGGGTGAAGCAATTTATTGTCTAGCTACTGTGTTTTCTCTTTTTAAATCATAATGGTCTCTTTTTCACGCGGCCACAGGAAGGTAGAAACCGGCAGGCATCGGACACAATTGTGCCTGTTGCCTTGAAAAGACCACGATGTGGCGGCGTGTAATTCAGGACTTTCCTTCCTTCAGGGAAGACACAGGAAGGAAAGTCCTGATTTACACGCTGCCACATCGTGGTCTTTTCAAGGCAACAGGCACAATTGTGTCCCATGCCTGCCAGTTTCTACCTTGCTGTGGCCGCGTGTAAAGGGACCATTAGGATAGCCAAAAACATCAAAAAACTACCTTGATCAAAACTTCACATACACTGGTGATTTTAGCCTGATAACATGAACAGAAGTTGACACAAATGGGTTTGAATGGCTAATAAATGTAACGTCCTCACCTGTGATCTATTTGCTTGTAATCAGTGTGTGTGCATAAAAGCGGAGTGGGTTTCTGGGATCCAGACAGACTCTTGCATCTTTCTTCCAGCCACTGATGTTTCTGGATTGTGAGGCATAGGGAGAGCAAAATAATAGTCAATGGATCTATGGGAAAAGATAGTTGAACTGTGTAAAACAGGAAAGGGATACAAAAAGATATCCAAGGAATTGATAATGCCAGTCAGCAGTGTTCAAACTGTGATTAACAAATGGAAAATCAGGGGCTTTGTAAAAACTAAATCGCTATCAGGTAGACCAACAAAAATTTCAGCCACAGCTGCCAGGAAAATTGTTCAGGATGCAAAGAAAAACCCACAAATAACATCGGCTGAAATACAGGACTCACTGAAAACTAGCGGTGTGGCTGTTTCAAGATGCACAATAAGGAGGCACTTGAAGAAATATGGGCTGCATGGTTGAGTCGCCAGAAGAAAGTAATTACTGCGCAAGTGACACAAAGTATCTTGCCTACAATATGCACAGAGACAAACCTCCCAACTTCTGGAACAAGGTAATTTGGAGTGAGGAGACCGAAATCATACTTTTTGGCCACAACCATAAATGTTACATTTGGAGAGGTGTCAACAAGGCCTGTGATGAAAGCAACACCATTCCTACTGTGAAGCATGGAGGTGAATTGTTGTTGTTGTGGTGATGTTTCCGCTACAAAGGCACAGGCAACTTGTTTAAGTTGAAGGAAAGATGAATGCAGCACATTGTCAGCAAATACTGGAGGCAAAATTACACTCATCAGCCCAGAAGCTGCACATAGGACGTACGTGGCTGTTCCAACATGACAACAATCCAAAACTTAAGGCCAAGTTGACCTGTTATTGGCTACAGCAGAACAAATTGAAGGTTCTGGAGTGGCCATCTTAGTCTCCTGACCTCAATATCATTGAGCCACTCTGGGGAGAACTCAAGTGTGTAGTTCATGCAAGAAAGTCCAGGAATTTACAGGAACTGGAGGCTTTTTGCCAAAACAAAATGTGCATCTTTACCATCTGAGAAAATAAAGAGACTCATCCATGACTAGCACAAAAGACTTCAAGCTGTCATTCATGTTAGAGGGGGCAATACACGGTATTAAGAACTGGGGCATGTGAACTTTTGTTTAGGGTCATTTGGATGTTTTTGGTTGTCATTATGATTTCAAAAGAGAAAACAGTAGTTTGCCAATAAGTGGCATCACCCAACCACTAACCATGAGTGGGGAAAACGTTTTTGTGTTATCATTCATACTCTCTGTAAAAAGGCCAAGAAAGCAAAAAATATTCCAGGATGTAAAAACATTTGAGCACAACTTTATAACAGATGTCTGCATGAGTTATATGTGATAGGAACTCTGTACCTATGTGCAATGATTACTTGTAAGTCAATATATGTGCCATATTTTTTTCAGACTATAAGACACACTGGACCAAGACACACCTAGGGTTTAGAGGGGGGAAATAAGAAAAAAAAATTGAAGGAAAAAATGAGAACATTATGCACTGTTATAGGGTAGATCTACTGCTGACACATTTCTGGATGTACATTCCGACCAAAACTGTACTAATGGCCCCCATCCTGATTTGCTTTTAGGTATATATGTCTCTGATCCTGGTGTACATGTCCTCCTTACTAGTATATATGTTCCACATCATAGGCCCATTTTGGAATACATGATCTCTATCCTGGTATATATGAACCTCATCCTGATATATATGGCCATCATCCTGGGCCCATCCAGGTATATATGGCCCCACCCTGCTATAAATGGCCCTCATCCTGGTATACATGAGCCTCTTCCTGGTATATTTATCTCCTCTAATGGGTCCATCCTTGTATATGTGCCTCCCATCATACTGCACACATAACATGAAATAATAAACATTTATCCTCACCTTCTCTCTGCTTCATCAGTCCTCCCCGTATGCCAGCAACTGACTTAAGCATGTAAGTGGTGCAGCTCATGAAACAAATGCCTTGTGGCCTAATTTACACCAGCGTTAACTGCCAGAATATTCGCTACTCCCCATGCCCAGGTTTGGGAAGAATTAAATATTCATTATCTTTAACGTCTTCACACCCAGCAATTTTCTGTTTTCCGTTCTTCATTTTTCCCTCCTCTCCTTCCAAGAGCCATAACTTTTTTATTTTCCATCAATATAGACATATGAACACTTGTTTTTTGGCGAGACAAGTTGTGCTTTCAGATGAAATAATTTATTTTATCATATAGTGTAGACGAAAATGGCAATAAAATTCCAGCTGTGGTGAAATCTACTATGCAATTGCCTAAGGTTCACTGTCTGTCATGGAAATCGCGCGGCAAAGCCAGAGCACTCATTGGTGCGAGGAGTATGCAAAACAGCAGCGCGTATTCAAAATTCACGCCAAGCTGAAACCCGGCTACAGCGGCACATTGGCGCCACTATCACTGGGATACACGTGTCCGGCTGCGGCCATCGTCGGGAGATCAGCGGTGTCTATATCTCAGCAATATGGGTGATAAGTGATTGTTAATCTGTACTTTGCTGTAATCCTGTCCTTGAGGAGGACAAGCTTTATGGGATGAAGCATGTATAGTGGAAATGTGATTGGTCTCTCATATGTTGTTACAGTAGTGGCCGTATCTTAATGGTATTATGCCTATACTTGAGTTATTTGTAACTGTACCCACACTGCTTTGGGGTTGCTTTTAGGGGACGGTTTTATTAAGTGTGAACCTTTGATCCTATGATTAATAAAAATACTTTGCAACTATATCAGTGGCGTAGCAACTGTTTGTGGCGCCCGGGGCGGTCGAAAAATTTGCCGCCCCTTTGGTTGTTGATAATCCGGAGCAATTTTTCGCCGCTGTACTGTGGAGTTCAGAGTGTAATATAAATGCAAAAACCCTTTATTCTTAATATTATGTCACAATACCGGGATCTGAGGATCTTCTATTTCGAGGTCAGGGGCTCTCTGATGCCATGTTGCTGTCTGCCTCGCTGTTGTCCTCTTTTGACACTGCAGTGCGGTGGACAAGAGAGCATTAACTGGTTAATAATGAGAAGTATGGAGTGTGTACTAACTGAGCCATACACCCTCCCCATACCATGTCCCGCAGACATTGTAGGATTACTATATTGATTTTAGTATTAGGGTACGGACACACTGGCGTGAAACTCTCATGAGTTTAATGTGTGATTTTCTCGCATTGCAATCAATCTCTGAGAGCACAATAACGAGTGTCGGACGCTTTTTTCTCATCCAGATTCAGGATGAGAAAAAAGTTGCAACATGCTGTGACAGTATGCGATTCCCGCACGAGACTCACCAATGCAAGTCTATGTGTCTGACAAAATCACAGACCGCACACGGACCATCCGAGAGGCATCCGTTTTTTTCATAGATACATTCTCATTCTGTAGCTGAGAACACTGTAAAATATTCCTGTAAATGATTATACACTAATAGCTGCTGAGAAAAAAAACGCATTGCACACAGATGTGATCTGAGAAAAATGTCGGACACTCGCACAGCAGTTGCCAAACGGACCAAAAAACGGATGTAACTCGTCCAACTCTCCTGGATGAGAAACAGACTGATTTTAAGGCAGCGGGAGTAAGTGTACCACCGTGTCCTCAGCTTCGTGCTGTACACAGTGTACCACCACGTCCCCAGCTCCGTGCTGTACACAGTGTACCACCACGTCCCCAGCTCCGTGCTGTACACAGTGTACCACCACGTCCCCAGCTCCGTGCTGTACACAGTGTACCACCACGTCCCCAGCTCCGTGCTATGCACAGACAAAATACGGTACACTGTCTGTGCACAGCACGAAGATGAAGACATGGTGGTACACTGTGTACAGCATGGAGCTGGGGACATGGTGGTACACTCTGCACAGCACGGAGCTGGGAACATGGTGGTACACTGTGCACAGCACGGAGCTGGAGATATTGTGGTACACTGTCTGTGCACAGCACGGAGCTGAGGACATCCCAGAAGAGGCACAATAACCACAGACAGGAGGTGGGAGAACATTGAGCCCGCCCAGGAGAACTACAACTCCCAGCATCCAACACACTGCCCAGAAACCATACAGTGATGCCAGAACTGGCAGGAGAACTACAATTTCCAGCATGCCACACCCTGCCAAAACAGGAAGGTGGAGGCTGCCGCATAGAGGTAGAGACACCTGGTACAGCTGCCATTATCACCACACACAGCCCCACTCCTCCTGCGCACCAGTCGTCCTCTCCTCTGTCCCTCCTGCACCCCCGTCCTCCTGCAGCCCCATCCTCCTCTGTCCTCCTGCACCCCCATCCTCCTCTGTCCTCCTGCACCCCCGTCCTCCTCTCCCCTGTCCTCCTGCACCCCCGTCCTCCTCTCCCTTGTTCTCATGCACCCCCGTCCTCCTCTCCCCTGTCCTCCTGCACCCCCATCCTCCTCTGTCCTCCTGCACCCCCGTCCTCCTCTGTCCTCCTGCACCCCCGTCCTCCTGCACCCCTGTCCTCCTGCACCCCTGTCCTCCTGCACCCCTGTCCTCCAGCACCCCTGTCCTCTTGCACCCCTGTCCTCCTGCACCCCTGTCCTCCTGCACCCCCATCCTCCTGCACCCCCGTCCTCCTCTCCCCTGTTCTCCTGCACCCCCGTCCTCCTGCACCCCTGTCCTCCTCTGTCCTCCTGCACCCCCGTCCTCCTCTTCTTTGTCCTCCTGCAGCCCCGTCCTCCTCTCCTCTGTCCTCCTGCACCCCCGTCCTCCTCTCCCCTGTCCTCCTGCACCCCCATCCTCCTCTGTCCTCCTGCACCCCCGTTCTCCTCTGTCCTGCTGCATACCCGTCCTCCTCTCCTCTGTCCTCCTGCACCCCTGTCCTCCTGCACCCCTGTCCCCCTGCACCCCCGTCCTCCTGCACCCCCGTCCTCCTCTCCCCTGTTCTCCTGCACCCCCGTCCTCCTCTCCTCTGTCCTGCTGCACACCCGTCCTCCTCTCCTCTGTCCTGCTGCACACCCGTCCTCCTCTCCTCTGTCCTCCTGCACCCCTATCCTCTGTCCTCCTCTCCTCTGTCCTGCTGCACACCCGTCCTCCTCTCCTCTGTCCCTCCAGCTGCTCGTCTTCTCCTCTGTCCTCCTGTTCCTGTCCTTCTGCCCCCCTTGTCCTCTTCTCTGCCCTCCTGTTCCTGTCACCCTGTCCTCTTCTCCTGTTCCCCTGTCCTCTTCTCTGTCCCCCTGTTCCTGTCCTTCTGCCCCCCCCTGTCCTCTTCTCCTCTGTCCCTGTCCTTCTACCCCCCTGTCCTCTTCTCCTCTGCCCCCCTGTCCCCTGCACAGTTTCCCTCACCTCTCCGGGTCCATGGGGGCCGGCTGAGTGGAGGAGCCGCCAGCACTGCAGGCGCCTCCACCGCACCAGCACTTGACAGGAAGCAGCAGAGCTCCCAGCGGCTTCCTGTCAGCGCTGGGGGGCCGGGAGTGGGGTGCAATACATGCGGGCGCCACAGGCGCCGCGGCCGGGCGGCAATGCACCCTCCCTCCCCCACAAAGACTCCAGTTTTCATATGGAGTCGGGGGGAGGGAGGTAAAGAAAAAACAAAAAACCGCTCGCGCTCCCCTGCGCTGTGAATACAGCCCTGCTGCCGGCTGCCGCCCTTACACAGGTGCCGCCTGGGGCGGACCGCCCCCTCCACCCCCCCCACGCTACGCCACTGAACTATATACTTAAGTGTGGTGTGAAATTGCCGTCTATCTTTATATGGTAATATTGACTTCTAGTGAGATGATGCGGCTAAATATACAATTTAAATAATGGACTCTAGAATTTTGTTAGTCATTTACAAGGATTAGTTTGTCGTGACGCCACCCACGGGTTGTCGTCAATGATGGGACCACTGCTGCAGCGCAGCTCTTCCAGGAGGATGGATGATGGGGCTGCAGCCGGATGGATGTGCCCGCCGCGGGTTGGGCTGCCCCTGGCAGGATAAAAGGTATGTTGCACAGTAACAGTTATGTGTACCTGGAATCAGACATGGACACTGAAGCAGGGTTCACCGAGTTTAGTTTCAAGTTCTTCAAAGTCACACAAGTCACGGTACAGTTCTTAACACAGTTCACAGTTCAGTTTACTCTGGACACTCAAATCCTCTGCAGCCAGGCTGTCACTCTGAGACCCCTCACTCCCTCTAATGTCCTTTCAGGCTGTTCTCTCCCTCTCTGTCCTCTCCGCAGGTTGTTATGGCGGCAGCTCAGGCTCTTGTGGGTCCTCATGGTTGCTGCTGTGCCTTCAACCCTGTTGTGTGAACTCCAACCTGTAATTAGAGCTCCCTGTCGGTTTGTCTGGGAAGCCAGTCTGGAACTTCAGTTCCCCTCAGAGCCGACACTCTGGTGTGTGCCTAGCATGCAGTAACCCTATCTTCCAAGGTGTTACCAGGCTCCATCTAACCCGTGTGATTCCAGCACAATTAGGGAAAACTTCTCCACCCGTAGTTAGTCAGTGCTGCCGTGTTCCTCGGACCCGGTGGTACCGGTCCGGTCTCTGTACTCACACTCCCTTGGGATGCCGGCTATGGACGAGCTTTCTCTCCATAGTTTCGATAACGCTGTGGATTCTGCGTCTCCAGGGAGCCCAATCCCTCCGGGATGTGTCACTTTCCTTCTGGTGTCTTTACAGCTGAGCCTACCTCGGCCTACTCGGTCCTTACTGGTCGTCTCACACTGGCCTACTAACCCCTTCCTCCTCTTTTTCCTCTATTTCAGCTTTCTGTCACCTGATCTACATTCTTTCCCACCCACTTTCCTCTAAACCCACCACCCCTTGACCGCCTAGATTCCTGGTCTCCGGGTTGGGTGCTGTCTCTAATGGGTGTGTGTGCTGTGAGGGTGTTTGGTGCACAAACTGTCTATCTTTCTGCCTGGCTGCAGTTCCCTATGTGCCCACCCTGGTCGCAGGGGTGGCACATGTATGTGGAGTGTGCATACATATGTGAGCGTGTGTGTGGAGCATGTTGAAAGTGTGTACCGGAGCGTGTGTGTACATGTGGAACGTGCGTATGTATGTCTGTGGAGCATGCCTGTAGTGTCTGAGTGCATATGGACGCATGCTCCACATCTACGCTACATGTACACGCATTCTGCTCTTGCACGCACCACGTACATGCATGCTTCACACACTCACACTCATCATATTTACATACACGCATGCAATACGCATGCATGCTCCACACGTATACACACGCTCCACATTCATATGCATGCTCCGTCGTGGGTCCTATGGTGCAGAGAGTGGCAACAGCGGGCGACTGCATGCCACACAGCGAGGCTGACATACCCCGACCCCCCGGGGGAACGTGCCGCCCACTGACACCGGGGATCGGGGGCTGCCGGGGTCGGGGCTACCAGGGTGCAGGGAGCAACGGGAGTGCGCATCGTGTGGCTCCTCACACTCTCCTCCTGCTTGTGTCTGCACTGTCTGTCACCGCCCCTTGGAGCCTCTGCACACACATTCCGTGCCTGCCAATGAGGAGGTGGTAGCAGCACATGCCAGCCAGGGGCCAGCTGCACTGACAGGAGGCTGCTGACACCTGGGATCATCCTTCCCCTGCCACCTCTGTGCCTGCCTCCTCCACACCTATGCTCTTCTGACACCGCAGGACACAGCGCTCAGCACCAGGGGCATGAGGGCCAGCACTGGGACTGCCAGGGAAAGGAGAAGTGAGAGCCTGTGTGTGTGGCTGTGAGTGTAAAATCTGTGTGTCTGTGTCTGGGTGTGTGTGTCTGGCTGTGGGTGTGAGTCTGCGTGTGTATGTGTGTGGGTCTGAGTCTGTGTCTAGGTGTGACTCCGTGTGTGGGTCTGATTCTGTGTGTGGGTGTGAGTCTGCTCCTTCCTCCCACTACCTATGCCGCTCTGTCCTCCCCCACCCCACCGCTTCCTCCTCCCTCCTTTGTCCTCCTCCCCTCCGCCACTCCATCCTCCGTCCTCCCCCTGCCTGTAAGTCTGCTCCTTCCTCTCCCTGCCTGTGCTGCTTCGGCCTCCCCCACCTCGCTGCTTCATCCTCCTCTCCCCCTGCTGCTCCGTCCTACCCCTGCCTGTGCTTCTCCGTCCTCCCCCACCCCACCGCTTCCTCCTCCTTCCTTTGTCTTCCTCCCCTCTGCCACTCCATCTTCCCCCTACCTGTGCTGCTCCATCCTCCCCCACCCAGCCGCTTCGTCCTCCGTCTTCCTCCCCCCGCCACTCTGTGATCCATTCTCCCTCTGCCGCTCCGTCCACCCCTGCCTGTGCCTCTACCTCCTCCAACCTCCATCCTCCTCCCCGCACCACTCCGTCCTCCCCCTACCTGTGCAGCTCCTACCTTCATCCTGCTCCATCCTGCCACGCCGTCCTCCCCCCGCCGCTGCGTACTCAAAGTCCCTCCCTATTCAGCCCGTACCGCCTTCCCTATCCAATCCCTATTTTTATATTCTAGAATACCCGATGCGTTAGAATCAGGCCACCATCTAGTTGCAAATAAAGTGCATTTACATGTTTATTTTTTGTTTCTTTTATTCATCATGTTCACTATATGGTAAAACTGACATGTAATTATGATGCCTTGTGTCGGTACGAGTTTGTAGATACCAAACATGTACACTTTTACTAGTATCTAATTGGTTAAAAAAAATTCACATGTTTTTAATGAAAAGGAATTGTGCTTTTGCTCCATTTTCCGTGACCTCTAGTGTTCTCATTTTTCGGGATCTGCGGCTGTGTGACGGCTTATTTTTTGTGCCTTCAGCTAATGTTTTTTAATTATACCATGTTTGGGTAGATGTGCTGACTTGATCGCCCGTTATTCTATTTTTTGCTATGTTGCGGACTAGAAAAAATTAATTTTGGCATTTGGACTATTTTTTCCATTACACAGTTTACAGATCAGATTAATTGATTTTCTATTTTGACAGATCGGGCATTTCTGAACCCGGTGATACCAAATTTGTGTATTTTTCTAATAGTCCTAGAGGACCTCAGTGCTGCACAGACCAATCACTAGTCTTGTCTTTGGATGAGCTGCAACTCATCTAAAGACAGGAGAAATGATCACTCCCTGTTGATGATGTCACTGGGTTATCACAGGCAGGAAGTGAATAAGGACAGCTTCCAGGGTCATGTCCAGGTAACAGCATGCAGATCTCGTGATCTTTCACTGGGCCTCTGATCTGATCTAATACACCCGGCGGGGATTGCTCTATTCTCGGGTGCAATAGATTGTGCTGTCAATCACTGACAGCATGATCCAATGGGTTAATTGCGCTGATCAGATCTCTGATCTAATCAGCACTGTTAGATACACATCTGGGCTGATGAGATCAGTTGAGATGTTGGTGTGATGCAAGCTCACAGAACGAGTTTGCATCGCCCTCAGGGCCGTGGGTTACTCGGGACCGATTCCTGCTGTCTTGTCACGGGGTGGGGGGGGGAATGTCATGGTAATGGCCGTGGACCAGTTCCGTTGCCCTGAGGGACTGCAAGTAAGAAGGGGCAGAAATAAATAAAAATAAATGTTTTTATCACTGTGACGCTACCTGTGGTATGCAGCCAGATGTGACCGCCGCTGCTTGCTTCAGCTCCAGGGGATGATTATGGGATGCAGCAAGATGATAAGCACTCCACAGGTAGGGCTAGGTTAATCCCTGGGCTGGTGGTGTTGCGCCTAGGCTATGGGGTACTCAGGTGTCAGGCAGCAAAATGGTTTAGCGGTGTCACAGGGAATGGCGGCCACGCCTAACCCCGTGTCTTGGGCCTATCTTCCAAAAAGAGGGATTATATTTACAGAGGATTATTTACAGTTGTCTGTCGTGACGCCACCTGCAATACCCGGTGAGATACCACCAGCGCCACCACAGTCCGCCGGAGGTGGATGGTATTGCGACTAGTGTGGTAAAGTCCTCCGCAGGTAGGACTGGACCTCCGGGGCAGCGTTCCTGTAAGGGAATACGTTCATGCAGAAGGAAATGCAGCAGAGTCGAGTTCACTTCTCTCCGGGTACTTTACTGGAAACTTTAGCAGCATTAGTTACATTTCTCAGTTCAGCATTCAGATGTTATAACAGGTAGCTAACGGGTGGCTGTAAGTGGATCCCAGGTGGTATAATGGAACCCTTGGTGTGTGCCTTCTTTCCTCTCTGTTGCTTCCTGCTTCCCAGTAATTGTATGAAGCCCGGTGACTTGAAATCAGCCGGACCTCCGTTCTTCCTCTCACTCTTGCTGCCGTCGGGTAACCCTCTAGTGGCCGACAGCTGCCCTTAAGTAGTGCCTGGTTCCCTCTTCAGGTTGCTTGGGTGCCTGGGGAGACTTGTAGACTCACCAGTACTCTGGATTTTCTGTGGTCCTCTAGTCGCCCATAGGTGCGGGCTCCAGTGCCCGGCAACTTTCCGCACCTGGGAGCCCTTTCTCCTACTCCCTGGTCCCTCAGCCGAGAGACCCTCTCTCCAGACCTAAGGTCAAAGACCAAAGACCTTCTCCAAAGACCCTCCTTGTTCCCCCTAAAGGTGATTTTATTCCTTCCTGGGTAACCTCCCACCGTGTAATCTAGTGTGGGAGTGCTAGTATATGGGTTACACCCACCATCCTAGGTTCCACTCACAGCTGGAGTATTTGCACCTCTTTTACGGGTGCAGTACCCCTCTGTGACGCCTGCTTTGTGGGGCACCACAGTGGTAATAGTTGTTATTGGTGAAGTTGTTGTGAGGTGATGATGGGGGTGCACTTAATACTGACCGGTGTCCTTTAGCTCTCCCAGGCTTGACCTCTCGTTAGATGCTGGTCTGCACAGCCATGGACCTTCAATAAAGACTCTCACACTTGTTTCACTTTCAACCGGGTACTTTACTCACTGTATTTAGTTTACACAGTCACGGTTTCTTTTACAGTGAGCGTACCGTTAGCCGGTCAGTAGCTGGTCTGGTGCACTAAAGCACCCCCTTTCTTTAGCATTTCCAGGTCTTTCTCTTCAGTACCACTCACTACCTCAGGGCCAGCAGTCCCGGACTTCTCAAGGGGGTCCTCTCTCTAACCTCCAAGTCCTATGTCAGGCTTTTCTAAGGTGTAACGGTCTGTTCGGCTCCGGGCATAGAGACCCTTCACCTCACCGGCTAATCTGTGGTCAGGGCTTGAAGCTGCCAACCACTTTACAGGGCCGGTTCTCTGTCCATTGACCCAGTCCCTCGGTGTCTCCTTAAAGCCGGTCTTCCACCTTGGACTTCTTCTCCACTACACCAGGTCAGCAGTCTCGGGCCCGGTCAGCCGTAAGATGACACCAGCTGCCGGGTTCCGGTGTTTTTCCTCTCTTCTTTGCAGTCTCTTTTCTGCTGCCACTCTGTTCAGTCCTGAGCCCTCCTTCCACTCCAACCTCCGTCTCCAAACTGACTGTCACTCACTCTGAGATAAAACCACTGTAACTCCTCCCCCTTTCACAGGTGCCACATAAGTTCCACCCACCACTCTGCTTTTCCTCACTTCTTCCCTGTCTGGCATAAAACCCTGGGTCTGGAGATTCGGGAATGTGTTGGGTGCTTCTAAGTTGGGGTGGATGGCTTACCATTCCAGCTGCTGCACTTCTCTGTGGCTACCAGTCCGCAGGGGTGCCACAAGTTTGCATCGAAGGGTGGGAGGCAACCTATGACATACATGTACATCATAGCTTGTGAAGGGGCTAATAGTGAGTACATGTAATCACCCAGAACCTGCAGTAAGCCAGATGCTGGGTGATGCAGTGTTCCCACTATTAAAGAGAATTGATATTCATCACTCTCAATGCCCATAATCCCATTCATCAATTGGTGCTGTCTTAAGTGTGGAGATATTATTATCATTTTCTTAAAGGGAACCTGACCTCGCAAAATATGCCCCCAGCCTCTATATACCTGTCCCTGCACCATGTTAATAGATTTCTAGCCATCCCTTTGTGCTTGAAAATCGATATAGTAAACTATAGAAAAGTTGTTATGATACCTTATAATCTGCGGCTTCTCATTATTTGAGAAGCCGCAAAAGGCGTTCCTTTCTGGGCCTCCCCGCCGCCTGCTTGTTATCTATTCATGCCCCTATAGGCGTGCTACAGAGCAGGGACAGTGCTTGTCGTGTAAGGGGCGGTAAAGCTGATATGATGCTAATTGCGTCATATCCGGCTTTACCACGTCAGTACACCCATTTGGGTGTACTGCCAACCTCACGATGCCGAGTGCGCATGCGCGATGGTGTGTACGGACGTGGTAAAGCCGGATATGACGCGATTAGCATCATATCGGCTTTACCGCCCCTTACATGACGAGCACTGTCCCTGCTCTGTAGCACGCCCATAGGGGCGTGAATAAATAACAAGCAGGCGGCGGGGAGGCCCAGAAATGAGTGCCTTTTGCGGATTCTCAAATAATGAGAAGCCGCAGATTATAAGGTGTCATAATAACTTTTCTAAACTTTACTATATCGATTTGCAAGCACAAAGGGATGGCTAGAAATCTATTAATATGGTGCAGGGACAGGTATATAGAGGCTGGGGGCATATTTTGTGAGGTCAGGTTCCCTTTAAATAGCGGGCACAGTGTTAGCCCTAGCCCCAGATTCTGCTTCCTGTGACTCAGCTTCTGCCTCCTGTTACCCACCTCCCATAGTCAAAGCCAGGTATACCTGGACTGTAAGACACACCCCTACATGCTCCAAATTTATTTTCTTAAGGGGGTAGGCGTGGCACCCTGGCACCTTGTTGGGCACCACAGAACCCTTGTTACGCAAATGGAGTGGAAACAGCAAGCATCATTCACAAACAAACAAAACACCTAACAACACCTTAGAACACACCTGTTTCACCCCAGGCCTCTAGGGGGAGCTCCACTGGTCACTTTGAGCCAGTTCCCGCTATAAATAGGGTCCTGGAGGAAGAAACACCAGAGTGTGCAGACGCTAGGAGAGCTGCAGGAAGGTGTAGTACTGGTTCTGGAACTTTATAGGCCCAAACCAGCACCCCTAGCACGTGAGAGACCCTTGCAACTGGGGTCAGAGGAAAGGAGAAGAGCACCTCTCGGGAAAAGCAGAGTTATTCCATATCCACCTGACCCAACCAGAACATTAGAGAAAGGAAGCCTACACATTGCTTGCTGTGGAAACTCCAGGAGCGACAACCTCATAACCTGGTCCGAGTGTACCTGTTGACACCAGTAAAGGTACCCAAAAGGCTTTCATGTGTCTGTGCATTATTCCTGGACCTGCCAGCAGTACTACGAGTTGCCATACACCATCACACGCAGCTCCAGGCCCCGGGGACTCCCGCTCATCCTGTGGGGAGCGTCCCATCTTGCTGCCATACATCCCCCGGAGGCCCAAGCAGCGCCGGTGAAATAACCGGAACACCCGCAGGTGGCGTCACGACAAGACTACTAAATCCCTTACTGTTCAGCCATCCCCTATAGATCTGGACCACCGGGCCTACACAGCATCAGGCGCGGAACCATGACAGGGAGCAGCAACAGCCCGAGACGTGTACCCCCCGGCTACGGTGAGTCAGTAGGCACTTTAAAATCTAAAAATTACAGTATGTCTTACTTCATAACATTCTTTGCTTCTCAACTAATGTAATATCAGATGTGTAATTATAGTAGTCTTAATAGTCCATTAATATTTCCATCTTTAACAATTGATTTAAGAAGAGTTTATTGCATGTCATGTCTAAGACTAGTCCTGCTGATTTAATTGAAGGAAAAATAATGAAATCACTAGACATTGATGAACACTGTCGCCATTTGATTTTCGCATCTCCACTAATTGCATTTTTTGCATTGGCTGTGTATTTTCGTTAGAAATACAGTAACTATTTTTCCTGGTATGTACCTATAATTTAATATTCTTATTCCCCCGAGTATGCATGTATTCTAAGAATTTCTGAGAACAAATCAATTCTGTCAAACAATAAATTGAGACGTCACCTGATTATATAGGAATTACCTGAGCCATTCTTGAATCCTAGTCATGCAAGAACCCAATAGGTTTAGAATTGAAAGTGCACAGTATATACACAATGTATTAAGCATAATGGAGATGTCTTACAGGATAATATACATGTGTTCCTGCATGTATGGGATAGATACCAGAAGAGCATAATTCACTAGTAAATTCATATTTCCTCACTTTCTTTTAAGTGACCAGAAAAATGAGCCATAGTATAATGTCGGTTTCATTCTTCTTCCTGTAGATCACTAAAACAAATTGACTCTCTGGTTTGTTTCCAACAATTTTCCAAGAAAGCACTCAAAGACTTCTTAGTATAGTTGTCAAGAAAATGCATTGTATAACAAGCAGTTCCTTTAAAGTAGTCCATTTATTGCCTCTCTAATTTTATGGTGACAGCTAAAGAGTCTCTGCATAATTTATTACACATTTTTTTCTTGCTGTGTCAAGCTTGCAAAGTAATTGTATTTTTTGAAATAGCAGCATATGTGCTCTTCTCTTTATCTCCTGAATCTGCAGGACCACCTGCTCCTTCATACAGTCAAGGAATGAAATAGGCTTTGTTAGGTGCACTAATAAGAGCCTCAAGCTCTCAGGGCAATATTTTATTAATGATGACATTGTTGGTCAGATGTTGGCTATCCTCTGGACTAAATGTTATTCTTAGATTAGATCCATTACCTATTTATAGATTTCCCACCTGAAAAAAAAAGAAATATTATAAAATACTCTTTATTTTCTACTATCATAAACTCTCTTTTCTAGCAGGTCTCACACAACATGTCGTAGATCCTGCTTTCAATTTACAATGTTTAGATCTAAGACACCAACATAATCTAGCAATGGAATATTAAGAAGATTAAATGCCGG
>JARQOC010000004.1:301030041-301092923 GCA_033576535.1 Allobates femoralis | reverse complement strand
TTATAAGCAAACAGGAATAGTCCGGCTGCTATCTAAACTGTCATGTAATTATGCACGTCTTCTCAGCAGCTCTCTCCTCCCTCCTACCTTTGCTAACAGTGCAGTGTCAGGTTTCAGTAGATTCTGTTCTGTTGTGAGAGTGAGCTATTACAGATCTGCCTTATCTAGACTCCATTTGTTTGCATGTAACCCTGCTGTGACAGTTTCTGTGTTGTGTTTGACCTCTGGTGATGCTGCAAACACAGAGAGCAGAGAGAAGAATACAGTCCAAACCCCCTCCCCATCCCGTGATGTCCTGTGCAGTGATGTGGTGTGAATATGTGACATGCATATTCATCTCATGGAGAGTGGACAGCAGAGAACTAAGTGGATCGTTCACTGTGAGTGACAGATGGAATCAATCTCTTTATTTGAAGTTTACAAAAGATAGGAGGGGAATAAAAATAAAAGAAATGCATCAATAGAGAGAGTTTAGAACGAGGAATTAGAAAATGATAGCAGTTACATATGAATTTTTGACCTGTAGTACCTGGCAGTTGACAATATACATTGGTAGAGCTATGATGTTCAGCTCTGTTCAAAGTTACATGTAGCCACCCCTGGAGCTAATAACAGCTGACAAGTATCTGTGCTACATGTTGGACTTTGGGTATCTCTTCAGGTATTTAGGCTCTAAGGCTGTGGTCACAGTTGCCATGTGTTTTTTTTAGTGATTTTACAAAACTCATGCATTTTTTCATGTCAGCATGAGTTTTGTAAGGTGTGTGATGGCTCTCCTGCGTTTTTGGGTGCGTTTTTGAATCTGCACCTAAAAATAGTGCTTGTAGTATTTTTTGGAGCGTTTTGAAAAACGCATGCGTTTTTGTAGAAAACGCATGCGTTTTTATAACATGGGTTCCTATGGGAAACGCATGCAAAAACGCATGTACAATTAGTACCTTTTAGTGCCATTCAAAAACGCATGCGTTTCCCATAGGAGCCCATGTTTTTTTTTTTAACATGGGCTCCTATGGGAAACGCATGCGTTTTTGAATGGCACTAATTGTACATTTTTGCATGCGTTTCCCATAAGGCCCCTTATTAAAAAACGCATGCGTTTTTGGATATACTCCAAAAACGCATGGGACAGTCACACATGCTTTTTGGCTATTAGGGCATGCGTTTTTTAACATGGGGGCCTATGGGTGCGTTTTTTACATGCGTTTTTGAAAACGCAGGTCTCCAAAAACGCATGTGAAAAATGCTACTGTGACCACAGCCTAATTCCCCAAAGATTTTATAACACAAAAAGTGGCATAAAAGCTTTGAAAAGCTACAAAATGTTGTTGCAACTCAGACAAGCGCAAGCATTTTGTAACTTTTCCTATTTTCATGCCATGACTACACAGATCGTTCAATTCATGACAAGTTGTGGCATTCTGCATGACAGAAATCTCACTCCAGTCTTTGGGGCACACGTTACTTGTAAGATGCTCCAGATTTATAAAGAGGAGTGCCTCTCCTCATGAATCAGTAGAGTCTGAGACTACCATGCCCCCTCACCAAGGCTAGCGAGAAAATCCTTGGTCTGGATAACTTTAATCCTGCATCCCTCAAGACTTATGTTCATGACCATTGTGAATGATTGCTCATATGCAGAAAGTATATCACATGGTTTTTTTCATGTGATTTTCATGTGTACAGTGTTTGTGCTTTTTTGGGTCATATTCTCTAATTAAAGATAAAATTACTGAAATGCTATTTGGTTAAAGAAACCATAAAATATCATTAAGTCACTATATTATATACATACATTGTAAAACAAATCTGAGTCACCCAGTGTGAATAATGCTCGTCAAGTTCATTCTCAAGAACAAATTGTGAATTTGAGACCAGGGAAAATGTAATACAGATTCATCTCAGCATCTGCTAAATACCTCGTGACTCACAATGTTGTTGTAAGAAATCCTCAAAATGATCTCCTTCCCTGTAATGTACACAGAAGTGATCGTCTTACGCATTGGTCACGGGTTCTTCTATTATCTCCATCTGATCTGTCATGTGACACAACAGTTGTACCGTTCTAGTAAAGTCACCTGATTACAGGATATTTGTGTAACAAGTCTGGAGTTATGTGGATTATGCTGGAAATCAGCTCCTTGCCTGAGATGAACTAGAGCAAAGATTATTTTGTAATCCACAAGGTTCTTTCAATGTAGTGAAGTACAATGAGTGCGGAACATAATGGCTTACTTTTCCTTGAGATGTAGAATGGTCAGTCAATAAGGGGAGACAGCACTCGTATCAGTCTTCAAACCAAAGTGTCAGCCATACTTGTCTTTATGGATTTGTGTACTTTTCTCTAATGATTATTTTGGGAGCATGAACATTAGACCGTTGACTTTTAAAAGTTATGGCTGTTTACTCTTAGTAAAAAATAAAAATAGCTTTGTATCATGGAGCATAGAATCCTAGCACATACAAATTAATTATTTAAATGACTATATCAATTTATAGTTTTTTTGATTTTTCAAAAATACGACGGTTATGGTAAAAAAATAACGCATCTGACTCATTTACCGCATAACGGCCGCACTTGCGGCACACTGCATTGTCTATGGGGCTTGCGGCAAGTGTGCGGCAGCAGCGACAAGTGCGGTTTCAGCAGTTGCGGCAGAAGCGGCCGCGAAAAAAAACGCCGTCAGCAGCAGGTTTTTTTGCGGCCGCATCTGCCGCAACCGCCGAAACCGCACTTGCCGCGACTGTTGCACACTTACCACAAGCCCCATAGACAATGCATGGGGCTTGCCGCAAGTGTGCCGCAAGTGCGGCCGTTATGCGGCAGATGCGTTTTTTTACCGTAACTGCTGCATTTTTGAAAAAAAACCAGTGTGAAAGCAGCCTAACATACTCACCTGTCTTCTGTTATTTTCAGCAGCACTGGACTCTGCATTGGTCTAACACAATAGCATTTGTAGCATGGTGGATCACACAGTATTTTCTGTATGGAAAAGCAGATACTGTTCAAATGCAAGTCTATGATATGCACAATGATGCCGTCAAGCCTCATTCATAGGCTTAGGTCGGCTTCACATCACGGTTTTGGTGTATCAGGTTCTGTCAGGTGTTTTGCAGGAAACACCGGACAGAACCTGACAGGCCCAGATAGAACAGAACTCTAGGGCAAATATGCCCTCTGGTCCTGTTTTCTGCCGGAAACGGCAGATCGCAGGGTTCAGGAGCGGTCCCTGCTGAAATTTCTAAATCTAGCTCCCACTAGCCACGGTCCTGAAATCTCAGGCGGGGAACTCTCCAGGTGCTGAAGTTAAGGGCCTGCGCTGAGCCTCAGCACCCGGCGTCCGGGAGCCGGACCGATTTTATGTCGGATCCGGCACGATCCGGCGCTATAGACTCCCATGTTAGGGGGCGCCGGATCCGGGAGGATCTGATTTGTGCAGATTTTTGCCCCAGACAGTAAATCACAGCAAGCTGCGTTTTTTTGTTTGGGAGAAAAACCTGCGTTCTCCCGGATCCTCCCGGACAGATGGGAATCGGATGGCAAATAGCTGCCATCCAGCCCCATCTGGCCCCCTAGGATTACTACGGGGCCAGAATCTGATCTGGGGCTATCCGGTTCACACCAGACAGCCTCAGATCAGCAAGACCGTGGTGTGCAGCCTGACTAACATTGGAAAATTTTAACCGCATTCACAACCTAGGAATGTCCTGGTCATGTCCCTGCCTTTGATAAGGGCTCACATGATGAACTCGCAGCTTTCCCTGCACATGTTGGCTGATCTAATTAGCGGGGCTAAATCGCGCATCCCGGTAGCCCCGCCCCTTTATGACGCAATCAGCCTCACATCACTATAGCAGGCTGAGAGGGGGCGTGCATAAGGGAGGGGGAGAGCAGACATGATGAGCACAGCCCACAAGTGCCAGCACACACAGGGAGACGCCCTCAAGTACGCAGGCATGTAAGTGTATACAATCATTATCTCACTTCTACTGCAGCCACTTTTCTTACAAAAACAGTGCTGCTAATGGGTTACTAGGCTGCAGGGGCACATACTACCAGTGTATGAGGGTCAGCCGAGGTGGTTGGTTCCCTTTACTATGCAGATTACCGCAACCGCGCCGCAACCGCGCCGCAAGTGCGGCACAAGTGCGGCAGCTATGCGGCAAGTGCGGCAGATGCGGTTTTTTTTACCGCATCTGCCGTGAACGCGGGTAAGCCCGCTTTTAGCAAAGAATTCAAGACCTAAACAGACCGCCAGGGAGGCTACATATAAGAAATAAAAAACCCCACAAAAGTTCAAATCACCTCCCTTTTGCTCCTTTGAAAAATAAAACAATAAAAAAAATACACATTTGGTAAAGCTGTGTTCAGAAATGTTTGGTCTATAAAAAATATTAAAAAAAAATTAATCTGATAGGTAAACAGTGTAAGTAAAGAAAATTAAAATGGCAGAATTACATTTTCTTGGTGACAGCAACATTGCAATAAAATGCAATAAGAGGCAATCAAAACATTGTATCTACCCAAAAATTGTAGCTGTGAAAATATCAGCCTAGGGCACAAACATTTCATTTAGCCTCATAGAATCATACTACCAGGTCAGTTTTACTGTATAATGAACATCTAATATATAAAGCTGAATGTGTGTATGTGTGTGTGTATGTCTGGGATTGGCATCTACACCGTCGCTACTACAGCCACAAAAGTTTGCACAGTCACACGTGTGGATCTCGAGAGCGTCATAGGCTATGTTGTGAGGTGAAATTTTAACACCACGCATTCCAATTCACCAAACAATTTTGGCCCTATCTTCATAATGGAGAGAAAGTGACAGTTACCAGTTGACAGTTGTGAATGAGATGGGCTTAATGACAGCACCAAAGACTAACATCATATACCAGTATATAGTCACTAAGGTGGGGAATATTCACCACGCACGGGGACATGTATACACACCACATGCACACAAAGAGTAACTGCTAAGGTGGAGCCCGATACTTGTAATTTTTTCCTAATTTACACTATATAGTAAAATGAATGGTTTCAAAAGTACAACAAAAAAACAAGTCCTCATATGGCTATATTGATGAAAATAAAAATTTATAGTTATTGAAGAAGGGGAGGATGAAACAAAAGCACAAAAAAAGACAATTGCCGGGTGGTGAAAAGTTTAAAAAGTGACCTCCACTCTACACAACAAACACTATGTGATAAAGCAAATTACTAATGCAGTCACATGACACCAGGGTGCACCAGTGTGTCACTGAAAATGCCACGATACAGCAATCGGTGAGTATGTTACTCCACTCATTACACATAGAGCCCTTTCACATCTGCGCTCCTGTGCGTTTGGTAACAATGCGCTAGCGCAGGCAATAGCGCAGTGCATGCGCTGCCAAGCGCATCGTAGCGGAAATGAAGCGCATTGCGCTAGCGCCGACATTACCTTAGCGGAAGCGCAAGTGTGACAGGGCCTGTGTCACAGCGCATGCGCTAGTCCGGACGCACCGGAAATGTCACAACCTTGTGAAGACTTACAGAAAACGTTTGAACTCTGACATTGCCAACAAAGGATATACAGTATAACAAGGTATTGAGATGAACTTTTGATATTGACCAAATACTTATTTTCCACCAAAATTAAAAAAAAAAATTCTTTCCAAATCAGACAATGTGATTTTCAGGATTTGTTTTCCCATTTTGTCTCTCTTAGTTGAGGTCTGTCAATTACAGGCCTCTCTCATCTTTTTAAGAAGGAGAACTTGCACAATTGTTGGCTGACTAAATACTTACGGTAAATACTTTTTCTCCACTGTACTTGCATGCATTGCTCAGGTGTGATTATGGGCTATTCTTCCGCACAAACACTTCAAACCCTGAAGATTCTGTGGGCTTCATCCATGAATTCTGAGCTTTCATTCCTTCCATACATTTTCTATTGGATTCAGGTGATTAGAGGGTCATTCTAGCAGATTTTTTTTCTATTTTTGAAACCAATTGAAAGTTTCCTTGGATGAGTGTTTGGGATCATTGTCTCACTGAAATATCCACCGTCGTTTCCTCTTAATCATCCTAATAGATGGCAAAAATTTGTATCAAGAGTATCTATTCATCCTTCCTTCAATGACATGAAGTTTGCCAGTGCCATATATTGAAAAACAGCCCCACATCATTCCTTGGCATCACCCACCTTGCCCTCACTAAAAACCTGAGACGGCGTCCAGAGTCGCCGAGAGGAGAAAAAGTCTCACACCCCCGAGCACTTTGCTCTGTTCAAGCAATCCATCACTGACTTCAAGACGGCACTCGCTACCGCCAAGCAAGTGTTCTTCTCATCCCTTATAACCTCTCTGTCCCGCAACCCCAAACAGCTCTTCAAAACTTTCAACTCCTTACTTCGCCCACCTGCTCCTCCCCCTTCTCCCCTCATCTCTGCTGAAGACTTTGCGACCTTCTTCAAGGAGAAGATCGACAAGATCAGAAGCAGCTTCAGTCCACTATCCCCACACCTCCCCTTCCCACCTACACTGCCCTCCTCCTCCATCAGCCACTTCCCCCCCATAACTGAAGACCAACTCTCCTCCCTCCTGTCAAAATCACACCTCACCACCAGCGCCCACAACCCGCTCCCATCCCACCTCATTCCCAACCACACCTCCATTTTCATCCCAGCCCTCACCCACCTCTTTAACCTTTCACTTAGCACTGGTACCTTCCCCTCGGCCTTCAAACACGCCCTAATCACGCCCATCCTAAAAAAAAACCTCACTTGACCCTACCTCTGTCTCTAACTATCACCACATATCTTTTCTCCCATTCGCCTCTAAGCTACTTGAACAACACGTCCACTCCGAACTGTCCTCTTACCTCTCCTCGTGCTCCCACTTCGACCGCCTACAGTCTGGCTTCCGACCCCTCCATTCCACCGAAACAGCCCTGACCAAAGTCACCAACGACCTACTGACCGCCAAGAACAAACACCACAACTCCATCCTGCTACTCCTTGACCTGTCTGCCGCCTTCGACACGGTTGACCACTCCCTTCTTCTCCGGATCCTGGAATCCCTTGGCATCACCCACCTTGCCCTCTCCTGGATCTCCTCATACCTAGCGGACCGGACCTTCAGCGTCTCCCACTCCCACACCTCCTCCTCACCCTACCCCCTTTCTGTCGGAGTCCCCCAAGGTTCAGTCCTGGGACCCCTACTTTTCTCCATTTACACTCTCGGCCTAGGGCAACTCATCGAGTCCCATGGCCTCCAGTACCACCTCTACGCCGACGACACCCAAATCTACCTGTCCGGCCCTGACATCACCTCCCTACTCTCGAAAATCCCTCAATGCCTTTCCGCCATCTCATCCTTCTTCTCTGCTCGCTTCCTTAAACTCAACATGGACAAAACTGAATTCATAGTCTTCCCCCCAAGAAATTCCACCCCACCTCCCAACCTATCCATCTGCGTCAACGACTGCGCCCTCTCCCCAGTCCCCCAAGCCAAGTGCCTCGGGGTAATCCTTGACTCCTCCCTATCCTTCAAACCCCACATCGAGGCCCTCACCACATCCCTCCGGCTCCAGCTCAAGAACATCTCACGGATCCGCTCCTTCCTCACCCACGACACCTCTAAAACACTCATCCATGCTCTTATCATCTCCAGCCTTGACTACTGCAACCTCCTTCTCAATGGCCTCCCGGCTAACTCCCTCACACCTCTCCAGTCTATCCTCAACTCCGCTGCCCGACTCATCTATATGTCCTCCCGCTACTCCCCTGTCTCCCCCCTCTGCCAAGCCCTTCACTGGCTCCCCGTCTCCAAGATATCCCAATTCAAAACACTAACCATGGCGTACAAAGCCATACACAACCTGGCTCCACCATACATCTCCGACCTGGTCTCCCGATACCTACCCTCACGCAACCTCCGCTCCTCCCAAGAACTCCTCCTCTGCTCCCCCCTCATCACCTCTTCGCACAACCGAGTCCAGGACTTCTCCCGGGCATCTGCCTTACTCTGGAACTCCCTACCCGAACACGTCAGACACTCTCCTACCCTGAGTAGCTTCAAGTGTCACCTGAAGACTCACTTGTTCCGTCAAGCCTACAACCTGCCATGAGACCCAGGTGAACGCCCCATACCTGACATTCCCCCATCCTACTGTATCCTAACCCACCCCTCATAGACCGTGAGCCCTCGTGGACAGGGTCCCTGCCCCTCCTGTACCTGTACGTCCTGATCGCCTAGATTTAGTGTACTTGTTCTTGTCTCCCTCATCCTCATGTAAAGCGCCATGGAAACCAATGGCGCTATATAAATAAATAATAATAATAATAATAATAATGTTTCCAGTTCCAAACTTCACTGCTACTATGGTGTTTTGTGGTGATATGCAGTGCTTTAGGCCTCTAAACATGGCATTCAAAGAGTACATTTTTGGTCTCATCTGACCAGACTATATTCTCCCAGTATTTCCCAGGCTTATCTAAATGTTGTTGAGTAAACTTTAAATGTGCTTTAAGATGATTTTTTTCAGCAATAGAGTCTTGCATGGTAATAATATGTTCATTTACCATTAAAAAATAAAACAAAAAAACGGGAATAACAATCAGTTGATAGTATGTCACTAGCGAGATACACATAAAAGTGAAGAATAAAAAAAAGGGGAGGAAAGGAAAGATAGAGGATAAATATCAAAGGAGAGGAAAGGAGAAGGAAAAGTGCAGCATAAATTAAACTGAAAAGGGGAAATAGCAGGAGTAAGGAAAAAGGGGGGGTTGAGGGAGAAAGGAAGAAAGGGGTCAATAAAAGGGTGAATCAATTCAAACTATACACACTGACATGGTGGGTTAAATCTCTAAAGATCATAATAAAGAGCAATCTCCTTAATCAAGCACAATCTATAAAGAAGAATAAAGGTAGATAAAGTATGTTAAATGGTACTATAAATGAGCAAACATACATACAACTCAGGAAAGAAGACTAATCTATCAATCAATATCAAACGTCAATGTCAGAGAAAACAAAGACACCCAGGGGGTTCACTTTTCTAAGTACCTACGATGTAAATTTTTTCTAACCACAAAAAAATATTCAAACAAGTTATGCTAGGAAAGTTTATCTACTAAATCCTCTATAGTGGTTGGTTTTTCATCTCTCCACAAAGAAGCAATAAGGTTTTTTGCTGCTATGAGAATATGTATTGTAAGTAAATGGTTTTCTTTTGGAATCTCTGGGACCCCTATCAGGGGTAGAGCTAAGTCCATTGTGAGGGTGACTTTATAATTTATAAGTAATTCATTAGTGTCTGAACATGTAACCAAAACTGTCTAATCACATGACAGCTCCAGAAAATGTGCTTAAAGGGAACCTGTCACCCAAAATAACCTTCCTAACCTGTTAATAGCTGTCCCTGCAGCCTTACAATACTTTCTAAGCCATCCCTATCTGATCTATGTTAGTAATCTATGAGTACAATAAAGTAGTTAGCAAACTTACAAAATCCATGACAGCGGGGCGTTCCTCGCTGCGTTTGTGACGGGTAGGCAGGTCCTCTGTGCCGTGCTACTCCACCTCGCCTATCTATTACGCCCTAATGGGCGTCATTACACACTGCAGAGCTCGGGCACGATTTTAATCTCTCACCTGCAATGTCACCGCTGCGATGTGGTCACGTGACGCCGGGATTGCGTCACTTCCAGTCGCCACAAGTCTCACATAGGCAGACTTCGCGCATGCGTAGATTGCATGCTGAAGTCTGCCTGTGTGCGACCAGAAGTGACGAGTCCCGGCGTCACGTGACCACGTCGCAGTGGTGACGTTGCGGGTGTGAGATTTCAATCGTGCCCGAGCTCTGCAGAGTGTAATGACGCCCATTAGGGAGTAATAGAGCGGCGAGGCAGAGGTAGCGCGGCACAGGGGACCCGCCTACCTGTCACAAACGCAGCGAGGAATGCCCCGCTGTCATGGATTTTGTAAGTTTGCTAACTACTTTATTGTACTCATAGATTACTAACATAGGTCAGATAAGGATGGCTTAGAAAGTATTGTAAGGCTGCAGGGACAGGTATTAACAGGTTAGGAAGGTTATTTTGGGTGACTGGTTCCTTTTAATTGTCCCTACTTAGCCACAGTGTCTCCAGCAAAGCGGATCATTGACCGAATCAATCAAATGCAACTTTTGTGGGGAGAGGTACCACTTGGTGAAGATCTTGTACTGCGTTTCCTGGAACGACACACAAGGGACAGTGAAGTGAGATCATCGGTAAAATGATCACACAAGGTCTTGTGGTCTATCTCCAACTCTCCCTCCCACACACCCAAGAATCTTTTATTATCTACTGTAACGTCACTATTGAAAAATTGATATAATTTGCCAATCCTCCACCCCATTTCAAAGTCAGTGTGTTGGAGGAGTGAGTCAATGTTGCTAGGTAAAGTAAGAGACAATTTCCCGCTGCTTAAAATATCATTGATTACACGCCATTGAGCATCTTCAGACATAGGCAAACAAAACTGTGCTTCTAAAATGGAGAAGGGTTTCAAGTGGTCATTAATTAACAAATCTGAAACAGACTTAATACCAGCTTGTCTCCAAGAGTGGAGTTTTAGTGATGGACAGGTAGCCTCAAAGATCTCTATTGGGAGCCAACAGGGAATAATGCTTTTAAAGAAAGGCTTGGAAACATGTACAAGACTCCGCCAGGCTCTAATGGTAGCTTTCAAAGAGTAAGATACTGGCAAACGTTTTCTTGGGTTGAGAAGAAAGGAAGCTATGAAGGTAGCTGGATTAGCGATAAGCATATGAGCTTTTTCAATGCTAACCCAGGAGGGTATATTCTGTATTTCCCACCACTTCCTGCTTTCTTTGATCAGAATAGAAAGGTAGTAGGCCCTAATATTAGGAACGCCTAAGCCTCCTCTTTTCCTATGCTTCATAATTGTGGTTTTGGCAATCCTCGATGATGTACCCCCCAAATGAATTTGGTCAGCTGCGACTGTAATCTTTGTAAATGCTTTTGCTGAATCGGAAGGGGGAGGGATCTGAGAATGAAGAAGAGTTTAGGGAAAACAACCATCTTATATGAAGTTATCCTACCCAACCAGGACATATCAAACTTGGAGAGGAAGGATAGATCTTTCGCGATTCTTTTAATAATGTCTAACATATTCTTATCCACTATGTTTCGCAAGGGGTTGGTCAATATTATTCCTAAATAATAGAGTTCAGAGGATGCCCATGAGAGTTGAAATTCTCTCTTTAGAAGGTTAAGTAAGTCACTATCGATGTTAAAGGGCAAAGCTTGTGTTTTATGGGTATTCAGTTTGTAATAGCAAGCTTCTGAAAATTGTTTAGTAACTTCCAAAAGTCTTCTTAAAGAGTTTAGGGGATCTGTTAACATAACCATCAGATCATCGGCAAATAGCGAGGTCTTATGTTGTCTGCTATTCAGAGGGACTCCTCATATATTAGCATCCACTCTGATTTTTTCAACAAAGGGTTCCAAAATGAGATTGAAAAGAATAGGTGATGGGGGAAACCCTGTCTGGTTCCATTTGTAAGCTTAAACGGTTTAGAAACAAAATTATTTAATAAAGCTTTATCTGATGGAGACGAATATAAAGCTTTGATGACATTAAAAACATAACCAGACAGGTTGTGTGAGGAAGAGGAGACCCCAGTACACCCTAACAAACGCTTTTTTAGCATCCATAGTTATGGCAAGCACCAGGGACCTCAACGTCTCCACCTGTTGCAAGATTTTCAACACCCGTCTAACCGCATCCGTCGTTCCTCTTCATGTGATAAAGTCAGTCTGATCAGAATGGATTAGTTTAGGAATATAGCTCAAAAGTCTGTTACAAATCACTTTCACAATTATCTTAGTATCTGAATTAATGAGGGAGATGGGTCTATAGTGGGCCTTATTCTGTGGGTCACCTTTTTCTTTTAGTATTACCGTTATGACTGCTTCCTGCATTTCAGCAGGAAGCAGAGATGTTATAGAGGCGGAGTTGATTAGTTTAGTAAGGCCAGTAGAAATTCAAATGACTTAAAATATTCGTTCGATAGGCCGTCTGGAAAAATGGAGGTTTCCATTTTTAAGGGAGTTAATAGCACAAGAGACTTCCAGCTTAGTAAAAGGTAGATTTATGTGTTTTACTTCCTCCTTATCAAGATGAGGAAGTTGCACTGAATCTAAGAAGGCATTTATAGAGAACTCATCAGGTTGTTTAACAGAAGGATTATTTTTCAAGTTATATAAGCGTTCATAGAATTTTACAAATTCCCCTGAAATATCTTTTGGATTTTTAAGAAGTATACCTTCATCATTTTTATGCTGAAAAATTCTCCTTTTGAATCTCTGTTTCTTAAGATGATTCGCAAAAATTTGCCCGGTTTCTCTTGACAATTATAATAGTTTACTTTTGACGTCTGAATAATCTTATCGTAATCTTCCAAAAAGAGAGACTTTAATTCCTGTCTTAATTTTAGGAGTTTCCGGTGGGTGACTTCCGAAGGGTGAGATACTTGAGTCTCCGCTAGCAAACAAATACCTTCGAGTTTTTTGTTCCTTATCTTTTTTAGGCTCGAGTTCAGCTCGATAAGTGTGCGAAATTGTATTTTTTACACTTCTGGATTTTACACTTCAACATTTTTCACTGGTACCTTCAGTAGTAGAAATTCTTCTGTAACTAATGCCGTGAGTATGTTTTGCAACAGTAAGATTGTGAATGACTTGAGACAGCTCACTGGTTTTACCCCTCATGAGATGTTTCTTGTGTGGCACATTGCTACTGAGACACCATTATGTAGACCATCTAAGTGGCAGGATCACTTTCTAATTACTTTTAAATTTCAGCTGTTGCCATGACTTTCCCTGGCTTTCTTCATGTGTTCAATCCTTTTTTCCCTGTGTCATTTCTCATTTTTATACATCACTAAATTTATATACACCTACAGTTTTCTTTTTTTGCCTGTGTGGACTGGATGGGTTGTTACTGATATCTGGTGATATTTTCATGTCAATAGCATCTTTAGAAATATATATTAATTTTTTAAAAAAAGGTGACATGTTAAATACTTATTTTATCCACTGCATATTAGCACAAATTAAGGAGTTTATATATATATATATTTTGTCTGCTGTTGTCGTAGCATTTTATCAGATCCAGGTTCTCTTGCCTTGTCTGTGTATGGTTTGTTCCAGTAGCCCATTTTTCATCAGATTGTCCTGGTTCCTCAAAATCTGATGTGTACCTTGTTAATCTGGGCGATGTCTCTCTCTCTCTTTGTGACCCTCTCATGTTTACTGAGGTAGGCATTATTGTGTTAGGAGTCTTGCATAAGGACCCCTATTTGTATACTGTGTATTGGTGTTTGTGCATTTAACTACTACTCTATAACAGCCAGCAAGAGGTAGGTATTATAGTGGATGGAGCTTTGCCTAAGATATATGGTATATGTTAATTAAGTTATTACTTCAACATAGATTCGAACCTCAGTCTCCCTTGTTGGAGGCAGTGCACTCAACCACTAAACTATACCAGCCATAATGTCAATTGGTAACCTTCCTCAGAAACTCAATGGGACTATGGAGAACAACACTGGAAGCAGGGCCGTAGCATCCATTGGACAAGTTGAGCCTTCTGCTCAGGTGGCAAGGAGGCAGGGGAGTGGCAATGCTGCAGGTGGGAGGCGCCCTGCACATAGCGACGGCTTCCTTTCTGCCTGCTGGCCACCGCCTGCCTCCACAACAAGAAGGCATGCTAGCATCCCTCACCAAAACCCTTCCCCCGCTGGACTGCTAGCACCCCCCATGGTCTTCAATCCTGCCACCGGTCTGCTAGTACATCTCCCCCCTCCTGCTCTTTGCCTCAGATGGCGGGGAGGTTTAGTTCACCCTGACTGGAAGTCAACCAGCATAATTGTCCATCAAGTGCGGCATAAACCAAGGTGATGCACTGTCCCCTGTTGCTGTTCTGTCTGGGCTTGGCCACAAGAGGGAAGTGCAGCCAGGTAAGCAAGGTGGTTGAAAACACACCCACACCGCACAAACACCGACCCTACGTCTAGGACTCTAGGTTGGGCAAGGGGTGGCGGGTGTAGCAAAGTGGGTGGAATGTGGGTGGAGAGACCAACACAATAAAAACCAAGGACCACACAAGGGTAGTTGGAGACCGTGGGAACAGAAAGTCAGAACAGAAGTAGAGAGAGACTTCCCAGACCGTTTCGGGTTCCCTGGAGGTGCAGAATCCTGAGAGGCACAGATCCTAGGAGAGAAAGCCCGCTCCATAGCCTGGAGGCGACGGGAAGGGGAAAGAGACTGAGAGACACTCCAGAGCAGAAGGAAGAGTGGGAGGACAAGGGCCTGGCAGCCGCACACATCTTAGCTGGCCGGAGACACACTTAAAGACAGTGACAGACAGAAGGAGCCTGGTATGCCCAAATATCTGAACATGGGACACTGGAAGGCTAGGCCAACACCAGAGAACCGGCTCTGAAGAAGTGACCGGGGATTCCAGACCCTAATCACGGGACACACCGGTAAGGGCAGAAACTTTATGTGCTGCAGCCTATCTTTCCACCACGGTCTTAGAACACAGTTGTCATACTAGGACTGGTGACCCTGACTGCAAGGGAAATATATTCAACCGTGAATCCGCGACGACCAGACTGAACCCGTGGGTGAGATACTACGATAACACTGAGAGAGGGGCCGGAAAGGACTTTGAGGGAGCAACACAGAAACGCTACCTGAGCTGCACAGTTTGAGTTACCCGGAGCAGAGCTAAAGTGTGAGAACTGTAACTGGAATGAGCTGAAAGAACTGTAACTTGTAAACTGTGTGAACTGTTGTGCTGTGAAAAACCTGGTAAAGTACCCAGTAAGCTCATCACTGGCTGAGACTGTTTAATTCCAGTGAAGTCCCGCCTGAGGAGCCACAGACTGTCATTCCTGCACACTGGCTAGAGAGCTGCAGCTTTGAAGTAAGTGAACTGCACTGCACACAATCCCTCACCAGGCCCATTCAACACAACTACTCCTGCCTTGGGGACCCTCAACCCTACCCGAGGAAGGCTTACCATCCACGCTGCCCCAAGTCACCATCCCCAGCAGGAATGCGACAGCAGTGGATCTATTAACTACACACCCTGGGTGGCGTCATGACAAATCCCCTGTAAATAACCCCTTTTTGGACTGATCCCAGGCCATGGGACCGGGTCACAACTACCATGATACCCCAGAGAGACAGCACCGACCCGATTCCCGAGTACCCCATTGCCTGGCGGCGCATTATACCATCAACAGATAATCAAGGTGGCTAATATTGAGAAACTCCTACCAATAGTTGGAGAAAGCTGGACTCCAAGACAGCACAGAGATAGTAATCATAGCAGCACAAGAGCAGGTGCTAAGTACCAAATCTATAGAAGCAGGAATCTACCACACAAGACAAGACCCAATGTGCAGACTATGTAAAGAAATCTCGGAAACCGTCCAACACATAGTGGCAGGATACAAATTGCAAGGAGGAGCAGTGTATACTGAATACCTCAACTAAGTATCAGGAATTGTATACAGGAACATCTGTACAGCATATGGGATACGCCCCTTTAAGACCACATGGGGGACCCCAGAAAAAGTGGTGGAGAATGAAAGGGCTTAAATCCTGTGGGACTTCAAGGTCTAGATGGATATGCAGGTGTTGGCTAACCATACAGATATTGTGATAGTAGACAAGGATTAGAGATAGTAGACCGCAACATCAGAAAGAAAGAATATGAAGAGCTGGAGAAATATCAGGGCCTCAAAGAACAACTAGAGAAGATGTGGAAGGTGAAGGCAACAGTGATTCCAGTGGTGATAGGAGCACTTGGAGCAGTTACCCCTAAGTTGGAAAAATGGCCAGAAAACTGTAGTGCTTGGAACAACTTAGACCCTGCACAGAACCCTCAAAACTCCCAGGCCTTTCAGAGAGAATATACATATTTAAAAGACCACATTGAGGAATAACCCTTTTACAAATAAAACAACACTTAACATATGAATTAAACTGTGTCCTTATTTAAACATTGGAAAGGTTTCCCAAATTGTATACATCAGTGTTACCGATGTAAAATAAATACATTTTCTATTCCTCTCAAAAGATTAATTTAAAGGGAAACTGTCAGCTCATTTTTCAGTATGGCTGCTTGTGCCGGCTCCTCTGCAGCCTCATCTCCCTGTAAAGGAGCCGATCACCATGGCAACCGATCACCCAGGTACTACAACAAAGTGACACTCGTTCCCTTGATGTAGTATCTGGGTTCACATCGATTGTGCACTGTATGGCAAATCATTGCCATTCAGTGCACAATCGATGTGACCCCAAAGACTACAATAAGGGATCAAGTGTTCCCTTGTTTTAGTCTCTGGGGTCACGGCGATGGTGCACTGTATGGCAATGATCTGCCATACAGTGCACAATCGCCGTGATCCCAAAGACTACAATAAGGGATCAAGAGTTCCCTTGTTGTAGTCTCTGGAGTCATGGTGATTGTGCACTGTATGGCAGATCATTGCCATACAGTGCACAATCGCTGTGATCCCAAAGACTACAATAAGGGATCAAGTGTTCCCTTGTTGTAGTCTCTGGGGTCACGGCGATTGTGTACTGTATGGCAATGATCTGCCATACAGTGCACATACGCCATGACCCCAGAGACTACAACAAGGGAACACTTGATCCCTTGTTGTAGTCTTTGGGGTCACATGGATTGTGCACTGTATGGTAATGATCTGCCATACAGTGCACAATCACCGTGACTCCAGAGACTACAACAAGAGGACACTTGACCCCTTGCTACAGTCTCTGAATGTAGCAGAGGCAATCGAACGTTGTGGGACCATCGTTTTGGACTACGTCGGAGGGTATGTGGAGTAATAAAGATGGAAGACTGAACTTGTATTTGTGTTTTTTTTCTAATAAAAAGATTTTTCTCTGCGTGGTGTATTGTTTTTACTATTTATTAGAGATTCCTAATGGCTGGGACATTATGAACCTCAGACTTAGTGCCAGCTGCCAATAAAAAAGCTGGTATTAACCCCTATATTACCCAGTTTGCCACCGGCACCAGGGCAACTGGAAGAGTCTGGGTACATTTTAAAAACATGTAAAATCATTATTGTACACTTTGTAGTTTCCATGGATTAGTCCTCTCCATTATAAAAAACAGGAATAGTCCTGTGCTATATAAACTGTCATGAAATTATGCACTCCCTCTCAGCAGCTCTCTCTTGCCTCCTCCCACCTCCCTTTGCACTCAGACAGTGCAGAGTCAGGTTTCAGTAGCTGTTGTTCTGGTGAAGACAAGGAGGGAGAAAGCTATTGCCGATCTGACTTATCTACACTCCATCTATTTCTGTAAGCAGGCATCCTGCTGTGACAGTTTCTTTGTTGTATTTTACCTCTTTCTTGGCTGCAGACACAGAGAGGAGAATACAGCCCCCCACACTGATGTCCTGTACGGTGATGTGGTGTGAATATGTGACATGCATATTGATCTTATGGGGAGTGGACAGCAGAGAACTAAGTGGATCATTCACTGTGGGTGACAGATGGAATTAATCTCTTTATTTGAAGTTTACAGAAGATAGGAGGGAAATATAAATAAAAGAAATACATGAATAGAGAGAGTTTAGAGTGAGGAATTAGAAAATGATAGCAGTTACATATAATAATAATAAATAATAATAAATCTTTATTTATATAGCGCCAACATATTCTGCAGCGCTTTATAATACAGTGGTTTGTTTACGAGCGGTCATAGGTAACAATAAAAAATATACAATACAGTAAGTAATTAAAATAGAGAATCAATATAAAAAATCCAATACACTAAGCAGATAATCAATGTAAAAGTACAATACTTAAAGCAGAGAAACAGTGTAAAAAATAAAGCAGAGAAACAATTTAAAAATACAGTACAGTAATTAGATACAATACAATAAGCATAGAATCAATGTAAAAAGTACAATACAATAATCAAGGCAAAAATAAAGGTGACCCTGCTCAAAAGAGATTACAATCTGCAACGAGATTGGCGTTACACAAGGTACTTAATACAGTAATGGTACAGGCATCTTGAGGAAGAGGGGGATAGAAATAAAGTTACATCAATGGTCACCAGACATCTGTTTAGAGCTTTTGGGTTTGGTGGAGTTTGAAGAAGAGATTATGTCCAGAAAGATGGTACTGTATATTGCCCATTCACTAAAAACTTCTATTAGGGAGCATTGATAGGCCACCTTAAAAAGATGTGTTTTTAGAGAGCGTCTGAAGCTAAGTTGTGGATAGTCCTGATTTCTTGGGGTAGCGCATTCCAGAGAATTGGTGCAGCTCGGGAGAAGTCTTGAAGCCGGGAGTGGGAGGATCGGATTAGTGCAGATGTTAGTCGAAGGTCATTTGTAGAATGTAGAGAATGGGTGGGGTGATAGACAGAGATGAGGGAAAAGATGTACGGAGGTGCTGCACCTTGAAGAGCTTTGTGGGTGAGAACAAGCAATTTGAATTGAATCCTGTAGTGTACGGGCAGCCAGTGCAGTAATTGGCACAGTGAGGAGGCATCTGAGTAATGATTGGCCAGATGGGTGATCCTGGCTGCTGCATTAAGGATGGACTGGAGAGGGGAAGGTTTAGAGAGGGGGAGGCCGATTAGTAGATAATTGCAGTAGTCAAGGCGGGAATGGATTAGGGCCACGATTAGGGTTTTTGTTGTTTTCATGGTGAGAAAGGGGCGGAGTCTAGAGATGTTCTTCAGGGCAAGCGACAAGAGCGGACGAGAGATTCTATATAGGAGGTGAAGGAGAGATCGGTGTCAAACATAACACCCAGACAGCGAGTCTGCTGCCTAGGCGTTATCGTGGTGCTGCACACAGAGAGAGATGTCTGAATTAGGGAGGCTAGTGGAGGGCGGGAGCAGAAATAGTTCAGTTTTGAAAATGTTGAGTTTCAAATAGAGAGCAGACATGATGTTGGAAACTGCAGCTGGACAGTCATTGGCATTGTTTAATACCACAGGGGTAAGGTCAGGGGCTGAAGTGTATAGTTGTGTGTCATCAGCATACATATGGTACTGGAAGTCAAATCTGCTGATGGTGTGTCCAATTGGGGCCGTGTAGAAAGTGAAGAGGGCCAAGGACTGAGCCCTGAGGAACTCCAATAGTGGGAGGAAGAGGAGAGGAAGTGGAGTCAGCAAACGTTACACTGAAAGAGCGGTCAGACAGATATAAAGAGAACCAGGAGAGAGCCGTGTCCTTTATGCTGATGAAGTGCAGCATAGAGAGTAGGAGATGGTGATCAACAGTATCAAAAGCAGCAGAGAGGCCAAGAAGAATAAGCAGAGAGTGGTCACCATTACGTATTGCCATCAGAAGGTCATTGGTCTCTTTGATGAGGGCAGTTTGTGTAGAGTGAGGGGGGGTGGAAACCAGACTGTAATGGTTCTAGAAAAAAGTGAGTGGAGAGGTAGTGGGTGAGGCAGGTGTAGACCAGGCACTCCAAGAGTTTAGAGATGAAGGGGAGATTAGAGACTGGTCTCTAGTTATTTGTGCAGGATGGGTCAAAAGAAGTTTTCTTTAATAATGGAGTAATGATAGAATGTTTGAAGGAGGAGGAGAAGATGCCAGAAGAGGGAGAGGTTGAAGATTTTGGTTAGGTGAGTAGTAACGACTGGAAAGAAAGACTGAAGTAGGTGTAAGGGAATGGGGTCAGTGGTGCATGTTATGGAATGAGAGGAAGAGAGAAGCCTGGATACTTCTTCTTCTGTGACTGGGTCAAATATGGGAGTGAGCCAGAGAAAATATGAGGAAGAGTGGGAGTAGTAGGACTTGGAGGCTGGGAGCTGATTTACTGGTGGATATTGTCTATTTTCTCCATAAGTAAAATGCCAGATTATCAGCACAGAGGTCAGTGATGGGGGCCTGCACTTTAGGACTGAGGAGAGAGTGAAAGGTGTCAAAGAGTTTTTGTGGATTGTTGGATAGTGAGGAGACCAGCGTGGTGAAGTAGGTCTGTTTGGCGAGGTGAAGTGCAGAGTTGTAGGTTTTTAGCATGAATTTATAATGGATAGAGTTTTCTGGTGAGCAAGTTTTCCTCTATAGGGGTTCAGCACTCCTAGAGCATCGCTAGAGGAATCGCATTTGCGATGTGAGCAAAGGCTGTTTTATTCTATGTTTGGAGGTTCTGAGGGTGAGGGAAGCTACTTATTCCAGGGTGCTTCTGAGAGTGTCATTGTAATGATTTACATAACAAAGCATACACTGATCTCAGGGAGACCAGTCCAAGAAAACACTGCGGGCAGCTGGCTAAAGAGCTCAACACAGTGAATTCCTAGGCGCATTGCCCCCTGGGATTATGAATATGCAAATAGAGTCTGTGGAGCCTCGGTTAGGAGTCTCATACACAGGACTAGCCGGATATCCCTCCAGGGAAGGACCTGTGTTTGAGACTTCTAACTGAGGCTCCACAGACTGTTTGCATATTGTAATGATTTGCTGCCAGATCAGGACAGGAGAATGAGGAGATTGGGGATGAGTGTAGAGGGTCTGTGAATGTATGAGGGTTAATGGCCTGTAGATTTCTGGATGTGTGGCAGGTAGGGGTGTGCTGTGGTGGGCGAAGGTTTGTGAGTGTGAAGGAGAGAATGTTATGGTTAGAGAGGGGAATAGGTGAATTATCTATAGGAGATTGAGCAGAGCTGGACAAAAACCAGGTCAAGGGTGTTACAATCTTTGTGTGTCTCTGAGGTAAAGAACTGTGAGAGGCCAAGGGAGGTGGTTAGAGATAGGAGCTGGGATGCGGATGAGGAGATGGGGCTGTTTATGGGAATGTTAAAATCTCCCAGAATAAGGGTTGGTAATTCTCAGCCTCAGCTCTCTGCAGAGGAGCCGATCACCATGGCAACCATTGCGACTTGTGCCGGCTCCTCTGCAGCCTCATCTTCCTGCAGAGGAGCTGATCACCATGGCAACCATGGCCGCTTGTGCCGCCTCCTCTGCAGCCTCTTTTCCCTGCAGAGGAGCCGATCACCATGGCAACCATGGCGGCTTGTGCCGGCTCCTCTGCAGCCTCATATCCCTGCAGAGGAGCTGATCACTATGGCAACCATGGCTGCTTATGCCAGCTCCTCTGCAGCTTCATCTCCCTGTAGAGGAGCCGATCACTATGGCAATCGATCACCCAGGTACTACAACAAGGTGACACTTGTTCCCTTGTTTTAGTCTCTGGGGTCACGGCGATTTTGCATTGTATGGCAGATCATTGCCATTCAATGCACAATCCATGTGACCCCAAAGACTACAATAAGGCATCAAGTGTTCCCTTGTTGTAGTCTCTGGGGTCACGGCGATTGTGCACTGTATGGCAATGATCTGCCATACAGTGCACAATCACCGTGACTCCAGAGACTACAACAAGAGGATACTTGACCCCTTGCAATCGAATGTTGTGGGACCATCCTTTTGAACTACGTCGGAGGGTATGTGGGAGTAATAAAGATGGAAGTCTGAACTTATATTTGTGTTTTTTTTCTAATAAAAAGATTTTTCTCTGCGTGGTGTATTTTTTTTTACTATTTATTAGAGATTCCTAATGGCTGGAACATTAAGAATCTCAGACTTAGTGCCAGCTGCCAATAAAACAGCTGGCATTAACTCCTTTATTACCCAGTTTGGCACCGGCACGAGGGCAACTGGAAGAGTCTGGGTACAGTGCCAGAAAATGCACTTCAATGAATGCGCCATTTTCTGGCGCGGCTGCGGGCTGCAATTCTCAACATGGGGCACCCAGAATGCTTGGATCTCTCCATGCTGAGGATTCCAACCCCCAGCTGCCTTATTGTACCTGGCTGGACCAAAAATATGGTAGAGCTCCATGTCGTTTTTTTCCCTCAAATTTTATGAATAAAAAAATGTTGTGCTTAGCTGTATTTTTGGTTTCCAGCCAGGTACAACGAGACAGCTGTGGGTGGCAGTTCATAGCTGCCAAGTTGCACCTGGCTGGACCAAAAATATAGTGAAGCCCCACATCATTTTTAAAAAAAATTATTTCTACAAATAAAACGACATGGAGCTTTACCGTATTTTTGGTTGCCAAGCCAGGTACAACTTGGCAGCTGGGGGGCTGGAATGCTCAGCGTGGAGAGACCCAAATGTTGTGGACCCCCCATGATTTGCATCCCACAGCCACCCCACAAAACAGTGCATTCATTAGAGGCGCCATTTTCTGGTGCTGTATCCCGAATCTTCCAGTTTCTCTTGTGCTGGTGGCAATGCTGGTGGCACACAGGGTCTCTCCATACACGACATCGTGCCTGCTAACAATTTGAATAGAAAATTAGCTCCAATTGTTAGTGGACACCATGTCGCATCTGGAGAACCCCTGTATGCCTAAACATTGGAGCTCCCCACAAGTGACCCCATTTTGGAAACTAGACCCCCCCAAGGAACTTATCTAGATGCATAGTGAGCACTTTGAACCCCCAGGTGCTTCACAAATTGATCTGTAAAAATAACAACAGAACATTTTTGTGAAAATAAGTTCTTTTTCATTTTTACGGATCAATTTGTGAAGCACCTGTGGGTTGAAAGTGCTTATTATGCATCTAGATAAGTTCATTGGGGGTCTAGATTCCAAAATGGGGTCACTTGTGGGGGAGCTCTAATGTTTAGGCACACAGGGGTTCTTCATGCGCGACATGGTGTCCGCTAACAATTTGAATAGAAAATTAGCCTCAATTGTTAGCGAGCACCATGTCGCATATAGAAAACCCCTGTGTGCCTAAACATTGGAGCTCCCCCATAAGGGACCCTATTTTGGAAACTAGACCCCCCAAGGAACTTATCTAAATGCCTAGTGAGCACTTTGAACCCCCAGGTGCTTCACAAATTGATCCGTAAAAATGAAAAAGTACTTTTTTTTCACAAAAAAATTCTTATAGCCTCATTTTTTTCATTTTCCCATGGGCAACAGGATAAAGTGGATCCTAAAATTTTTTGGGCAATTTCTCCTGAGTACACTGATACCTCAAATGTGGTCATAAACCACTGTTTGGGCCCACGGCAGTGCTTGGAAGGGAAGGAGCGCCATTTGACTTATTGAATGGAAAATTAGCTCCAAAAGTCAAATGTCCTTCCTTTCCGAGCCCTGCTGTGCGCCCAAACAGTGGTTTATGACTACAAATGAGTGTACTCAGGAGAAATTGCCCAATAAATTTTAGGATCTATTTTATCCTGTTGCTCATGTGAAAATGACAAAAATGAGGCTAAAAGAAAATGTTTGTGAAACAAAAGTACTTTTTCATTTTTACAGATCAATTTGTGAAGCCCCTGGGGGTTCAAAGTGCTCACAATGCATCTAGATAAGTTCCTTGGAGGGTCTAGTTTCCAAAATAAGGTCACTTGTGGGGGAGCTCCATGGTGTCGACTAACAATTGAAGCTAATTTTCAATTCAAAAAGTCAAATGGCGCTCCTTCTCTTCCGAGCCCTGCCATGCGCCAGAACAGTGGTTTATGACCACATATGAGGTATCGGAGTGGTGTACTCGGGAGAAATTACCCAGCAAATTTTAGGATCCATTTTATTCTGTTGCCCATGTGAAAATGAAAAAAAATTGAGGCTGAAAGAACATTTTTGTTGGAAAAATTAAAATCTCCATATTTTCCCTTGTTGCTTTAGTTCCTGTGAAGCACTTGATGGGTTAATAATCTTCTTAAATGTAGTTTTGAGTAGCTTGAGGGGTGCAGTTTTTGGAATGGTGTTACTTTTGGGTGTTTTCTGTCATGTATGACCCTCAAAGGGACTTCAAATGTGATGTGGTCACTAATAAATATTTTTGCAAATTTTGCTGAAAAAATTAGAAATTGCTCATGAACTTTGAACCCTTATAGCTTCGTACCAAAAAATTTTTTTTCCAAAATTGTGCTGATATGTATGTAAATAGAGTCCATGGAGCCTCGTTTAGGAGTCTCAAACATGGGACTAGCCAGATATCCCTCCAGGGAAGGACCTAGCCATGGGGTGGCTCCTTGAGGAGACCACCATAACTACCATATTAAGTGGCCCTTTCAGTCAATATCCAGCTCTTTATGAGTTTAAAGATATGACAAGCGAAATACCAAAGCCAGGTATCCATCCACAGACAGCTGTTTAGAGGTTTTGCTCCTCATCAGTGTGGAGTAGGATTCAGGCTAGGTGGGAGCAATGCCCATGGCTATGTCCTTCCCTGGAGGGATATCTGGCTAGTCCCATGTTTGAGACTCCTAAACGAGGCTCCACGGCATCTATTTGCATATTTGTATTTCCCAGGGGGCAATGCGCCTAGGATTTCACTATGTTTGAGCGCTTTTACTGGCTGCCCGCAGTGTGTTTCTTTAACTGGTCTCCCTGAGATCAGTGATTGTTTCGTGATGCTGATGTAAAGTAGACATGTGGGAAATGTTATTTATTAACTATTTTGTGTTACATAACTCTATGGTTTAACAGAATAAAAATTCAAAATGTAAAAATTGCTACATTTTCAAAAATTTCGCCATATTTTTGAGTTTTCATCAATAAGCGCAAAAATTATCGACCTAAATTCATGTCTAACATGAAGCTCAATATGTCACTAAAAACAATCTCAGAATTGCTAGGATCCATTGAAGTGTTCCAGAGTTATTACCTCATAAAGTAACACTGGTCAGAATTGCAAAAAATGGCCAGGTCACTAGGGTCAAAATAGACTGGGTCATGAAGGGGTTAAAGTTGATGGTCTCTGCACAGAATCAGAAGTACAGTAAATCAATTGATTTGCCTAACTTATTAATATAGACTTTCTTAGGACAAGTTCAAAGCCATATACAACATTTTGTTAGATATTACGCTTTCATATCTTTGTATACAAAATTAAATTAGAAATAACAAGTTACCGTAAATGCCCTGAGGCTACTACAGAGTCTAACTGGTTGACGAAGCCAGAACTGGTAATTGTTACAGATACAAAACACGTTGTCCATAAACATGTTTACAGTGAATATCAGATGATTGGTGTCTTCATGGCAAACTGGTTTAAATGCGTTTTTCATTTTCACAATTCCTGGAACTGTTTAGGCTTTCATAGGTCATTTATGTTCTTGACACTGGGACTTGACAGATTTTGGCTGTAAATAAAATAATAATCGAGATGGGAAAATTTACATTTTTCATGTAGTTGCATAATAATCCTGCACACAGAGATATTCTCCTAAGAAAGACTACAACCCCACTTTCACTTTCTTAAATATTCTGGTATCAAGTTTATTAACTTTTTGTATTGAGCACCAGAACTGTAGTTGCTTAATAAAATTATATGAAAAACAAGGGTTCAATGAAAACTAATGTTTACACCTTCGTAATGTAGCGCCCCACTAAGAGCACACTACAAAAGGGTACTACACCCCTGACTGAAGGTGCAGTATGCTTTGTTCTGGTGAGGGGTAAAAGAAGTCTGAAGCTCCATAACAACTGCATTCACACACTCAGAGCAGGGGACAAAAGGGTTAACTCCTCTGCTGAGAAACCCATTCCCGGGTGGGAGGAGTGTGGGCACAGCGGGAAAGCACAGTGAGCAGGAGGCAGAACGTGAGAGGAGAGAGAAGGAGAAGCAGCTCAGAGGGAGGGGGCCTGAAGGAAGACAGCCCAGAAGAGAAAGGGGCATAGAAAGAGAAGGGTAACCAAATACCCTAGCCCAGTCCAAACCAGAGAACCGGCTCTGAGGTGGCTCAGCTGGCTGAATCCCTGAACCACAAAGCCGGAGTGGTCGATGATTTCTCAGGAGCACGATCCAAGCACGGTCCCCACCAGAAGCACTAGACTGAGTTGGGTTTTCCTTGGAGAGATAAGGGGATCCCATATATCTCGACGGGCCTGGTCTAACAAGCGGGATCTGTGCAGGGCAGCAGAGCAAGGGACAGAGAGCGTGATAGAGAAGGAACACCAGTGGAGCTTCAGTGGGACACTGCTCATTGCCAGAACCACTCGGTCCACTACGCTGCATAGAGAACTGCATTACCCTGTAACCCTGCAGAATACCGGAGTAAAGTACCTGTTCAGAGTGAGCAGCGTGTCGGTGATTTCTTACTTTGAACTGTGATTTACCTGCCTTGCTCCACAGTGACTGTGCTGCCGTACTCCACCAATCCTACTTCCAATATCCCGGGGACATCGCCCTACCTGTAGAGGGCTACTACATCTGACTGTCGTCCATCACCCCGGAGGTTCCAGCAGCGCCGATGCCATCACCGGGACCTACAGGTGGAGTCACAAACAAATTTTATTTTTATTATTTTATTTTCCACATTTTTCATTGACCACCAGGGCCACAGACTCGGGCACCGCCACCCGTGACTTCCAGCCTGCGCCTGAGATCTGAGTCCCTGGGTGAGTCAACAACTCCTCAGCAGATGGCAGCATTGGTATGTGGCAGGTAATAGACTGTTCAGTAGATTCTCTTCTACAGGTCCAGTTAGCAGGAAACCGTAGCAATGAATGGCTGTGTCGTAAAAGTGTATAGATTGGAATCCTGTGCAGACTGCCGGTCAATGTGATTTAAGTAATGTGCTCTTGTTGAACTCTTGACATTAGAAGGAAATTCATTAGACAATGCAAGTCATTTATGGCTGTGTTCATGTTAGCACTGTGCGTTGTTGGGACAGTAAGTTTAAATATGCTAAAGCAGGGCCTTCAGACTTGTGTGACAAAGAACGAGTTAGACACCCTGTGACAGCAACCACCAACTTAAACATTCAAAACATTGACAGACTCATTCAGGATGATTGTCGTATCACTCAGAGGGAAATTGCAAGTGTGGCGCCCTGCTCACACTGATAGCCACAGACTTCTCTAATGCACATTTGGGTTTCCACAGCAGGTACCTACTACATGCAACATCTTCCACCCCGACACAGTAGGGGAAGCCCCACTTGCTGACCTTAGGCAAGATCACCTATAAATACTGCTGCTGGGGAAGGAGTTAGTCAGAGTGTGCAGATGCTAGGAGAGCTGCGAAGACATCCTGGTGGTCGGTGCCGCGGTTAGGCCTGAGCCAGTGACCCGGAATGGCCCTTCTGACGTCCCGTAAGGCTGAGTGGGAACAGAAGGCAAGGAGCAGACAGCCTAAAGGGAGTGAGGAACTAGTGGAAGTTTGGGGGTTAAGTTTGATGTACCGGACATCGGGGATTCGCACCTGTGGGGTCCTTCAGGACCCCAGAGAACCCAGTCACACCGTGGAGGCTTCAGCCACTCAGTCCACCTGTGGGTCGAAGAGAGGGAGCCAGACACAGCAGTGTTCCACCGCAGTGATCAGAGAGGGTAACCCGTGGACCGCACAGGAGGAGAGGACAGATATCAGAGTTAGGAAGAGAGAGGAGGCCAGTCTGGCTGCATGCAGGCTGGGCTTCAGCAACCACAGAGGAACAGAGGAGGCCTTATACCCACTTGCTGTGGGGACCCACTGTGCAACCTGGTCACCTGTCAGTGCCCTGGACATCTTTACCTGCCGTAACATCAGTAAAAGGGAAAAGAGACTTTTGCAGTGTGCGTGTGTCATTCCTCTCCGTTCCCGGTGCCCCTCATAGACTGCTCCAACACTCCCCATACCATCTACAGCTCCACTGCAAGCTGCCCCTTCACACTACGCTGCCCCGGAGGTCCAGCCCTACCTGTAGAGGACTTTGCCAACTAGCCGAGATACAATCTACCTTCGACGGACTGTGACGACGCTGGTGACTCTTCACCAGAAACTACAGGTGGCGTCACGACAACTTGTAAATATAATCCCCTGTAAATATACCCTTTTTCAAAGAAGTCCCCCAGGACACGGGATCAGGCGCGGCCACCACTCCCCGTGACACTGGAGCGTTAACCGCTTGGAGCCTGATACCAGAGTACCCCAAAGCCTGGGGCTCGACATATCGTTTCTGGCATCACGAACAGGATCCCGTGCCCGGTATTACCGGGTACTGTGTGCCGTGTTTTTGACTGTATTGAGTGACTTTTTAAACTACGCCGCCATTACTGCGCCGAAGAGCGTGAAGAAAGGGGGCGAGCCAACCTGTAGAGCGCAAAACTGAAGCCCGCCCCTCGCTCACCCGAGCATTCCCAAGTGCCGCGGCCTAGTCTGGAAACTCCCGAACTGTTTAACTCTTTAAGAACTGGATGTAATTCACTAGGGGGGCCTCCAACAAGTCGGCCTCCTCCAGCGATGACGAAGGCACGTTCGCTGACCCTAGGAATTACCCGGAAGCCACGATGGCTGGATCCAGTAGCACTGCTAGCGCCACCGGCGCACTGGGTGCACTCGCCCCAATAATGCCGATGTCACTCCCATACATCCCGGGGGCCAAGTGGTTGCCCCAGTATGACGGATGCCCTGATACATTGGATGATGTCAAGCGGAAAATCAATAGCGTCCTGGATATGTATGCAATAACCGGCCAACAACGCGCTGCTGAGGTGCTCGGACAGTTAACTGGCGCTGCAGAGAAAGAAAGTGCATCCTGGTTTGCCGCTGAACGCAGATCAGCCGCCTCCATATTTAACAAAGTGAGAGCTACCTTCGAGGAGTGCAATGAGGCTGATGTACGCATGCACTTTCATCACTGCTACCAGAGGCCGGTGGACGATATAAGAGCTTATGCCTGGCGTTTGGAAGAAGCATTGCACACCCTTAAAACATGTCAGCCCCGCTAGTGTACCCGACGAGAACAAGCTCCTGATTGAACAATTCACTCGGGGACTGCTATCCCCGAGGACAGTAAGACTGTACGTTGGTGGTCATTGAGCAATCCTGAAGCTGACTTTAATACCCTGAAGGAGATGGCCATCAAAGGGTTAAGGCCGGTAGAGACCCATGAAGCTGCTATTAAAAGGTGGTACAGTAGTGAGGTGCAGGCTGCCTCGAAACCATTACCCGTGTCACGCACAATGTTCAATCTGCTCAGCCTGACACGTATGATTCCCTGCGGGCTGAGATGCGTGCTGAGATGCGCCAAATTAGCAAAAACATCACTAAGCTAATGGATGCTCTGCAGTTGCAGCAAAGCAATCAGCCAGCGCCAAGACCCCATCCCTGACCTCAGCCGCTGATTCAACTTGCCGACAGTCCGGAGGATGTACCCTGGATGCGAGGGAAGCAAGCCACAGCGTACAGAGGAAGAACCACCGACTGCTACAGCTCCACTGAGGACCCCATCTGCCGCCGATGTAACCGCATCGGTCACCTCGCCAGGAGCTGTCCTTTAAATGGCAGTCCCTGGGAGCAGGGGCCAAACCTTAGGATTAGATCAACAGGGCCCAGCCACCTGGTACAAGACCTTTATTGGACACAGGCTGTTTCTGTCCATTGTACTAGATGGCATCCCAACACCTGCTGTGCTGGGCACCGGGTTACAGGTCACCACCATCCCTTATATCCTTAAGTATTGGGCTGATGCAGAACTGAAATAGCCTGATCTAGACTTTACCCTTAATGCATCTAATGGTGAACCAGTTACCATAATGGGGGTTAAGAAAGTACCAATAAAGGTGGGGATGGTGGAATTGCAGAAGCAGGGGGTCATAGTTGTAGCAGAAGCCAGTAATGCTAATTATTATTATTATTATTTATTTATATAGCGTCATTATATTCCATGGCGCTTTACATGCTAAAAGGGCAGACTAGGACAAGTAACATAGTAACAATACAGGTAACAATAAATGTTGACAAATCGGTTGTACAGATACAAGAGGGGAGAAATCCTGTCCGCGAAGGCTCACAGTCTACGAGGAGCGGGTGGGGATACAGTGGGAGGGGGAAATTCCAGTCGTGAGGTGGTGTGGGGGATCGGGTCTTATTGCAGGTGGTAGGCTTGGCAGAAGAGGTGGGTTTTCAGGCTTCTTTTGAAGGTTCCCAGGGTAGGAGAATGTCTGATGTGTTGGGGCAGAGAGTTCCAGAGTATAGGTGAAGCACGGGAGAAATCCTGTATGCGGTTGTGCGAAGAGGAGATGAGGGGGAAGTAGAGGAGAAGCTCTTGGGAGGATCGCAGGTTGCGTGAGGGTAGGTATCAGGAGACCATGTCAGAGATTTATGGAGGGGACAGGTTGTGGATGGCTTTGTATGTCATGGTTAATGTTTTAAACCTGGATCTCTGGGAAGTAGGGAGCCAGTGAAGGGCTTGGCAGAGGGAGGAAACAGGAGAGTAGCGGGGAGACAAATGGATTAGGCGGGCAGCGGAGTTCAAGATAGATTGGAGAGGTGCAAGGGAGGTATTGGGGAGGTCTGTGAGCAGGAGGTTGCAGTAATCGAGGCGGGAGATGATGAGAGCGTGAATAAGGGTTTTAGCAGTGTCGTGGTCAAGGAAAGTGCGAATCCTATAGATGTTTTTGAGCTGGAGTCAGCAGGAGGTGGCGAGGGCCTGGATGTGGGGCTTGAAGGAGAGGGAAGAGTCAAGGATAACCCCGAGGCACTTGGCATGGGGGACTGGAGAGAGAGAGCAGTCGTTGACAACGATGGACAGGTCAGGTAGTGAGGGGGAGCGTCTTGGGGGGAAGACTGAACTCGGTTTTGTCCATGTTCAGTTTAAGGAAGTGAGCAGAGAAGAAGGCTGAGATGTCGGACAGGCAGTGTGGAATTTTGGATAGAAGGGAGGCGATGTCAGGACCAGACAGGTAGATCTGGGTGTCGTCGGCGTAGAGGTGATAATGGAGGCCATGGGACTCAATGAGTTGTCCTAGGCCGAGAGTGTAGATTGAGAACAGTAATGGTCCAAGAACCGAGCCCTGGGGGACCCCGACAGATAGGGGGTAGGGCGAGGAGGATGTGTGGGAGTGGGTGACGCTGAAGGTGTGGTCCGTTAAGTATGAGGAGATCCAAGAGAGGGCAAGGTCCGTGATGACCCATATATCATACTAAGCACTAATGTTGTTAACAATTGCATGGAGGAAGTCTTGTCTTTGCTTCAACAGATCGCAGACACTGCCAGACCTGATCAAAGGAAGGTTCTCCAGCGTGAGATCAGAGCCATCCTGCACCATCAACAGGTAACAATTACAGGTGGTGAAATTGGTACAGTACGGGTGACAGACCCGTTGCCTATTGTGATTCCCCCAATGAGTGAAATAATGATTTGGTGTCAAGCAGCTATAGGTCTGAGAGGGCAGGACTATCAGGCGTTAGTGGAGCCCATCAGCACTGAGCACAGACCTACACTGTTGACAGCCAGGGGGGTGGTGGATGTACACAATGGGAGAGTACCTGTTCGCATCTTAAATTGTGGCAATGAGGAGGTTAAATTACCCAGGTATGCAACCGTTGCTAACTTCTACACAGTCAGCAACAACGAGATCCAAACAGTGGGACCCATACCCTATACTAAAGGGGCAAAACCTGATCAAATAACTGGGCCATTGGAGGACTGGTGCCAGCAGCTCCATGTCGGAACTGACACCACTCCTGTGTATGAAAAGCAAGGTGTGTACCGGGTAGTTTAAGAATTTGAACAAGTCTTTAGTAAGCATCCACTTGATTTTGGTAGGATAAAAGGGGTACAACATCACATCCCCACAGGCACACATCCACCAATCAAAGAGCGGTACAGGCCTATTCCACCTGCACATTATCAAAACACCAAGGAAATGTTACAGGACATGAAGGACGCAGGTGTTATACGAGATAGCTGTAGTCCCTGGGCAGCCCCATTAATCCTAGTAATAAGGAAAAAGGATGGCAGTATGAGAATGTGTGTAGACTATAGGCAAATAAACCGCATAACACACAAGGATGCTTACCCGTTACCTCGTATAGAGGAATCTTTAGCTGCGTTGAAGTCTGACAATTTCTTCTCTACCTTAGATCTCACTAGTGGGTATTCCCAGGTGTCCGTAGCCGAGGAAGACCGCAATAAGATGGAATTTACAACACCTATGGGCCTATGTGAATTCAACAGCATGCCCTTCAGGCTATGTAATGCACCCGGGACCTTCCAGCGATTGATGGAGAGTTGCCTGAGACATAAGAACTTTGAGACGGTACTGCTCTACCTGGATGACGTGATTGTGTACTCCCAGACCTACGGGGAACACGTCACTCATCTAGCTTAGGTGTTTGAAGCTCTGGCCAAATACGGGATGAAGCTAAAACTATCAAAATGCCACCTGTTAAAGCCAAGAGTACAGTACCTGGGACACATAGTCAGTGCCAAAGGCGTGGCCCCTGATCCAGACAAGGTGACAGCAATCAAGGAGTGGCCAGAACCCACCACCTTAAAGGAAGTACATCAATTCCTGGGATTGGTGGGCTACTATAGGAGGTTCATAAGGAGTACACCAAGAAGGCTGCTCCCCTGCAAGACCTCCTAGTAGGCCAACCCACGAAGGGCAAGCCAAAGGATTCTCCGTGGAGATGGGGTAAGGAACAAGAGGAATTGTTCTAGACGATGAAAGAAGCCCTGGCAGAAGAAATCCTTGCTTACCTGAACTACAACCTGCCATTCCTGCTGTACACGGACGCCAGCAATGTGGGACTCGGAGCCGTACTTTCCCAAAAGCAAGATGGCAAGAAAAGGGTAATCACCTATGCCAGTAGTAAGCTGCACCCCACAGAGCGGAACCCAGAAAACTATAGTTCCTTCAAGCTGGAATTCCTGGCCTTGGTCTGGGCCATCACAGAGAGGTCCAAACACTATCTGGCCTCTAGCAAATTTACAGCCTACACGGATAACAATCCGCTGACCCACCTGGAAACTTTGAAGTTGGGAGCCATGGAACAAAGATGGATGGCCAGATTGTCCAACCGCCAGTTCACCATCAAGTACTGGGCTGGGCACCAGAATGGAAACGCGGATGCCCTGTCAAAAATGCCTCATTTGTCAGAGGAGGGTGTAGATGAACACAAGCTGGAAGAAGTGGAGTTACCTGCCTTCCATCAACTAAGAGTAACCCAGTGCCAGCAAATCCCTCAAGATCTTCCTGCAAGAATGGTGAATCCGTTGCCCCACTTCGGTTGGAAAGAGGTGCAAGACAATGACCCGGCTGTCAGTCTAATAAAACAACTGATAACCCAGGAGTCAGCGAAGCTGCCTGAAAATCCCCAATCTGAAGCCAAACATCTGTGGAGCGAGCGGAGTAAGCTGTTCATATACCAAAGGAAGCTTTGTCGGAGGTACTTCAACCCAAGAACACACGAGATGGCCTGGCAAATCATCGTGCCAAAAACAGAAATCCATGTGGTCTTGAATGCCTATCACAACCAGACTGGTCACTTCGGGTGGAAGAAGCTAGAGATGCTACTGAGGGATAGGTTCTTTTGGGTCGGCATGCGGACATCCATTGAAAGATGGTGTAAAAACTGTAAACCCTGCAGCCTGAGAATAAAGGGCTTAGAGTCAGAAAGCACAGCTCCATCCCATCGTAACAAAACAACCTCTGGAAATAGTAGCCTTGGACCACGTAAAACTGACTCCAAATAAATCCGGCTACACATACGCGTTGGCGATGGTAGACCATTACTCATGATTCTTAATGGTTGTCCCCGTAAAAGACTTGACAGCTGCCACAGCTGCTAAAACATTCCAAAATGTCTTCTGCAGACCATTGGGATACCCAGAACAGTTCCTAACAGACCAAGGATCAGCCTTCGAAGCGGAGATCTTCCAAGAGTTCTGCAAAATGTATGGGTGCAAAAAGATCAGAACAACCCCAATGCCATCCATAAGCCAATGGACTCTGTGAGAGAATTAATCATATCATCATTGACATGCTGAAGATCTTACCCTTAGAAAAAAGAACTCAGTGGCCGGAGAAACTACCAGATTTGGTTGACATGTACAACCACATTCCAGTAAGCTCTACAAACTGTACACCAGCTTACCTGATGAGAGCCCGTAAAGGAAAATTACCCGTAGACTTGGAACTCGGTGTAGTAGATCCCAAAGCAGATAACACCATTCCCAATTGGAATGCCTATCGCCTCGAACAATACAAAATGGTTCAAGCCTGTGTAGAGGATAACCTGGAGAAATCCTGTGAAAAACAAGAAAGGGACTATAACAAACATGCTCCAGAGAACCAAAAATTTGCAAATTTGCATATATCTGAGAGGAGGGAAGTGGCTACAATCTCCTCACGTACTTAGCTGTCTCCATAAGGTAGATAGCAAGTTCCCAGACCAGCAGAACCAATAACACCTGGAAGTATTGTTCTAAAGAGGAAAAGAGCCAAATACAAATTGGACGATCAGTGGGAACAAGAACCCTACGTTCTATTAGATTCTGGACATGACAAAAGTAAAGTCTGCCTTATCAGTAAAAACGGTGGAAAAACCACTCAGACTGTATCCAGAAACCACATCAAAAAGTGTCCAACAGATTGGGAAAACCAAAATCCCTCCAATCAACCAATTCAAGAAACAGAACCAATTCAAGAACAAAGAACATGTAAAGAACCAAAACAGAAGGTAATCCTTACCATCTTAGGAGAATTCCCAGAAGATTGGCCTCAACAAGATGGAGCCATCATAGTGCCAGTGCTGAATTTCTACCAGCCCAATGAAGTGGTACAAAGGAATCAGGAAGAAATACCCGTTGCTAGAGAATCTGAGGATGCTGGAATCGGTACACCTGCTAGCCCCGTAGTGAGACTAAGGCCAAGCAGACGCTTACCTGACATACCTGCACCAAGTCCTTCACTAGAAACCTCACCTGAGACAGTGACACCTGTAGTGCGTAAATCACACAGAAGCACACAAGTTCAACCCCCATCTAGGTATGGAGAGTGGGCACAGTAAAGTCAGAGATAGAACAGACTAAAAGTTAACATGTAAATAGTCATTATATAGTAAGAATGGAAATAGTGTTCAAAAGGTGAAGAGTAGGCAAAAGCCAGGTACACAACACCAAAGGAGGGGAGTTGGTGTAAGGAGCTGTCTGGGGAGAGTAAAAACTTGGCCAAGAGGTGACCCCAGGGCCAGGACGCCTACAGCACTTTTGACCGTGAGAGGCCACAATAGTACCTAGGACTCCTACGCCGAAAACACCCGTTGTTGTGTATTTTGAACTGTTGAGCCTACAGAGACTTTACCTGTAAGGACTTATTGAACTTTGAACTGAACTTTCTCACTTTGAACTTTTACAATTAAAAGGACTACAGTTTACAGGACTAACGTTACTAGATAAATATCCGCTGTACACCAACATCAAAAATTCTAGCGAGAAAAAAGCTAATGGCTGACATGTATTAATGCACAGTGTGAACTGGAGCAAAAGGCACAGTAGAAAACTACTCAAAGCTTATGTAAGGAATAACATGAGAACTTAGCTGATGTGATGGCCATGACATCCGAGCCTTTTGCTCCAGTTCACACTGTGCATTAATACATGTCAGCCATTAGCTTTTTTCTCGCTAGAATTTTTGATGTTGGTGTGCAGCGGATATTTATCTAGTAACGGTATGTATTTTTCCAGCTAGCACCCAACATAGAGGTGTGCCAGCCATCTTTAATACTACATATAGTTTACAGGACTAATGTAGCCACAAACTTTTCAAAGCCTGCAGTGAATGGACTATATCAATCACAACCTTATTAGTTCAACCTATTCCTTATCTCAATAATCTATCAAAAAAGACCCCAAAGGGACTATGGAATATCTTTAAAATTACAATTTCTTTATTAAAGAGCTTTTTAAAAGCATAACAATGCTCTAACCACTCAGGTCCGTACCATCCTGCTGGGTGACACATGGGTAATCTATCCCTTTATACACTTTAGGCTTGCAATTGGACCAGCAATTAGGAAGGAATCTGCATTTCATTTCAGTACTGTTTACCTTCAGATTGGGCGTAGTTTACCTATGGATTACAACTACTGTGAATTTGCTTGTGCTTTGAGTTAGTTCACAGGCAATGATAGTAGACATCTATAGGGGCCACTGAGCATATACTGCATTATTCTGCTGAGAATTGAGAGAGCCCAATTTTGGATATTTATTGTAAACTATGATAATGCTGAAAAATATGCTGTGTACATAATGCTAATAGGTGATAAGGGATGGCATTGGTCACTTTCGGTTTGACAGAGTAAGGGTATCTCCGGTGCTAACCCAGAAGCACCCAAATACAATATTCTGACCTCTTTTTGATCTTCCTTAACTGATGTTTATGTCTGGTTCCTCAGTAGATAACTGTATTGTCTTTTTTGTTATAGCTGTAATCAATTTGCATTGTTATGCTTTTAAAAAGCTCTTTAATAAAGAAATTGTAATTTTAAAGATATTCCATAGTCCCTTTGGGGTCTTTTTTGATAGATTAGTGAATGGACTAGCACTGTATGGACTTACCTGTTTTTCTATTTTTCAAATATTTTTCAGTGATTTTTGTAAATCTTTATATTTTGAGACTTTGTAAAGATGTTATTCATAATTGTTATTCCTTTTGCTTAAACAAAAATGCTCTCTCCAGGAGTACTGAAGTTACCTACGGAGGTATGTGGTGCCCTGCTCACGCTGGTAGCCAAAGACTTTACTAATGCACAGTTGGGTTTCCTCAGCAGGTACCTACTACATGCAAAATGTTCCACCCCGACACAATAGGGGGAGCCCCACTTGCTGACCATAGGCAAGATCCCCATAAATGCTGCTGCTGGGGGAGGAGTTAGTCAGAGTGTGCAGACGCTAGGAGAGCTGCGAAGGCGTCCTGGTCGTCGGTGCCCAGGTTAGGCCCGAGCCAGTGACCCAGAGTGGCCCTTCTGACGTCCCGCAAGCCTGAGTGGGGACAGAAGGCAAGGAGCAGACAGCCTAAAGGGAGTTAGGAACTAGTGGAAGTTCGCCCTAAGACGTCTCAGACATCGGGGATCTGCACCTGTGGGGTCCTTCAGGACCACAGAGAACCCCGTCACACTCTGGAGGCTTCAGCCACCCGGTCCCCCTGTGGGTCGAAGAGAGGGAGCCAGAGACAGCAGTGTTCCACCGCAGTGATCAGAGAGGGTAACCCGTGGACCGCACAGGAGGAGAGGACAGATATCAGAGTCAGGAAGAGAGAGGAGGCCAGTCTGGCTGCATGCAGGCTGGGCTTCAGCAACCACAGAGGAACAGAGGAGGCCTTATACCCACTTGCTGTGGGGACCCACTGTGCAACCTGGTTACCTGTCAGTGCCCTGGACATCTTTACCTGCCGTAACATCAGTAAAAGGGAAAAGAGACTTTTGCAGTGTACGTGTGTCATTCCTCTCCGTTCCCGGTGCCCCTCATAGACTGCTCCAAAACTCCCCATACCATCTACAGCTCCACTGCAAGCTGGCCCTTCACACTACACTGGGTCCAGCCCTATCTGTAGAGGACTTTGCCAACTAGCCGCGATACCATCTACCTCCGGCGGACTGTGGCGGCGCTTGTGACTCTTCACCAGAAACTACAGGTGGCATCACAATTTGTAAATATAATCCCCTGTAAATATACCCTTTTTCAAAGAAGTCCCCCAGGACACGGGGTCAGGCGCGGCTACCACTCCCCGTGACACAGGAGCATTAACTCCTTGGAGCCTGATACCTGAGTACCCCAAAGCCTGGGGCTCGACACAAGCATAACCGGTATTTCACAAGAACGTGTAGGTGTGTAACCCTGCAGACAGCAGGACCCCCCCTCAGGGTGCAGGGGGACTTGGTCCCATCCGGCCGCCGGCATCCTCCTGTGCCCCGCAGGCATACTTACGGGGCCTGCGCTCCCACAACATCCTATCTGGCCGCAGCAGCTCCTCGGCATCTCTCTCCCACCTCCTCACTTCCTGGTTGCGGGGGGAACATGCATAGGGTGCCGCCCCACTCACAGTTAATTTAAAGGGCCAGTACATGCATTTTCTGACACTACCTCTCAGCCAATTGCTTAGAGGCTGGTGGGTACTTAAGGCCCTCACTTCCTATAAAAGGTGCCTGGGCAACCTCATTGTTAGTGTAGTTCCCAGTTCAGGTCGCTAAGCAGCGCTTGTGATTTACTTGCTTACTCTGACATTCTAACGTACCTTATCTTTACTTTTAGTGCTGGACCCCTCCTCCTGTCTACCTCACCCGCTGATCCATACTGCACCCGCTAATCCCTGGTAGCTTCTTGGATCCCTCCAGCAACACCGGGTCCCTTACTTGCTTCCGTCCCAGGTTCATTGGTTTCCGTGCCCCGTTGCACCTGGTATCTCTATCTTATTGGGTCGGACCCACAGGTTTGCTGGTTCATTGGATCCTCCCTGGCTGTACCGAGACAATCCCTGTATTGGGATTCTGCTCTTTGGTGCTCCCTTGTGGGAACCTCGGTGCCCTGGCTCTGTGGACTTCCCTTGGGGGTTTATTCTTGCCCTTTTAGTTTAATAAACTCTGTTCCTTTATCTGACGATCTTGTCTGGCTTGTTTCTGGTATCAGCCTCCACGGTATCTTCCGTGGTCTAGTGGGTTCACTATTCAGCTCCACTTGTGGTAGTGTGACAAGGTGACATTATTGCTTTGCTTGGTTATCAGAAGATCTGTGCCTGATGGGTTCCCTAGATGCTTACGTCTGAAATGAAAGCACACAGACTTGAAATTTGCCAGGAACTCCTCTCACATTATGAGAATGAAAGTGACAGCTTTCTGGATTCAATTGTGACAGGAGATGAAATTTGGGTACACCACTACAAACCAGAGACGAAACGTCAGTCCATGGAATAAAGTAATAAGGAAGTCTGGCTCAAACTGGAAGGGTGAACAGAAAACTACTAGTCAATATTTTTTTACAAATATTCTGGCACACCAAATAAAGCTTTAGCGAAACTTGAAAAATCCTTTTGCAGTGTTTTTACTGCTCACACAGATTGTATATGCACAACGTTTCGACCCTTTAGGGGTCTTTGTCAACGTGTTTTTTTATCTATGTGGCACTGGCAGATTCTGACTCCTATGTCGTGTGAAACTGCCTTAGCGTTTATGGATCCTCAGTAAGACTAGGTTCACACTTTAAGGTGTTTTTTGACATCCTGCATTTTTGTATGTGTTTTTACTCATAGGTGTGGGGGACCCTTGAAACACATGCAAAAACGCATGCAAAAAACGCATGTACCATTTAGTGCCATTTAAAAACTTATGCATTTTCCATAGGGCCCCATGTTAACAAAAACGTATGCGTTTCTGAAAAGCACCAAAAAATACTGCATGCTGCGTTTTTGGGTGCTTTTTCCAAAAAAATCATGCATCATGCAGTATTTTTTGGTTTAGAGCCAAAAACGCACCCAAACACGCATGGTACATTCAGACATGTGTTTTTGCTATTGGGGCATGCGTTTTTTGCATGGGGGCCTATGGGTGTGTTTTTCTATGCATATTTCAGAAAAGACAAGTCTGAAAAATGCATGGAAAAATCTGCAAGTCTGACCCTAGCCTTATTCCCAATTATAATGTATGTCTTATAGGTACTTATGCCATAGAGCACCCACTTAGTGATTCAAGTGAATCAATATTAGTGATTCACACAGGATATGGAACGTCCGTATGATAGACTTCATCTGTTAAGGCTGGCTTCACACTGCAGTTTTTCACTGATCAGTGTCCATCAGTGTTTGTGTGCCAAAACCAGGAGTGTCTCCAAAACTCAGAACAGGTGTCAATCTTTCAATTATAGTTTTACTCTGCAAGTTCCTCTCCTGGTTCCTCTCCTGGTTTTGGCACACAAACACTGATGGACACTGATCAGTGAAAAACTGCAGTGTGAAGCCAGCCTAATGGCCGCTTTACACACACAGATATCTGTGACCAACTTCTGAACAGATCTCTGGTTGCAGTTGTCGAGCCCACTGGGACGAGGGTACTCGGTACCGTACGGGGGTCTGCTGCTGGGGAATGTCACGGGGTCCTGGTCTGGACCGTGTCCCGGGCCCTGGCAATAATAAGGGGATACTTACAGGGGAGAATAGTTTATCGTAATGCCACCACGGTGTGTGGTCAGTATAAGGAACCACCGCTGCTGCAGAACCTCCGGGGTGATGTTAGGCAGCTTAGATGGTACTGCTCTCCGTAGGTAGAAGCAGTGTCCCCAGGGCAGTGATTGGTATAGTCTATTGTGGATGTAATAGTGGGGATGATAGTGGAGACGGGTTAAGGAACACACACTCACGTTTCTGTAGTTTCCAAAGCTTTACTGCGATGTTGTTGCAGATTGTCCACGGAGTCTGTACAGGGGCCGGGTTTCTCCCACCCTGTCCGGGTCCTCAGCTTCCTCGTGGTGCGCTGTGTGTGTGTGTCCCTGCCGCTGCTTCTAGCTTAGCTGCTGGCACTGTCTCACTCTCTCTCTGCTGGTACCACTTGGCTAGGCAACTTGAGTCTTCTGTGTCGTACTGACAACGCCGTGTTGCTTTGCTCTGGTACTGTGGTGGTCTAGAGACTCCACTACTCCTGGATTCACTGTGCTGTGTGTATCAGTCACAGTGTCGGATCCGGTGTCCGTTCTGTGTGCTCCTCTGGGGCGAGTGGTGGTGGCACTCAAGCTCCCAGATGTGTTTCTCTGTCATTTAGTTCTCCTCTCCTCAAACCCTAACTAGGCCTGGAATCGAGCAGCAGATTGTGGAGAAGCCTGTTGCAGCCCCTTTACACCACAATCTCTCTCTCTTCACAGTACTGCCTCGTACTCAACTTCCTGGAACTAACTAACTACTTCCTTCTGACCAGGAGTATATAAGGGAGCTTGTTGAGCTCCCCCTCCTGGCCCAGAGGTGCTAGTGTAGGTCAGTGTGCTGTGGGGAGGGAACCCGTGTGATGTTACTGTGGCACATTAACCCCTGGGGTGCCACATTCCCCCTTAGTTAAATACAGTACTCCGGGACTGTGGAAAAACAAGAAAACAAACAGTTAACACAATTAATATTTACATAGACTTAAAAGTAAAAATTACAAAAATCACTGAAATTTGAAAAAGAGTCCAAAAATTCAAAAAGCAGTCTTTCCGGGGGTTTAGTCTATTGCCTCCGGGCTGATAAATATATACAAGAAAGTTCTTACCACAACCAGTCCGTGGTCTATATGGTCCATAAATAAAGAAGAAAAGTTCAAAGTTCATACAGGATAGTCTCTGTAGGTACTGGTCTTTTTAACGTTGCGCTAACTATGTACATTTGTCCACGGGCGTTTCTGCTTAGGAGACCTGGATTCGCTACACCACCCCCAGGCACTTGCTTTCCCTAACTTAATGTGCATGGGGGTGAATCCAGTTCCTCCACCCTCTTGGATACGGTCTACTGGGTTCAATTTTATATTCAAACAAACATATTTACATTGCACATTTAATTTCACATTTTTCTCTTTGTACCTAATTGGTAACTGACCTTGGGTACTATGTTCTGATCTGCATAATGCTGGTGTATTTAGCATGATGGTGTGAGTTGACGTGTACCTACTTGGGGATCTGACTGCGGGACTGGCAAGTTCACTAGGACCAGGAATTGGTTCTTCCTCTATGGGTTCTACTTCCAGTTCTTCAAGTCTTGGGTCTTCTTCTGGTAACACGGGTTCTGGTGTTGGTTCCACCATTGAAGGGAATGCAATCATTGGTACTACAACTGCTCCGTAGTAATTTGGCCATCTTTTGGGGAAATCTCCTAGTACTGTATGGAATACTTCTTCATCTTTTTCTTTCTCTTGGATAGGTTGGACCTGTACGGGTTCTGTTACTTCAGGTGTCTTCAGGGTTTCAGGACACAATTTGAGCTGATCTCAGGATACAATTGCTGAAGTTCTTCCTTCATCTTTACTTATTAAACAGGTTTTAACATTGTCCAAGTTAGATGGTAAGACTGTGTATGGGATGGTTTGCCACTGATTATCCAATTTGTTAGAGCGCCTCTTCCTCTTGAGAACTTGGTCACCAGGTTGTAATGGCATTGCTTGAGCATGTTTATTAAAGGTTTTCTCTTGCCTTTCTCTAGATTGTTGAAGGTTTCTTTCTACACATTCTTGTACTTTTCGATACTGTTGTTGACGTTGGGTATCCCAATCTGATTCTTCCACTTCTGTGTCTGGTTTTACGATTCCCATTTCCAAATCAATTGGTAGCTTACCGGGTCTTGCACGCATAAGGTAGGCTGGAGTGCAGTTTGTAGAACTCACTGGAACATGGTTGTATAAGTCTACCAAATCAGGTAATTTATCTGGCCACTGATTTCTTTCTGACTCTGTTAAGGTTTTAACAGTTCAATTACAATTTGATTCATCTTCTCATATAAACCATTTGTTTGGGGATGGTACGTTGTTGTGTGGATCTTCTTACAACCGTACCGTCTACAGAAATGTGTCTGGAATGCTTTCGCTGCCGTCTTCGCTGTTAGATCTTTGACGAGTACCACCACTAAGAAGCGTGAGTAATGGTCCACGATGGTTAAGGCATAGACATAGCCTGTCCGGCTTGTTGACAACTTGACAACTTGCCATGGTTTAACGCAACTAGCTCAAATGGCTGCTTGGTTACTATGGGCTGGAGTGGAGCTTTCTGTGGATCTTTCCTTCTGAAGTTGCATGCGGCACATCTTCTACACCAAAGTTTAATGGATCTTCTCATGCCAACCCAATAGAATCTCTCTCTCAGGATTGCTTCCAACTTCTTCCATCCGAAATGACCTGCACCGTCGTGGTATGCTTCTAAGACCATTCTGATGTCTCGCTTGGGTAAGATTATCTGCTAGACCAGTTCATGCATTTTGGGATTGGTGAACCTTCTGCAGAGCTTCCCTTGATACAGGAACAACTTTCCTCTTTCTTTCCAGAGCTGTTGGGTCTCAGCTGGGGCATTCTGGTTAGGGTATGCACCTGGTAGTGTAAGCAGTTCTTTCACTAGCTTCACAGCTGGATCAGAATCTTGGGTGTCAGCCCATCCATGGTATCTTAACGGGTTGAGATTCGCCTTCTGTTCTCTTTGATAGATGCCGGGTTGATAATCTTCTTTCTTTGAACGATGAAAGGCCGGTAGTTCAACTCTTCCGGTTCCTCTTCCACGTCTCTCAGGTGTGGCATCCGGGATAAGGCATCTGTGTTCCCGTTCTTGCAGCCTGCCCTATATTTGATGACAAAATTGTAGTTAGATAGCTGGGCTATCCATCGCTGCTCTAAAGCACCTAATTTTGCTGTATCCAGGTGAGTCAATGGGTTGTTATCCGTGTAGATGGTGAATTCTGCACCTGCCAAGTAGTGCTTAAAACATTACGTTACAGCCCAAACTACTGCCAGTAGTTCTAACTTGAAGGAGCTGTAGTTCTCGGGATTTCTTTCTGTAGGCCGGAGCTTCCTGCTTGCAAAGGCAATAACTCTTTCTTTGCCTCCTTGCTTCTGTGATAATACTGCTCCCAGTCCCACGTTGCTGGCATCCGTGTATAGAATGAATGGTTGATGGTAATTGTTGCAGACGTTTTTGACTGCCCTACCAGGATATCTTGCAGGGGAGCTGCTAGCTTCGTGAATCCACTGATAAATCTTCTATAATAGCCTACCAGGCCCAGGAATTGCCTCACTTCTTTCACGTTTGTAGTTCTTGGCCAATCCCTTATCACTGTGACTTTATCAGGATCCCGGGCTACTCCCTCTGAACGCACGACATGTCCCAGGTACTGTACCTTTGGCTTGAGAAGGTGGCATTTGGATGGCTTGATTTTTATGCCATATCTGGACAAGGCTTCAAACACTTCTGCCAGGTCTTGTAGATGTTGCTCATACGTCTTGGAATAGACTATGACGTCATCTAGGTACAGGAGTACAGTTTCAAAGTTCTTATGTCCTAGGCAGCACTCCATCAAGCGTTGGAAGGTCCCGGTGCGTTGCAGAGTCCGAACGGCATACAATTGAACTCACAGAGGCCCATCGGCGTAGTAAACGCTGTCTTCTCCTTGTCAACCTTGGCCACAGGAACCTGCCAGTACAAACTAGTCAGATCAAGGGTGGAAAAGTAGTTAGCAGATTTTAATGCAGCTAATGACTCCTCAATCCTAGGTAATGGGTATGCGTCCTTATGTGTGATGCGATTAATCTGTCGGTAATCTATGCACATTCTCATGGTCCCGTCCTTCTTTTTTACTAACGCTAGAGGTGCTGCCCAGGGGCTACAACTGTCTCTTATTACCCCTGCAGTTTTCATTTCTTTGAGCATGTCTTTGGTGGTTTGGTAGTGAGCTGGTGGTAATTGTTTATACCGCTCTTTTATAGGATGATGGTTACCTGTGGGTATAGTGTGCTCTACCCCTTTAATTTGCCCAAAGTCTAACGGGTGTTTACTGAATATTTGCTCATATTCCTTCACTACCCGGTATACTCCATGCTTGTGAAGGGGAGGTGTAGAACTGGTACCTACATGTAGATTTTGGCACCAATCCTCCAGCTTCTCTCCTGAGCCATTGTCATCCGCCTGACTTGACGGGTCCAAGGGCTCGATGGCTGTGATGTTATTGTTATCAACCGTGTACAACTTAGCCATGGTAGCATACTTTGGTAATGTGATCTCATCCTCTCCGCAGTTTAATAGGCGTAATGGCACTCTTCCCCTGTGTACCTCAACCACTCCTCTAGCTGTGAGTATAGTGGGTCTACTGTCTGAGTACACGGGTTCTACCAGGGCTTGATAGTCTCGACCCTTTAATGCCTATTGGATCACTTACTCGTTCACTGCCGATCTCACCTCCGGATATTTCTACCTGTTGCTTCAACATCAGGGCTTTGATCTCTCTGTGCAGAAACTTCTGCTGTCCGGTTCCGGCAGTCTCGGCGATTTGCTGCAAAACACTTATCACTTCGGAAAAACATTTTTGAATTACATTCATTCCTAGCAGCATCACTGGCTCACGATCTCACCGGTTAACATCTATGATTATAATACCCTGGTTCTGCAATTCTACCTTACCAATCTGAATACTCATTTCTCTAAACCCAACCTGTGGTATTAACTGTCCATTACTAGCCCATATGTCCATTGTAAAGTCAGTTCGAGCACTAGTAATGTCTGAATCAGCCAGTACCTTTTATATAGAACATGTGGAATTGATTTTATTTGGGACCCGGTATCCAACAAGGCACTGAAGTGAATGCCATCCAACACGATCGGGATCACAGGCTGTCCTCCCAGAATCTGTCAAACCAGGTTGAAGGACCTTGAGAGTTTATTCCTGAGGAGCGGCCCGCCTGCCCAGGGAATCATCATTTAAAGCACACTCTCGGGCAAGGTGACCTGGCAAATGGGCTGTCCATCCGGTTGACAGCGATTGCTGGGTCGTCCTCTTGCTGGGTATCTTCTGGGCCTCATCCACGGGACATCCTCTCTGCTGGTCGCCAACTGGATCTTGGGTGCAGGCTTGGACTCTCACAGCTCCTTGATAACCTTGGCCATTGAGATGACGGTGTCTGTCAGGGCATCTAACTTTTGATTGAGGGCCGCATTAGAGATTGATTCCCCAGTTTCAGCAGCAGTTGCTGACATGGCAGATGTCGCTGGCGCTGCCGGTTGCTGAGGTGCTTCTGCAGGGTCTGGTACAGATGTTAATTCCCGGGGCTCTTCCAGCTTCTGCAGACGAATGACTCTATCTTTCAATTCAGCAAATGTCATGTCAGGGTTCTGCAGCAGTATCATACTCAGCTGTCCTCTATGGGAAGGGGAATGGAGGCCCTCTATGAATTAATCAAGTAGCATTTTATCAGCTCCCGGGGCTAAAGCAGGTTCTGCCAGTTTAAGGGCTTTGAGTGCTTCCTGCAGATTTAAGGCAAAGTCTCTGGCACTCTCTTTAGGCTTCTGGTGGCATGCAAAGAACCTCATCTCAGCCCGGGTATCAGCAGTAGATTCAAACGTTGCTTTCAGTCCTGCTACTAGATGCTGTACAGTGCCCTTATCTGTGTCTAGCCAGGATGCAACCTCTCGCTGTGCATTGCCAGTTAATTGTCCCACAATCATTCCTACACTCTGAGCTTCCGTAAGGGGGTACATCACATAATATGCCTTTATATTTTGCAGAAAGTCAGTAAGTGTATTAGGCTCACCAGAGTATTGGGGCAGCCACATTGCCCTGGAGTATACGGCATCAGGAACGGCATGATAGGTGCTGTTCCTTGCGCTGCTGCACCGCCGGGTGCTATCGCTGGATTTGGCGCTGCAGCTCCATCGGCTACTCTGTCGCCGTCTTGTGCATCGGGCTGCGACATCTTGTGCCCCCTTAGTGAATGTTCGCCCTCCGTCTTTCGCTTCCGTCCGGATGTCTCTGGGAGGTTCCGCGGTGCACCAGGGATCTTCTTCCCCGCCGAATGTCGTCAGCACCAAGGGAGGAGGCTGAATTCGTGCCACTGCAGGGTACCGGGTTAAGGAACACACACTCATGTTTCTGTAGTTTCCAAAGCTTTACTGCGATGTTGTTGCAGATTGTCCACGAAGTCTGTACAGGGGCCGGGTTTCTCCCACCCTGTCTGGGTCCTCAGCTTCCTCGTGGTGCGCTGTGTGTGTGTGTCCCTGCTGCTTCTAGCTTAGCTGCTGGCACTGTCTCACTCTCTCTCTCTGCTAGTACCACTTGGCTAGGCAACTTGAGTCTTCTGTGTCGTACTGACCCCGCCGTGTTGCTTTGCTCTGGTACTGTGGTGGTCTAGAGACTCCACTACTCCTGGATTCACTGTGCTGTGTGTATCAGTCACAGTGTCGGATCCGGTGTCCGTTCTGTGTGCTCCTCTGGGGCGAGTGGTGGTGGCACTCAAGCTCCCAGATGTGTTTCTCTGTCATTTAGTTCTCCTCTCCTCAGACCCTAACTAGGCCTGGAATCGAGCAGCAGATTGTGGAGAAGCCTGTCGCATCCCCTTTACACCAAAATCTCTCTCTCTTCACAGTACTGCCTCGTACTCAACTTCCTGGAACTAACTAACTACATCCTTCTGACCAGGTTGATAAAAATCCTTGCAGCACACAGCTACTATCAATGATGTACAAGTGCTATAAGCCATATGTGTTTGAGGAAAAAATTCAAAAACTTACGTTTTTTCAAAAAACTCAAAAATCTTTCTTTTAATTCTGAAGTTCTTAGTACATACATTGGCCAATGTCTGCTTGCTCATCAACTGCGACAAAGTGACTTCAGGCATGATGAGTCCTATCTGACATCCCTGCCCTCCTTGTCCACCCCCCCACTTTTCAGTGGGCAGACACCATCTATACCCTCGATCACCTGTAGGTTAATGAGGGTGCACATTGCAGCAAAGGAGCCTGCAACTCCACATAATATATAACAAGAAAAGCTGCACAGCACTCGCAGACCAGTGTGAACTGGTGCAAGCAAAGATGCAGAGTCAAACAAATTGAAAAAAAATCCTTGCAGCACACAGCTACTATCAATGATGTACAAGTGCTATAAGCCATATGTGTTTGAGGAAAAAATTCAAAAACTTTCACACTGGTCTGCGAGTGCTGTGCAGCTTTTCTTGTTATATATTATGTGGAGTTGCAGGCTCCTTTGAATATGAAACCTATGCTTAACTAAACTCTATCATCATTGATCATTATTTATATCCTCCCACCATTTAATACTAACTATTACATTATGTCATATGATCCATAAGCTTCTTAGATTATTTTTCATGTTTACTAATATTATACCTTTATATAATAGAGTAAGGATCATAAAATTTGAATTTTTCGTGTATACTAGCAGATTATGGTGGACAGGTTGTATAGATATTACATTACATTGCCAGTTGGTTACTTTTTACATATATGAGATCTTTCTCTTCCTTATTTCTATACACTCTGATTACTAATTAACATATAGATAAATGAATATTTTTCTATTATCTAAGATAAAATCTGGTTTGTCTCTTAGAATAAGAATATAGATGGTGTACATATATATTAATGGTTGTTTTTTTGTTCCAGATGCATAATTGAGTCTAAGAAGATCTGGTGGCAATATGATTGTTCTTCTGGCATCTGGCACTGTGTATCATGTTGTTTTGCTTTCTCTTCTTGCTTTATTTCCTCTTTTCTCAATGTGCACGCGCGGGCTTGCGTGCCAGCTCTTATGCGTTTCATTAGGCAGAAATGACATTATGCGCATGCGCGGGCTTGCGTGTCAGCTCACATGCGTTCCAGTAGGCGGATATGACAGTGTGGCGATGTCCCGCCTCTCCTCTATTTAGACTCACACCTTATACTATAGCGGCGCACACCGATTCGGATCACAGACTGCACACATCAGGTAGATACTCAGCGGTATTTGGTTACTTGGGTGGTTTGGAACTCTTTTGATATTAATGGAGAACCTTTTGCATTATAGGTTCTATGGGCATTTCCCTTTATAACCGGTATGTAGCTATATTAAGCTATCATTGGCCACTTCTTATTTTGTAGATCTGCATTTGTAGTTCTTTGACTTGAGTAGTTTATGTGATGGGTTATGGATTATCATTAGCAATGAATGATCTCTTTTCATACAGACAGTTTTACTACTTACCACCAGAGGGCCAACGCATTTACTTTCACTTTTGTGACTTAGTATACAGGTAAACATCACTTTTGCTCCTTTGTTACATGTGACATTTATTAATTTTTTTGTAAAGATATTTTTGTACAATGATGACGTGGTTCAGCTTTATAAGATATGGACCAGGATGCACATTATGTGATTTTTTGGTTTATTATGGATTGTGACAAGTTTAGTGGTGATATTTACCATATATAATTGACTATACCTTTTGTTCTTTTTGTTGAACTATAGGACTTTTTGTCTCTCAATTTTAATTATTCGTGGCGTATGGTGGTTATGTAGTGGTTACTATATAGGTAATATATTTTCATAGTTCACAAATTGATAAATTTTCAATTTGTCTATACAGTCTTTTTCCTTTTTTTCTTTTCTTCTTTTTACTCCATTCAACCTATCTGTATAAAACGTTCACCAAGGTGTTTCACCCCTTTTTTTTCCCTTTTTCTTTATATACCTTGAAGTGGAACTCTTGTGTATTTCTTGTTTTGATGTCATGTTTGATGTTCATGCTACTCAACAAGAGTATTTGTATCATTATTATTTTGTTCTTTATGTAAAAAATTCTGTTTTGTTCTGTACAAATGATACTCTGCATATTTCTGTTTTCTACTTTATTAAGATAACTGAAGAAGGCCAAAAAGTGCCGAAACGTTAACGTATTTGATGGATTCAAATACCTGTTGTGATTTAGTAACCAATTAAAATTAAAAATTTTTCTATATGAAGAGATTGTCTCTAAAGATTTTTTCAAAAAGTCGGAGTACATGTATAGCAGCACTATAGTATATGGCGGTACATTATAGTAAATGTATAGCAGCACTATAGTATATGGTGGTACATTACAGTACATGTATAGCAGCACTATGGTATATGATAGTACATGTATAGCAGCGCTATGGTATATGGTGGTACATTATATTACATGTATAGCACCGCTATAGTATATGGCGGTACATTACAGCACATGTATAGCAGCACTATGGTATATGTCGATACTTTACAGCACATGTATAGCAGCACTATGGTATATGGCTCGCCACGGCGCCATGTGTAAAATCCACCCATTACTTCAGATTTTACACATGGCGCCGTGGCGCGCGCCGCTATTCTGATTGGTCGCCGTGTTCACCGCTGATCAATCAGAATAGCGGGGCGCGCTATGGCACCATATTTCAAATACACTATACTCAGTGTATTTGAAATATGGCGCCATGGCACGCGCCGCTATTCTGATTGGTCGGCGCTGAACGCGGGCGGCCAATCAGCATAGCGGCGCTCGCCACGGTGCCATGTGTAAAATCCATCCATTACTTCAGATTTCACACATGGCACGATGGCGAGCGCAGCTATGCTGATTGGCCGCCCGTGTTCAGCGCCAACCAATCAGAATAGCGGCGCGCTATGGCGCCATATTTCAAATACACTGAGAATAGTGTATTTGAAATATGGCGCCACAGCGCGTGCCACTATTCTGATTGGTCGCTGCGTTCACAGAATAGCGGGGCGTGCTATGGCGCCATATTTCAAATACACTATACTCAGTGTATTTGAAATATGGCGCCATGGCACGCGCTGCTATTCTGATTGGTCGGCGCTGAATGCGGGCGGCCATTCAGAATAGCGGCGCGATGTATGGCGCCATACTTCAAATACACTGTGCTCAGTGTATTTAAAATATGGCGGCATACCGCGCACCGCTATTCTGATTGGTCGGTGCGCTCAATGCGGCGTACAATCAGAATAGCGGCGTGCACAATGCCCAGGCCGTCAGTACAGTGACACACACGGTCTTTAGCCGGTCGTCTCCCGTCCACGGGCCGCAGGCCGGAGCATTTTCCTCCGTACTGCGCGCCGCTATTCTCATTGGTTGCCGCATTCAGCGTGGCGACCAATCAGAATAGCGGCGCGCGCTATGCCGCCATATTTGAAATACACTGACTACAGTGTATTTGAAGTATCGCACCATAGAGCGCGCCGCTATTCTGATTGGTTGGTGCGCTGAATGCGGCAACCAATCAGAATAGCAGAGCGCAGTACGGTGGAAAATGCCGGCTGGCTCGCGGCTGGGTGGAGCTTAGCAATGGTTATGTACGGCACGGAGCTCAGCCAGCCGGGAAATGACCAGCTAAAGACTGTTATCTCCCGGCTGACTCACCTCGGGCCTCCATGCCATAGGTAGCCACGGCTGAGGTCCGGGCAGCCGCGGCTTACGCTCGCTCCGGCCGGCGGCCCGTGGGCGAGAGACGACTGGCTAAAGTCGGTCATCTCCCGCCCGTGATGTGTGGCGGCCGGGAGACGACCGGCTGACGCCGGTTGTCTCCCGACCGTGTAAGTCACTGTACTGGCGGCCGTAAGCGTGGCGGGGCTGGCTGAGTCCCGCTCCGCTTAGGGCCGCCATGTTGGTCCACCCTGAACGGGTGTAGCGCTGCGCTGACGTCCCTTAGCCGATGACAAAGTGACGGAAGTGGCCTTCGGCTTTATTAAAATATTCCCATCGAAACTTCAGTTACAAAGAGGGAGGTATTACTTTTCATTCAACCCCTAATAATTGTGCACACAGTGTAAGGTGTTGTGCTCATGCTGCCCCTTAATCTGCTTGTTTTTTGCAATTTATTATCATGCTAATGAAGTGATCCACTACTGGACAACTTATTTTCAATAACTATAATGTGACTAGTTAATCTAAAAGAAAAAAAAGAAGAAACAGCATACATTCCTCCAGGACCGGCTCCATTCCTCTCCTCTGAACGTTGTATCTCCCAGTGATCTCATGACGTTGTTTATGTCACATGACTGCTGCAGGTCTAATGGAAATTTAAGATCTGCAACCTAACTAAAGACTGTCTGCAGCACTAATGTGGCATAAAAAATGTCACAAGATCATAGGTGGACACAACACTTGGAGTGGAGGAGTGGCATTGGACCAGGAGTTAAAAGGGTTGTCCCATGAACAGAGTGCACTTTAATCAATTGCTCTTGGAATAATAATAAATTCAACAATTGGATGTGTTTACAAAAAAATGTTCCTGTGCTGAGACAATCTCATATATGTGTCCCTGCTGTGTACTGTGTAATGGGTGTGTCTGACTGTACAGGGACATGATCTGATCATATCATATCTACTATACTGAGGTAATCTTATATATGTGTCCCTGCTATGTACTGTGTAATGGATGTGTCTGACCATACAGGGACATGATCTGATCACATCATATCTACTGTGCTGAGATAATTGTATATTTGTGCAGCGCCGAACTGGGGTGCCACCCTTCAGCTATACGTAAATACCTGTTAGCCGTTATACCCATTATAGTGGCGGCTCCTGCACCTCATTGTGCGCTTAACATAACTGTAATGTACAATTACTGTAGTTTTCATTAAAAGGATTCTATGGTGAAAACAAGTTATCAGTGATCCACAGGTTCGGAAGGTGATAACTTATTTATTGGTAGAATCCGGTCAGTGGAATCCGCACCACCGGGAGAATGTGACACTTTTATCCCCATTATAAAATGCAGTGATCCGTAATGATGTGACCGTAGCTACATTTATCATCATTAGGGCTTTCAGAAAAAGTCAAACCCAGCACTCACAGCCACTGAGGGAATGAGCGGATCAAAGGCAAAATGTACAAGAGCTCCAGTCTAATGGGGAGAAAACAAAACTGTGACTAACAACGGTCTTTAAAGATGATGATTTTAATGTGTTTTAATGTTTTTGCCAAATAAAAATGAATTTTTAAGGATCTATATCTCAGGACTCTGTGCTGGATGTTTTTCTATTTTTTTTGGACACCTAATGGGGATAAAAGCTGCACATTCAGCAGTTGGACCCCCACTAATAAACATCAATTATACTTAGGCCACATGTACATATTGAGTATTTGGAGAGATTTTTACTTGAGTGTTTGTAAGAAAAGACTAGGATTGAAACAATCAGAGGTAATTTTTTCAACATTTCCCACCCACCCCTGGTTTTGCCTTACAAATACAGAGGTAAAAATCTCACCAAATACGCAATGTGTGCACGTGGCCTTAGTAGAGATAATTACTTGCTTTCTCTGGAGAACCTCTGTAAGTGCATCTCTGCTGCTGTGTCACAGGACAGGCAGGGGTTAAACATCCAAATATTTAATATCTATTAGAAATAAAGAATTTTCCCCTAATTGATATCAGATAAAACAAATGACTGACCACAATCCACTATACCATGACTAATAATACCACATAGAAGGGAGAAATACCCCCACACCATGACCAGATCACATATTACTACCACAAAGTGTCCGAATAATGCCACATACAAAGAACAAACACCGCCACATCATGACCAATGCACATAATGCTACCACATAGTGATCAAATACTACCACGTACAAGGTATAAATACTGCCACACTATGACAAGACCACATATTAGCATCAAATGGTGACCAAATAATGCCACATGCAAAGGGACAAATACTGCCACGTCATGACCAGAGTATATAATACCACCACATAGTGACAAATAATACTAAAAAATGAAAATGTAAATTAGCTCTGTATATTGGGTCAGTGTACAGGTAATACAGCCATTATAAATTAAATCATACACATGAGCTCTGTATATAGTGTCATTGTAGAGGTAATACAGTGATCACCGGTGACATTATACACAGGAGCTGCGTATATAGTGTCAGTGTACATGTAATGCAAACATCACCAGTGACATTACACACAAAAGGTTTGTTTATAGCATCAGTGTACAGGCAATACAGTGATCACCAGTGACATTATACACAGGAGCTCTGTATATTGGGTCAGTGTACAGGTAATACAGCCATTATAAGTGAAATTATACACAAGACCTCTCTATATAGTGTCAGAGTATAGGTTATACAGTCATCACCATTGACATTATACACAGGAACTCTGTATATAGTGTTAGTGTACAGGTAATGCAGAGATCACCAGTGACATTATACACAGGATCTCTGTATACAGTGTCCATGTACAGGTAATACAGTGATCAGCGGTGACACGATACACAGGAGCTCTGTATATAGTGTCAGTGTGCTTGTATAGGTAATACACATACCAGTGATGTGTCTAGGTGAAATTTTCAGTTTTCTTCATCTGTTGCAGACCGATATTCTGTCTTCTAGCCAGGACTCATCCCTGCAGAAAAAAACAGTTATCTATAATGGCCACTTTACACGCAGCTACATTTCTAGCTTATCCACAGGTAAATTACTGGCTGCAATGAAATCATGGAGACATGGTTCTATCTTGTTGCTGTGTACAAATGGAATAATGTCTCCATGATTTCACTGCAGCCAGTAAGTTACCTGTGGATAAGCTAGAAATGTAGCCGTGTGTAAAGTGGCCATAAAGGTCCCTTTACACGCCGCTACAACAGGGTGGAAACAACCGGGTTTATGAGACAAATGTATCTTGCATCGCCAAATCAACCCTCTGTAGCGGCGTGTAAACTAGGTTGTTTCCACCCGTCACTTGCGGCACCTGTTTCAGAGCAGTGCTCTAAAACAGGTTGATTTCAACCCGGTGGTAGTGGCGTCTAAATAAGGTAGGATAAGGTTTTTTCGTCACCTAGTTAACTCCCTGGGGCGTGACACAGCCTCCGTGAAACCACCCCCTTCAGCGATCATTGGTGGACGCTCCTGCGTTACGATTGGTTGTCGCTGCATAGGGCGGCATATTTAAGAAGCTGACCAGTCAAACTACACAATTGCAATAGCGTCATGTATTAGGCAGCCTTCCTGCGCTGGCTGGCCAATCATGATGCTATTGCATTGTCCAATCACCGTACGAGCGTCTCGTAATCCACAACTCTGGCACGCCTATGTATTGTCCCTGCTGCACCAGGTCCTCCCATATTACCCTCTGTAGTGGCGTGTAAATAAGGTAAGGTGCTCTACAGAAGGTAACTTGAGGCACCCGGCGGTGCATCCAGAGATAGTTTCAACCTTCTGTAGAGCACCTTGTAGCGGCGTGTAAAGGCGGTGTGGGTACCGTTGTCAACCGTTGGTGTGTGCTCGTGCACGTGAAATACCCGGTTGTTTCCACCATGCTGTAGCGACGTGTAAAGGTACCTTTACTGATTACTTCCAGAGCACATTCCACACTTTTCCCAAAATTTCTACACTACATTAAACGACAAAAAACGCAACATAGTGCCGCCCCGCACAGTAAAGGTGCTGTCACATGCATCAACTTGATTAACGATTTTGTTAACTATTACATGCACGCGGGATTGCTAACAAAATCGTTCAGATCGCTGGTGAGCTGTCACGCAGGCAGACTCACCAGACTTCAGTGGACCAGAGACATCGTGGAAATTATTTAAATATCGTTTCCACGATGTCTTGCTCCCGCTGCCAGGCTGCGATAAGTGGGAGCAGGCTGGTCTCCAAGGTAAACAGTGGGTATCTAGGCAGCGCGCGCTGCCTAGATACCCGATGTATACCTTGGTTACCAGCCTTCTCCGCTCACCGGCTGGTATCCAAGGTACACAGATTGTAACTAGGGACCCTAGTTACCCGCTGTGTACCTTGGATACCAGCCGGTGAGCAGAGAAGGCTGGTAACCAAGGTATACATCGGGTATCTAGGCAGCCATCACATTGGGACTATGTGCTATCACGTGTCCCCATGTGCCATCACATGTCCCCATGTGCCATCACGTGTCCCCAGCCTGGGTCCCCTATGTGTCCCCATCCTGGGCCCCCTATGTGTCCCCATCCTGTGCCCCCTATGTGTCCCCATCCTGTGCCCCTTACGTGTCCCCATCCTGGGCCTCCTACGTGTGTCCATCCTGTGCCCCCTATGTGAACCCATCCTGGGCCCCTTATGTGGACCCAACTGGACCCCCTATATGTCCTCATCCTGGGCCCCTATATGGACCCATCTGGGCTCCTATATGGTCCCATCCTGACCCCTGTGCATTAAAAAAAAAAACACTATACTCACCTCACCGATGGATGCTTCAATCTCCAGCACTGGAGGATCCATTCCACACAGAGCTGCTGATAAGTGCACAGGAAGCAAAGTCCTGGGGCAAAGAATGTCATCGCCCTGAGACTCTGCCCTCCTGCCATGCACATAGGAGGCAGCGTGCCGGGTACAGCAGGGAGATCGTTCTCCCTGCTATACCGAACAGAGAATCTATTCATATCGGCGCCCTATGCACGCCGATATGATTAGTGGTAGCTGGGGAGGGGACCCGGCGGGGGACCATCGAGCCCTCTATGCTTTGGGGAAGGGGGGTAGAGGGGCGGGGATGAAGGGGGCAGAGGCACTGGGACTTGGAGCCCACCAGAGGATCTCACGATCTCCCAGTGGGTCAGTCCGACCCTGTATATGTGTTATGTGCTGTGTAATGGATGTCTGACTGTAGGGACATGGTCTTATCATACCACATCTCCTGTGCTGAGATAATCTTATATATGTGTCCCTGCTATGTGCTGTACAATGGCCGTGTCTGACCGTACAGGGACAAATGTCAGATCATACGACAACTCCTAGGCCAGTAAGAAAGTAAAAGTGAGTATACAGACATTAGACCATGCAACCCCATAGAAATCATTTTCCACATGACAGGAAAATGTTTTTACCTTCTCCTCTGCCCAAGAAATGTGGCATGATCAAACCATGTGCTTATCCTGTCAGACAAGGTCGTTGCACAATACATAGCAGGGACACATATATAAGATTATCTCAGCACAGGAGATGTGGTATGATCAAACCAAGTCCCTATATTGTCAGACTCATCCATTACACAGTACATAGAAGGAACACATATATAAGATTATCTCAGCACAGGAGATGTGGTATGATCAGACCATGTCCCTGTACAGTCAGACACATCCATTACACAGTACATAGCAGGGGCACATATAGAAGATTATCTCAGCACAGGAGATGTGGTATGATCGGATCATGTCCCTGTACAGTCAGACACATCCATTACACAGAACATAGCAGGGACACATATCTAAGATTATCTCAGCACAGGAAATGTGGTATAATCAAACCATGTCCCTATACTGCCAGACACATCCATTACACAGAACATAGCAGGGACACGTATATGAGATTATCTCAGCACAGGAGATGTGGTATGATCAGACCATGCCCCTGTACAGTCAGACACATCCATTACACAGTACATATCAGGGACACATATATAAGATTATCTCAGCACAGGAGATGTGGTATGATCAGACCATTTCTCTGTACGGTCAGACACATCCATTACACAGAACATAGCAGGGACACATATAAAGGAAGAAAGACGGCAAAACGGCACTAACTGATTTGCAGCTTACTCTTTTTTATTTGTAACCTGAGGACTTACATTAGTGCGGGGAGGGGTTGGTGGAGGCCAGACAATGGCACCGTTTCACAGTGATTCCGCTTCTACGGGTCTGTGCATCATGCAAGGACCTAACAAATAAAAAATAAAATCTAACCCCATATATTAAAATAATGTCATCTGCCTCTTTATTTACCAGTTGTTTGTGCTTATGTTATTGTATGGACAAGGGCAATCCTAATGCCTGCGGTCATAGGCTAGGAACCGGTTTTATTGCCACTCTTTTAGAATGAAACAATACATGGAGTGATAACATATTTGCAAGAATAGACATGATAATAAAGTTCTAAGAATTTCCAAGTGGGAAAGCATGGGGCTTTCTGTTAAATGTAACTTGAACCTATTCAATGTAAAACTAGATGGGGATTTCTTTTTCTGTGCTTCCCATCTTAGCTTTTAATCATCATGGGTTATTTACATTACAGATCATAAACTTAACGGTAATCATGTAATAGATGTCTATTCATCTATCTATCTATCTATCTATCAGAAAAAAATCACTGCAGCACTCAGCTACTACCAAAAATGTACACCTTATATAATAGATGAAAGAATCTTATTCAAGAAAAATTAATGATATATAGGTAGATAGATAGATGTAAATAGAAAAAACTGCACAGCACTCAAGATATAGTGTGAAGTGGTGCAAGCTGCGATGCTGGAACAAACAACCAGAAAAAATTCACTGCAGCACTCAGTTACTACCAAAAATGTACACATGCTAATAAGCAGTTTATATATAAGGAAAAAATTAAAAACTTAATTTTTTTTTTAAAAACTCAATATTCTTATCTATTTGCTGGGGTTCTTGGTACATATATTAGCCAATATCTGCTTGCTCATCAACCACTCCATGGTGACCTCAGATCTGATGAGTCCTATGCTGCCATCCCTGTCCTCCTTGTCCTCCCTATCCCACTTCTAAGTGGGTGGACACCATCTCAACCTCAGACCACCTGGGGGCAATGAGGGTGTTAAGTGCAGCTGCGGAGCCAGCAACTCCACATATCTATTATATAATTGCCGTAGCTGACTTCCGTCGGAGCGGCGCAACTTCCGGTGGCTTGGCGGGCATTGCGAGTCGCTGCCACCCAACGCTAACCAAGCCACAGAAGCGCATACCACTGTAGTGTACACCGCTATAGTATACTACAGTCCCATGCCCATGCGCCAACGACTCGCATGCCCATGGGACTGTAGTATACCATCGCGCTGTACACCGCCGCCGAAGTCCCACTACCCTCTGCCACAAGCCCCTGCCCTAACCCACTACCCCGCAGCACCCACTACCCTCTGCCGCACCTAACCCCTAAGCCACTACCCCGCCGCCGAAGCCCCTACCCCCTGCCGCCCTAACCCACTACCCCGCCGCAAGCCCCTACCCCTGCCGCCCTAACCCCTAACCCACTACCCCGCCGCCGAAGCCCCTACCCCCTGCCGCCCTAATCCACTACCCCGCCGCAGCCACTACCCTCTGCCGCAAGCCCCTACCCCCTGCCGACCTAACCCACTACCCCGCCGCAGCCACTACCCTATGCCGCACCTAACCCCTAAGCCACTACCCCGCCGCCGAAGCCCCTACCCCCTGCCGCCCTAATCCACTACCCCGCCGCAGCCACTACCCTCTGCCGCAAGCCCTACCCCCTGCCGACCTAACCCACTACCCCGCCGCAGCCACTACCCTCTGTCGCACCTAACCCCTAAGCCACTACCCCGCCGCCGAAGCCCCTACCCCCTGCCGCCCTAAGCCACTACCCCGCCGCAGCCACTACCCTCTGCCGCAAGCCCCTACCCCCCTAACCCACTACCCCGCCGCAGCCCCTACCCCCTGCCGCCCTAACCCCTAACCCACTACCCCGCCGCCGAAGCCCCTACCCCCTGCAGCCCTAAGCTACTACCTCGCCGCAGCCACTACCCTCTGCCGCAAGCCCCTACCCCCTGCCGCCCTAACCCACTACCCCGCCGCAGCCACTACCCTCTGCCGCAAGCCCCTACCCCCTAAGCCGCACCTAACCCCCTACCCCCGAATCCGCACCTAAACCCCTACCCCCCCCCCCCCTAAGCCCCGCCGCACCTAAGCCCCTATCCCCTAAGCCCCGCCGCCTCCTAAGCTCCCGCCGCTAACACCTAAGGCCCTACAACCGAAGCCCCCGCCGTCCCCTAACCTAACGCCCCCGTCGATCACTTACATGCCTTCTTAGTCATCTGATCGTCCGTCCGATCCACAATCCCTTCGTCCGGCCAGCCGTCCTCTTCCTCCGGCCCCGCCGCTCTTCTCTCTTCTTTCCGCCATCTCCGGCTCTTCGTCCGGCCCCCGGGGTCTTCTGTCTTCTTTCCGCCAACTTCCATCTCCGACGTCCTCTTCACTTCTCATTAAGATACAATGGACGCAAAATCCGCCATTCTACCTCAATGAGATGTGAGCTGCTCTTCTGATTGGTCGCTCTCTAATGCCCTCAGCCAATCAGAAGAGCACCTCAGATCCCATTGAAATACATTAGCGGTGTGTCGCCGATTTTATGGCCGGCCACCTGGTTCTATTTGTCGGCCCTAAAATCGCGGACACACCGCTAATGCATGTCTATGGGCAGTCCGCCCGATTTCGGATTGGACGCAGACCAATCAGAATTCGAGCTCACTGCCCATAGACATGCATTAGCGGTGTGTCCGCGATTTTAGGGCCGACAAATAGAACCACGTCGGCGGCCATAAAATCGCCGACACACCGCTAATGTATTTCAATGCGAACAAATTAATTTAATAATAAAAAAAAAAATTAAAAAATAATTAAAAATTAATAAAAAAATAAATACAAAATAAACGGACCTGAAAGAGAACTGGGTCTCAGCCTAAATAATAAATTTAATAATAAAAAAAAATAATTAAAAAATAATTTAAAAATAATTAAAAAATAAATTAAAAATAATAAATAATTCAATAAAAATAATACTAAAAAAAAATACATATATGCTAATTATATCAGCCCTTTCAGCGGACCTGAAAGAGAACTGGGTCTCAGCCTAAATAATAAATTTAATAATAAAAAAAATAATTAAAAAATAATTAAAAAATAATAAAAAAATAAATTAAAAATAATAAATAATTCAATAAAAATAATAATAAAAAAAATTAAATATATGCTAATTATATCAGCCTTTTCAGCGGACCTGAAAGAGAACTGGGTCTCAGCCTAAATAATAAATTTAATAATAAAAAAAATAATTAAAAAATAATTAAAAAATAATAAAAAAATAAATAAAAAATAATAAATAATTCAATAAAAATAATAATAAAAAAATTAAATATATGCTAATTATATCAGCCCTTTCAGCGGACCTGAAAGAGAACTGGGTCTCAGCCTAAATAATAAATTTAATAATAAAAAAAATAATTAAAAAATAATTAAAAAATAATAAAAAAATAAATTAAAAATAATAAATAATTCAATAAAAATAATAATAAAAAAATTACATATATGCTAATTATATCAGCCCTTTCAGCGGACCTGAAAGAGAACTGGGTCTCAGCCTAAATAATAAATTTAATAATAAAAAAAATAATTAAAAAATAATTAAAAAATAATAAAAAAATAAATAAAAAATAATAAATAATTAAATAAAAATAATAATAAAAAAATTAAATATATGCTAATTAAATCAGCCCTTTCAGCGGACCTGAAAGAGAACTGGGTCTCAGCCTAAATAATAAATTTAATAATAAAAAAAATAATTAAAAAATAATTAAAAAATTAATTAAAAATAATAAAATAATTAATAAAAAATAATAATATATATAAAATTAAATATTTATCCTATTCATGTATTATTAATGCTATTAATGCTAATAATAATGCTATTAATGCTAATAAAATGCTATTAATGCTATTAATAATGTTATTAATGCATATTTATTAATGCTAATAATGCTATTATTTAATGCTATTAATGCTAATTAATAATGTTATTAATGCTATTAATAATGCTAATAATGCTATTAATTATGCTATTAATGCTAATATTTCTCCTATTAATGCTATTAATGCTAATAATAATGCTATTAATGCTATTAATAATGCTTATTAATGCTATTAATTATGCTATTAATGCTATTAATGCTAATATTATCCTATTCATGTATTATTAATGCTATTAATGCTAATAATAATGCTATTAATGCTATTAATAATGTTAATAATGCTATTATTAATGCTAATAATGCTATTATTAATGCTATTAATGCTATAATAATAATGCTATTAATGCTATTAATAATGCTATTAATGCTATTAATTCTGCTATTAATGCTAATATTTATCCTATTAATGCTATTAATACTATTAATAATGCTATTAATGCTAATATTTATCCTATTAATGCTATTAATGCTAATAATAATGCTATTAATGCTATTAATTAATGCTATTAATGCTATTAATTATGCTATTAATGCTATTAATGCTAATATTTATCCTATTCATGCTATTATTAATGCTATTAATGCTAATAATAATGCTATTAATGCTATTAATGCTAATAATAATGCTATTAATGCTATTATTAATGTTATTAATGCTATTATTAATGCTATTATTAATGCTATTAATGCTAATAATAATGCTATTAATGCTATTAATAATGCTATTAATGCTATTAATTCTGCTATTAATGCTAATATTTATCCTATTAATGCTATTAATACTATTAATAATGCTATTAATGCTAATATTTATCCTATTAATGCTATTAATGCTATTAATAATGCAATTAATGCTATTAATTATGCTATTATTGCTATTAATGCTAATATTTATCCTATTCATGGTATTATTAATGCTATTAATGCTAATAATAATGCTATTAATGCTATTAATGCTAATAATAATGCTATTAATGCTATTAATAATGTTATTAATGCTATTATTAATGCTAATAATGCTATTATTAATGCTATTAATGCTAATAATAATGTTATTAATGCTATTAATAATGCTATTAATGCTATTAATTATGCTATTAATGCTAATATTTCTCCTATTAATGCTATTAATGCTAATAATAATGCTATTAATGCTATTAATAATGCTATTAATGCTATTAATTATGCTATTAATGCTATTAATGATAATATTTATCCTATTCATGGTATTATTAATGCTATTAATGCTAATAATAATGCTATTAATGCTATTAATAATGTTAATAATGCTATTATTAATGCTAATAATGCTATTATTAATGCTATTAATGCTAATAATAATGCTATTAATGCTATTAATAATGCTATTAATGCTATTAATTCTGCTATTAATGCTAATATTTATCCTATTAATGCTATTAATACTATTAATAATGCTATTAATGCTAATATTTATCCTATTAATGCTATTAATGCTAATAATAATGCTATTAATGCTATTAATAATGCTATTAATGCTATTAATTATGCTATTAATGCTATTAATGCTAATATTTATCCTATTCATGCTATTATTAATGCTATTAATGCTAATAATAATGCTATTAATGCTATTAATGCTAATAATAATGCTATTAATGCTATTATTAATGTTATTAATGCTATTATTAATGCTATTATTAATGCTATTAATGCTAATAATAATGCTATTAATGCTATTAATAATGCTATTAATGCTATTAATTCTGCTATTAATGCTAATATTTATCCTATTAATGCTATTAATACTATTAATAATGCTATTAATGCTAATATTTATCCTATTAATGCTATTAATGCTATTAATATATGCAATTAATGCTAATTAATGCTAAATAATAATGCTATTAATGCTAATTAATAATGTTATTAATGCTATTATTAATGCTAATAATGCTATTAATATGCTATTAATGTAATAATAATTTATTAATGCTATTAATAATGCTATTAATGCTATTAATTATGCTATTAATGCTAATATTTCCTATTAATGCTAATAATAATGCTATTAATGCTATTAATAATGCTATTAA